>OY856409.1:136282721-136882721 GCA_963693085.1 Alisma plantago-aquatica
GTAGCTTGCAACCTCATTTGTATCATACAAAAACATATGATCTATATAGATACACTCCATGAAAAGCAACATCCCCAACTTCCTCCTAAGTATCACTAAGTGGAAAAAATCATTACACAATCTATTATATAACAATAAGAAAGAATATACATATAATCACATGAATTTCAATAATATGATGATGGAAAACGTAATCATGTATTACCAAATTAGTTTTCAAAGAAGAAATAATTATGAGATATCTAGCAACTTAAAGATCATTAAGTAGTGAAACCTTCATAAATTGATCGTATTGATCCATTCATTTCAAACATGCAGAATAATGTGCATCCATTGATTCCATAGGCCCTTATATTTTCTTAAGTTTGTTGGATTTGATGAAGCCAAAATTTTATACATCTATAAAGAAATATTAATCCATTAACATGTAATTAAGCATGTATATCAAGGTCTAAAATCCTCCTCCTTCAAGTCAGACCCTCCAAATTGTTTTTCTTCATCACATCCAACACTTACATCCATAACATAGCCAAATGAGAATGGAGTATCATTTCAAAAACAAATTTTGGGATTCTTGTTATGATGTTGAATAGTTTTTACTAGGAGTATATATAAGAGCAAAAGATATAATAAAAGAACAAGCATCTTACCACTTTATCAAAAAAATTAGTTGATTTTATAGAAAATTATTTTCCACCTAATCTGAACACTTCTTGTAAGAATAAATCACTAGCTCCTACACCATAACCTTGGGTGCAGAACACAACTAAGGTTTATTTAGGGAAAAATCGATATAAATACACATGCATAGATATGTACATATATAGCAAGGGGTCACCCACTTATCTTATTAGTTTATATATATAACTATATATATATGTGTATATATATATATATATTAAATTACTCATTTTTGTAAACTATGAGGAAATCCTATTTATTTGTTTAGTTGGACGTGGCATTATATAGTTGATCTCACAATTAGTCACTTCATTCATTATTTTTTATTGATAGAAACTTATTAAATGTCAACCTTAAACCCTCCCTAGAAAAAATAATAGAAACCTTTTAATAATCTACCTAATACCATATGCTAGTTGATCAGATAATGCCACTAGAGGTGCTGATTGACTTAGTCACCCTGACATGAGCCCCAATTATCAAATGCACAATTCAATATTCAAACTTATTATTTCTCCTCAAATCAATGGGTCTCAAAAGGCTCTCTAAAACCCATTGATATCATTCAAGGTCCACTACTACTATATCAATTGGTCGAATTGCTAATAATTAGATTAACCAATGGCTTGGAATTTTTAAAATTCTCCAAATTTAGTATCAACCTTTGAAAGAAGCGATAGTGATTGTACATGTTCTAAAACTCTATGTTGGCTTCTGATGAATGTATATTCACCATGAAATTCAATTATCACTTCGGGACCAATCCAACTCTATACATACTATTTCACTTAATATGAATCATAATGTGTAAAACTACTTAGATGATTCGATTATCAAGGTTTTAACTAAATATTGTTCATTTAATGCAGGTTTTGACAAAACTGAACAAGTAGTCAAGGTCCAACTTCATCTCTAGCTCCGATCAAGAAATCTAACCAAGCTATTCCACCCATACGGTCCAAAGACCGTTTGAGCCCATGTGGTCCCAAGACCGTTCGAGTCCATGCGGTCCCAAGACCGTTTGAGCCCATGCGGTCCCAAGACCGTTTGAGCACATGCGGTCTCAAGACCGTTTGCTGCGATTGTGAAGACCGAATGAGCAGTCAAATGCGAGACCGATTGGAGAGATCAAGGTCTCAGACCGTTTGAACGTCCAATAAGTGATGACCAAATTAGCAATGAAGACCGTATGGTCACTTGCATTCCAAACCGTTTGGATTAGCACATGCATGCAGACCGCATGGAGCAAACCGTTTGATTATTAAACGGTTTCCTAATCGTTTGTTGCTGCCAATACAAGATCGAATGCAAGACTGTATGGTCACGTTGCTAAGCAAAATTGTATGCATGAGTCCGCATGCAATACTAAGACCATATGAGCTCACGTGATTATCATGCATGCAAACCAATTGGAGGAGAGCAATGCATAACCGTTTGCTGATTGCCGAGTATCAAAACCGTTTGCATGAGCTGCAAATAATGAAACTGCATGGCCAATTGATACTATCAAACTGTTTGAGATGTGCGGCCAGCAGCAAAAGTCACAAGACCGAATGAGCTGGGCACTTGTATAAACCGTTTCCATGTGAAGAATAATTAAGCAGCTATATGCATGAAACCGTATGAAGAGTTGATGCTGCGAAGACCGATTGAATAAAATATTACCAAACGGTTTTGGAAGGCATCAAGACCGCATGGCCAGCAGCTATGAAAGACCGTATGATAAATCTGAGCTCGCAAGACCGTTTAAAAATGCACTAAATAACCAAGCAGCTGAATGCATACAGACCGCATGCGCACGCAGACCATCCAACGTGAGGACCGATTTGAATCAACCGATGCATGAAGACCGAACAGAGGAGCCACCAGATCATGATGAACAGCAGTAGAACTGACAAAGCAGCAGACCGTGTGAATATTGACTAGTGAAGAACGATTGGTCACTCGCTCACATGCAAAACCGAATAGAGACACATCCCCGAAGACCGAATGGCTGCATCAGAGACCTTTTGTTTGGAAACATGAAGACCGCATGAGTGGCAAGACTGCATGGCCACTTGCCAATCCAAGACCGCATGGCCGCTTGTCAATCCAAGACCGCATGGCCAATGGCTTGAAAACCGGGACGTTTACTGTTGGTACGAAACCGTTTGGAACATATCTCTTATCAATACCATTTGGACTCACACCAAAAGTATGAGGGACAGATATGTGCCTATAAATAGGACCCCAAGAGTCCTCATTTGGGCATCAGTTCCGAGACGCCGACAGGCTGCCTATACACAGGTCCGATCCAAATCCAGTGCCGTCCGCGCCAGTTTCATTCCACCTACTGCCTGTGTTGCAACCAAGGACGCTGAGAAGAGAAGGAAGACGGAGCGAGGGGGACTGTCCAGTCTGTCTTGCCAACTCCCGTTCGCATCCAGATCTGCTCCGACACGACGTAGAAGGCTATATCTTCTTCATCGGGCTGCGACTACCTTCTGCACTGAGTTCATGGCAGATTTCTCTCTCTTTCTCATTCTTCTTGTTTCTCGCATCATGAGCAAGTAGTACCTTTTCACTGGGGTGCGGGAACTAGCCCCGCTGCCCATACAAATCATGGTCTTTTGTTAAACTCTCCATGGCAATGTATATAACTTTCCATTTTGTTATTAGTTGGTACGTTCGTAGTTGATTATCTACTTGCTTTCGTCATGTTCTCTCCTATATTGCAAAATTTTCTATATGTGGGATAGAATGGCGTCTTACAAAGTTTGACTCTTTGACGAGAACTTCTGATAAGATTCCTTGAGGTCGTAAGTGCATGATCTGTGAGGGGACGAGACATCTAGCCTTCGGTGACGCTTCCGTGGTCTAAACATCCCTCAGGGAGGACCACAGCCTTAGTTGGATTTTGCATCGTTTTTGTTTATCGTCGATGTTAGTTTGTAGATCTATCACCTGCTTGCTTACCAATTAATGTGGTTGACTCCCAAACTAGAAATAGAATGGGATTTCTTCGGAGCTGTAAGTAAGTGATCCGGTTGGTGATGAGACATCTGATGCCTAAGGTGATGCTTACACGAACCTAACGCCCTCACGGGGGGTTCTGTAGCAGATCTAGTTGGATTGATACATCTTGCCTGGATTGTTGCTTTGGAATGTGTTTGTGTGTGTAGCGGTGGTGAAACTCGGTACCATCCCAGAAATTCCATATCATTGATCTAAACCCAACTTTAATTCAGCTTTTACTTTCTTACAATTAGTTTAAGTAACCTCCAACCAACCAATCGTTCTAAATATTAGTTTTACTTGAGCTAGATTCGACTGACAAAGATTCTTAAAAAGGTTGTCCTTTGGGTTTGATCCTTAACTATACTGCGATAAGACTTGTCCGCTTGCGGGTGGTATTATTGCACTTTGGTTTTGGTAAAAGCTCGGGGATTTCAACCCCAAGTGAGTTTGTTAGTGCGTTCAAAAATACCACGTCAAATTCTGGCGCCGTTGTCGGGGACAACGGAATCAGTCAGTCAAATCTAGTTCTTTTAAGACTAATCTAGGATTTTACTTTTTCTTTTGAAACAATCGATCATCTACTTGAATTTGACTCTACTTTGTGGATCTCACTTTTGAAATCTTTATAAATTCGGGTACAATCCAAGACATAGTGCATGCACCGTTCGGACAGCCCCAGACTCACAGTGAGCTTTGATCCCGAGATAGACAGAACTTTTCATCGTCAGATCATAGAAAATCAAGCAAGGATGGCTCAAGAAGAAGAGGTAGCCCGAACGGTGGCTCAATCCATCAATGCACAAAGAGAGAGACTCATGCAAGAAGCCAGGGCTGCAGTTCAGCAGGAAATCCTAGCAGCACAAGCAGCAACGCAAGCAGCCGAACTACAAAAGGATCTTAGAGAATTCTCAATCCCAAAAGCTGCAAATATTCATCATCCAGTACAGCCTCCTCCCATGAATGCTGCCAATTTTGAGATTAGGGCACATTGGATCACATTGCTTCAAAACAACCCTTTCTATGGCAAACAAGTAGAGGACAACCAAGAACATCTTCTGAGATTTATCGATCTATGTGCTATGACAAAGCAAAATGGAGTCATTGATGATGCCATTTGACTCCGTCTCTTCAAGTATTCCCTTGCTGATAGAGCCATAAGTTGGTACAATTCATTGCAAAGTGAAATACCCATCACCACCTGGGAACAACTCCAAAATGTGTTTCTGGAAAAATTCTATCCTCCATCTCTCACATATGAAATTAGGGGCCGGATAACAAATTTCACTCAAGTCCCTGGAGAAACTCTCGCTGAAGCATGGGATAGGTACAAAGAGCTTCTACACAAATGTCCACACCACGGAATTCCTAAGAATCAACTCATCGAAATTTTCTATAGGGGTGTGGATGATGATATTAAGAGGTTTCTAGATTCCTCATCTGGAGGAAACTTCATGCGTCAAAGTTATGACAGCGCATGGAGAGTCGTCACCCTGGGAGCAGAAAATCAAGCCAATTGGGGTATATCTGTAGGTAAAGGAGTCTTGAAAGTAGCTATGGCCGAAGCTACTCCCGAGTACAAGTCTATCGCTGAAACCTTAAAAATCTTAGTCACCAAGCAAGACCATATCGAATCATCTCTAGCTGCTATTGGAAGAGGACGTTCACCCACTCGGCAACAGGAATAGGTCAAGTCCACTTCCCTATTCTGTGAAGCATGTAAGAGCACCGATCATTCCACTTTATCATGCAATGTTCTCTATGACGTTGTACTGAGCAATGTATGTGGACAAGGAGATAATGGTCAGATGGAAAATCTTAATGCTATCAACACTATTCCTGGGCAAAGTTATTACAATCCGAATCAGAATAGGAATCACCCAGGTTTTCAATACGGAAACCCCTCTGGAGCAGTAAACTCACATCAATTTGGTTCAAACAATCAACCAAGAGGCCCACCAGGATTCCAGTATAATCAACAACAGAATTTTGGGAATCAAGAAAATTTTAAGGGAAATTTTCAGAATAGGAACTACAATAATTATCAAAACAACTCTCAGTATCAGAATCTTAATCAACAACAAGGACAACAAGCAGGACCCGTATCTTCTGATGACAAGCTATCAGCCATTGAAAAGATGTTGCAAACTCAGCAAACTATGATAGCCAACCAACAAGCTCAGCAGAAGTCTATTGAATCTCAACTAGCTCAACTTGTAGCTAGCATAAAGCCACCCACTGGAGTCTTTGCTGGCCAACCCAAAAACAATCCTAAGCATCCTGAACAGTTGAAGGCAGTCACCACCAGGTCAGGAAAAGACTATTTGGATCCCCCTGTAAAGACACCTGTGGTTATTACAGACGAAGATGAACCTGTGATTGTCCAAAACTCAACAACTCTAGAGTCTCAATTAAAAGACGATAAGACAGATAAGGGAAGTCCTGAGAAACCTACTGATGAATAAGCTAAAACACTAGAACCTGATATTCCTGTATATAAGCCTCGTATACCTTTCCCAACTCATCTAAGGCAAACCAAGCTTGATACTAGATTCAATAAGTTTAAAGAAGCTATGAAGAAACTTCATGTTGATATACCCTTCTTAGATTCTCTGGCTGAGATACCAGCCTGGACTAAGTACCTAAAGTCACTCCTAACCAGGAAGTATATAACTGAGGAATATGAGACAATAAAACTGGAAACAACTACATCGGATATCATATTGAGCAAGATGCCCAAGAAACAAAAGGACCTGGGATCCTTTGGAATTTCATGTCACATTGGCGACTCATCATGCAAGAAAGGTTTGGCAGATCTCGGCGCAAGCATCTCTATTTTGCCACTAAGCCTGTGTAAAAGACTAGGGTTTGTAGAATTGCTTCCTACTGGCATGACTATACAGCTCGTAGACAATTCGATAAAATGTCTGTTAGGAATCCTCGAAGATGTCCCGGTCAAGGTAGGCAAGGACACATATGTTCCATGCGACTTTGTCATTATGGATATAAAAGAAGACACCAGATATCCTCTCATCTTTGGTCGTCCGTTCCTCGCCACTGCAAGAGCCCTAATTGATGTTGAAGCTGGTACCTTACTACTCAGATTAGGCAAAGAAACTCTCGAATTTAAAATTTTTGAAAGTATGAGAAGACCAAGTATGCAAGAAGAAGTATATTTGATTGACTGCATTGAGCAAATGTCACTTTTGACCCAAGAGCATCATGAATCAAACAATCCCTTGGAAATTGCTCTAACAAACCAATCAGTTGATGAACCAATCGACGAATGAGCAAAGGATTACATCGAATCCCTTGACTCTTCTAAAGAAGATGTTGAAGCCACTAGTGAAGAACTCAAAGCTATGAAAACTACAGAAGAAACAAGGGAAAAACCAGAGGCTCCCGAAATGAAGCCCCTACCTGAAGGACTGAAGTACGTGTTTTTAGATGATCTCAAGGTTTGCCCAGTTATTATAAATTCCGATCTAACAGTTGAACAAGAAAATAAACTCCTGAAGGAATTAAGGGAAAGAAAGAAAGCCATCGGCTATAAAATGAGTGACCTCACTGGGGTCAGTCAAGCATTGTGTATGCATAAGATCCCTATGATGGAAGATCACAAGCCGACTATTGAGCATCAATGAAAGTTGAATCCTAATATGAAGGAAGTGATTCGTCGTGAGGTCATTAAACTGGTCACAGCTGGAATAATCTATCTGATATCAAATTTGCCATGCGTGAGCCCAGTACATGTAGTCCCGAAGAAAGGTGGAACAACTATTATATGGAATGAAAACAATGAACTCATCCCCACTTGAATAGTCACAGGGTGGAGGATGTGCATAGATTATAGAAAATTGAACAAGGCAACTCGAAAAGATCATTTTCCTATGCCCTTCCTTGATCAAGTCTTAGAAAGGTTGGCTCACCAATAATATTTTTGTTATCTTGACAGTTACTCTGGATTCTATCAAATACCCATACATCCAGATGACCAAGAGAAAATAACCTTTACCTGCCCATTCAGAACATATGCATTTAAAATAATGTGGTTTGGCCTCTACAATGCACCTGCAACTTTCCAACGTTGCATGGATGCAATATTTGCCGGTCTCACCGAAACCATTATGGAGGTTTTTATGGATGATTTTTCTATATATGGAGATTCATTTGATTCATGTCTTAAGCACCTTTCCCTGGTCCTCAAACATTGTGAAGACGCACATCTTGTGCTAAATTGGGAAAAGTGCAATTTTATGGTAAAAGAAGGCATTGTCCTCGGTCATAGGGTCAGCAATAGAGGAATTGAAGTAGATAAAGCCAAGATTGAAGTGATTTCTAAACTGGCTACACCCACAAATGTAAAATAAGTTCATGCTTTCCTAGGCCATGCAGGATTTTACAGAAGATTCATAAAGGATTTTTCCAAGATAACGAAGCCAATGACGAACCTATTACTAAAGGATACTCATTTCAATTTCAATGAAGAATGTGTCAAAAGCTTCAACACTCTAAAGAAGGCCCTTACAACCACCCCCATCATTAGATCTCCTGATTGGGATCACCCATTTGAAATCATGTGTGATGCCAGTGATTATGTTGTGGGTGTTGTGCTTGGACAATGTATAGAGAAGAAACATTACGTGATCTATTATGCATCGAAAACCCTCAATGAAGCCCAGAGAAATTATGCAACTACTGAGAAAGAACTTCTAGCAGTCGTGTATGCCTTTGACAAATTTAGATCCTACCTTGTTGGTTCAAAAGTCATTGTCTACACAGACCACACTGCCATTCGTTACCTCTGGCAAAGAAAGATGCAAAACCCAGGTTGATTAGATGGATCCTCCTATTACAAGAATTTGATTTAGAGATACGAGATAAAAAGGGTACCGAGAATGTTGTAGCAGACCACCTCAGCCGCATCCACACTCAGGATGCTGAGAAGATTCCGATCAATGATTGCCTACCAGATGATCAACTAATGAAGGCCTCAGAAGCTATATCATGGTACTTGGATTTTGTGAACTACCTTGCTACTAGCGTTATCCATCCTCAATGCACTGGGAATGCACTGAAGAAGTTCATGCATGATGTAAAGCAATATCACTGGGATGAGCCATATCTCTTTAAACTAGGTGATGATGGCCTGTGTAGACGATGTATCGCCGAAGAAGAAGCCCAACTTATTTTGGAACAATGTCACTCAGGACCAGTGGGAGGACATATGAGCTCTAAAAAGACTGCTTTAAAGGTTTTGCAATGTGGATTCTTCTGGCCAACCATATCCAAAGATTCCTATGATTTTGTCCTATCATGCGACAAATGTCAAAGAACAGGTAATATAACAAAGAGAGATGAGATGTCGCTGAATCTATGGCAAGAATTAGAGATACTTGATGTTTGGGGGCTGGACTACATGGGTCCATTCCCATCTTCTCATGTATTTTCATACATCCTAGAGGAGGTAGACTACATCTCAAAATGGGTTGAAGCTATACCAACCGTCACTAGTGATTCCAAACCCGTAATCAAATTATTCAAAGATATTATTTTCCCCCGTTTTGGAGTGCCACGAACTGTGATATCTGACGGAGGGTCCCACTTCCTTGAAAGAAGCTTTGAAGCTTTACTGAGAAAATACGGTGTAACACATAAGGTAGCCTCGCCTTACCATCCACAAACAAGTGGACAGGTAGAGGTCTCTAACCATCAACTAAAGGCTATTTTGGAAAAAACTGTAGGACGCAATCGAAAGGATTGGTCAACAAAAATCAACGACGCCTTATGGGCCTATCGTACTGGTTATAAAACTCCCATTGGGACAACCCCTTTTCGATTAATATATGGAAATGCTTGCCACCTGCCAGTCGAACTGGAACACAAGGCATGGTGGGAAATTAAACAATTGAACTTTGATATGAAAGAAGCAGGCCAGGCCAGGATTCTACAACTCCAAGAGCTGGAGGAACTCAGGATGACAGCTTATGAGAATGCATGAATCTACAAAGAACGTACAAAACTTTGGCACGATGGACATTTGAAAAGAAAAGACATACAAGCGGGAGACCAAGTTCTGGTATTCAACTCAAGATTGAAGTTATTCCCAGGAAAACTCCGCTCACGCTGGTCTGGACCATACATCATCAAGAGCATCTCTCCACATGGTGCCTTCTCATTATGGAGTGAAAAGTCAGGTGAATTTGTAACAAATAGTCACCGCTTAAAGAGATATTTCATCTCAACTGACATAGGCACTAAAGCAATGCTGGAACTCACCAATCCAAAAGATCCACCGTGAAGCTAAAGGATCTAGTCGAGCCATCGACATAAAACAAAGGCTCTTTTCGAGAGGCAACCCGATCAATAAATTTGTTTTATTTTCATTTTCAAATTAGAATGTTTCTTCAATTTTGTTTTTACCTCCTAGTTAATATTTCATTAAATAAAATTAGCATCGCAAGATGCTATTTTAAGATCTATTGCTCTTTACCTTTGAGATTTTCAGATACAAGGTTGTTCGCTGATTGGAACGCAACCACACCTGGTGGTCATTCTGGCATGATTTTTCCCCTCCATCTTGGATTTAGGGTTTTCTCGGGATGAGCAAATCTCTAAGTTCGGAGTGGAGGGTGGGTACTACGTACCTTACTTCCCACCTACACCCATCCTTTTCATACTTAAAATTTTTTCAAAATTTTCAAAATTCTTTAATGATTTTCAAAGAAATTGAACAGATACTTGATGAATTTTTGACATTTTTTTACTCTTCCTGGTTTCACTAACTAAATTGCTATGCATTTTCAATCATTATATCCTCTTTATTCGAAGTAAATCCTCAAAAGGGCCAATTTTTTAAACAAGCCTTTTGCTTGAAATCATCTTGTGATGCTTATGATTCCTAACATCATGATATTTTTTTGAAAATCGGTAAGTGTCTGTCAAACTGATAGGGATCAAACACGTCGTGCTTCCTAACTGACTAGTGGAACAATAACATGGAATCGCCATTGGATCCTCATCAAGTCATTATTTGAGTAGAGTATGATAAAGAGAACGACCCAGTCAAGTTGCATTCTGACCTGAACTCTCTTCTACACTTCTTTTATCATCTTCGTACCCCTCCATCCATCAAAAAGAAACAAAATAGCCGAATATGGTGCCAAACCCTAAGTTCGGGGTGGCACACCACCTCCCTCTTTATCCGCTTCTTCCATACCCCTCGCAAATAAATAGGGGTGTACCACCAAAAATGCAATCTCGAGTCGAATAGAGGAGAGATTTGCAAACAAAAGATGTCAAAGTGCACACAAAAAGAAATGCAATCTCGAGTCGAATAGAGGAGAGATTCGCACAAAAAAATGCAATAAATGAAATTACAAAGCAAATAAAAATCTCGAGTCGAATAGAGGAGAGATTTACTTCTTCCTTCCATACCACCTTTCACTCCATTTTCTACCTAATGGCACAATGCATGCCCCCACTATCCTGAAAAACACTAGTGTCAGATCGGATGCACACTTGTTGTTCTGCAGGTATCTCTGGACTCTTACAAAACTCTTTGACATGCTTGTTGTTGGAAAAAGTGAGGAGGAAGTGATATTGGAAAATGAACTCAGGAACGAAGATATGGTAAGATGTGTTTAGTGGTCTCAGGAGGTTGAGATACTGAGTCATATTGAGCTGAAAGAAAACATTCGTGATGTGAAGATGAAGCAATCACATGAATTGAAAGTATTCATTTGGTGACTGTTTCAGATTTTGTGTTACTCGAGGACGAGCAACGTTTAAGTTTGGGGTATTTTGATGAATGTATATTCACCATGAAATTCAATTATCACTTCGGGACCAATCCAACTCTATACATACTATTTCACTTAATATGAATCATAATGTGTAAAACTACTTAGCTGATTCAATTATCAAGGTTTTAACTAAATATTGTTCATTTAATGCAGGTTTTGACAAAACTAAACAAGTAGTCAAGGTCCAACTTCATCGCTAGCTCCGATCAAGAAATCTAACCAAGCTATTCCACCCATGCAGTCCCAAGACCATTTGATCCCATGCGGTCCCAAGACCATTCGAGCCTATGCGGTCCCAAGACCGTTCGAGCCCATGCGGTCTCAAGACCGTTTGCTGTGATTGTGAAGACTAAATGAGCAGTCAAATGCGAGATCGATTGGAGAGATCACGGTCTCAGACCGTTTGAACGTTTGAGAAGTGATGACCGAATTAGCAATGAAGACTGTATGGTCACTTGCATTCCAAACCGTTTGGATTAGCACATGCATGCAGACCGCATGGAGCAAACCGTTTGATTATTAAACAGTTTCCAAATCGTTTCTGCTGCCAATACAAGACCTAAGCAAAACCACATGCATGAGTCCGCATGCAATACCAAGACCATATGAGCTCACGTGATGATCATGCATGCAAACCAATTAGAGGAGAGCAATGCATAACCGTTTGCTGATTGCCGAGTATCAAAACCGTTTGTATGAGCTACAAATAACGAAACCGCATGGCCAATTGATACTATCAAACTATTTGAGATGTGCGGCCAGCAGCAAAAGTCACAAGACCGAATGAGCTGGGCACTTGTATAAACCGTTTCCACGTGAAGAATAATTAAGCAGCTGTATGCATGAAACCGTATGAAGAGTTGATGCTGCGAAGACCGATTGAATAAAATATTACCAAATGGTTTTGGAAGGCATCAAGACTGCATGGCCAGCAGCTATGAAAGACCGTATGATAAAGTTGAGCTCGTGAGACCGTTTAAAAATGCACTAAATAACCAAGCAGCTGAATGCATGCAGACCGCATGTGCACGCAGACCATCCAACGTGAGGACCGATTTGAATCAACCGCTGCATGAAGACCGAACAGAGGACCCACCAGATCGTGATGAACAGCAGTAGAACCGAACAAGCAGCAGACCGTGTGAATACTGACTAGTGAAGAACGATTGGTCACTCGCTCACATGCAAAACCGAATAGAGACACATCCGCGAAGACCGAATGGCTGCATCCAACAGAGACTGTTTGTCTGGAAACATGAAGACCGCATGAGTCGCAAGACCGCATGGCCGCTTGCCAATCCAAGACCGCATGAGCAAGATATTTACCAAGGACGTTTATTGTTGTTGTATGAAACTGTTTGGAACATATCTCTTATCAATACCGTTTGGACTCACACCAAAAGTATGAGGGACATATCTGTGCCTATAAATAGGACCCCAAGGGTCCTCATTTGGGCATCGGTTCTGGGATGCCGACAGGCTGCCTGTACACAGGTCTGATCCAAATCCAGTGTCGTTTGCGCCAGTTTCATTCCACCTACTGCCCGTGTTGCAACCAAGGAGGCTGAGGAGAGGGAAGACGGAGCGAGGGGGACTGTTCGGTCTGTCTTGGTAACTCACGTTCGCTTCCAGATCTGCTCTGACACGACGTAGAAGGCCATATCTTCTTCATTGGGCTGCGACTACCTTCTGCACTGAGTTCATGGAGGATTTCTCTCTCTTTCTCATTCTTCTTGTTTCTCGCATCATGAGCGAGTAGTACCTTTTCGCTGGGGTGCAGAAACTAGCCCCGCTGTCCATGCAAATCATGTTCTTTTGTTAAACTCTCCATGGCAATGTATATAACTTTCCATTTCGTTATTAGTTGGTATGTTCGTAGCTGATTATCTACTTGCTTTCGTCTTGTTCTCTCCTATATTGCGAAATTTTCTATATGTGGGATAGAATGGCGGCTTACAAAGTTCGACTCTTTGATGAGAACTTCTGATAAGATTCCTTGAGGTCGTAAGTGCATGATCCGTGAGGGGACGAGACATCTAGCCTTCGGTGATGCTTCTGTGGTCTAAACATCCCTCAGGGAGGACCACAACCTTAGTTGGATTTTGCATCGTCTTTGTTTATCGTCGATGTTAGTTCATAGATCTATCACCTGCTTGCTTACCGATTAATGCGGTTGACTCCCAAACTAGAAATAGAATGGGATTTCTTCGGAGCCGTAAGTAAGTGATTCGGTTGGTGATGAGATATCTGATGCCTAAGGTGATGCTTACGCGAACCTAACGCTCTCACGGGGGGTTCTGCAGCAGCTCCAGTTGGATTGATATATTTTTCCTGGATTGTTGCTTTGGAATGTGTTTGCGTGTGTAGCGGTGGTGAAACCCGGTACCATCCCAGCGATTCCATATCATTGATCTAAACCCAACTTTAATTCAACTTTTACTTTCTTGCAATTAGTTTAAGTATCCTCCAATCAACCAATCGTTCTAAATATTAGTTTTACTTGAGCTAGATTTGACTGACAAGGATTCTTAAAAAGGTTGTCCTTTGGGTTCGATCCTTAACTATACTGCGATAAGACTCATCCGCTTGCGGGTGGTATTATTGCACTTTGGTTTTGGTAAAATCTCGGAGATTTCAACCTCGAGTGAGTTTGTTAGTGCGTTCAAAAATACCACATCAGCTTCCTAATGGCCCTAACTCTCTAAACAAACTCAAGGGTATTAATATTATGATTACTATATATCATTATATTACATGTGAAAATTGTAGCCCTTCAAAGAGAAGTGGTGCAGTGGAAATACAAATATTTCTCCTAATAAAACCCAAACCAATGGATATTTCATATCATAAAATGTTTATATATTAAAAACATAGAAGGGATAACAAATACATATTGGTGCATACTAGTTGCCCAACCACTAGACATGTTTTATGTTGGTGACGAACTTGTACCTCAGGATCCAGATCCAAAGAGGTTGTTTTTGTGGCTGCCTTATTGTCATAACAACACCTTGTCTTCTTTTAAAATAAGCTTCTTATTCTCAAGCCTCCATCCAAGGACCTCATCATCTACGTCATCCATGTGGATGTTGTAACTCTTGGTGCACCAATATGGTCATGAACAAGAAGCAGAATTTGAAGTTGTTGATGAACTAGTCATTTCTCAAACTCTTGCTCCTATTGTGGGTTTCTGTCCTTGGGGTGAGTTTTTATCTCTCCAAGAAAAAAACCATTAAAATATTTTCTCACAATGTATTGTTGATGTAAATCGACCCCATAGACGTCCACCCCAATTTATAAGAGAGTCGTAAGCTTGGAATTTCCAAATTTAGTGTTGTTCCTAATCTTAACAAAAATAGAATAGAACTTATGCTACTTAGAATTCAATCCAAGTCACCCAACCCCACTGTTGAGTCACACAACTGGGACAAATTTGGTCTATGAGTCACCCATATCACTTAATGAGTCTCCCAACTTATTAATCATGTATAATTTAGTTTTCCAATTTGATTCCAAATAGGAAAAGGAAACTCCTTTTCCTTTCCTTGACTTGGTCTAGTCGACCGACTCAATTAGTGAGTCGCCTGACTCATATCTTCCCAAATTGATAATGAGTCGATCAATTGATAATTAATTGAACCACTAAACCCAAAATCCAGAAGCCCAACTCACTCGAGTTGGCTAGAAATCAGTAAGTACATGATTCAAAGCCATTCAAATCATATGTATGATTATGATTCTCAATTCCCTTTTAGATCCTTATGTGTCTTACCCTATAGATTTTACATTATGTTGCTAATGATGTCCACAGCCTCAAGCAAATATCGATGTCTATCATCACATCATTTCTTCCTAAGAAATTGATATAAGTTGAGAACAACTTGAACCTATAAAGTAATCAGTGTTACCATGGTTGTATAATCCCTTTATTAGAGATATCCATATTGAACCCAAGGAATGGAGTTTTCAAGCTCTTAACATTCAATCTACATTCCTTAAAATAAAGTAAACTTTTCAAATTGTTGATATCAATATCATATAATGACTCACATGAGCATGTTCATGCATTTCATAGTCTCACTTGTCAAGTTTCTAGGATATTACTCCAATGGAGGGACAAATTCCATCTAAATCACTTATAATAATACACAAGTGTCTCAAACCACTCAATGACCACCTGTATGGTAACCCTTATTCAGATTCAAGTTGAGATAGTGTTATAGTGCACAAAAACATGTGATTGGAGTACCGACTTTAGGTCTAAGGATCACAATCACCACTATCACTTTGAGATATGACTCTTATTGCCATGACACGGCTTCCATGTTTCAGTATTAAAGTGAGTCTGTCCAACACAAGTTTTTCTCTAATAAGTACCCATGTATCCGAGTTAAAATCTAATATCATGACTAAAGAGACATAGTCATCACTTAGCATACACACTAGTCTTATGTATTATTTTTGTCCTATAATATACAGAATAGTAACTAACTAGGGACATAACAAGAATGAATACTCTTAAGTATATATATGAATTTGTATTCAAGTACGCAACCCAAAACATATCTCATCACCCTAAAACATTGTTAGGTTATTATTAGATATATTAATTATCTCAATATGAAAATAAACCACATTTATTGAGTAATCTAATCAAATAAAATATATCCCTATTACAATCACCAATGATGACTTTCAGGGAATACAAACAATAGTCACCAACTTGCACCATATCTAATCACTCATGAATTGAACTTCAAGTGATCTAACATGACTATCATGCTTATGTTACAAAAGTTCTTTTGGTAAGGGATCAAGAATGTTGCTTTCAATTGGTACTCTACAAATCTATTTGTCTCCTCTCTATACAATCTCTTGTATGAGTTGATATCATTGAAGTATGTCCTTGGAATGGTGATGTGATATGGTTTCCTTATAAAGTGCAATGTATCCATTATTCTCACTATAAAATTCTACTACATCCTTAATAGTTGGAATAACTCCAAGTTCACTAATCAACTTCTTGATTCTTACTACTTCCTTTCATGCATTAGATGTAGCAATACATTTAGCTTTTGTTATAGAATTGGCCACTATCTCTTTCTAGAAACTTTTCCATCTTATCTCTCTACCATCTAGGCAAACAACAAATATTGACTGTGATAGATAATCATCCTTGTTGGTTTGGATGCTTGCATTAATGTAACCTTTTACAACTAGTTATTCCTCACCTCCAAAAATCAAGAATTGATCATTACTTGCTCTCAAGTACTTCATGATATTATTCATGACTATCCAATGGCCATTGTCTGGATCTGATTGGTACCTTTTCATCATTCTCAATGAACATGAGACATTTGTTCATGTACATATCATCAAATAAATGATAGATACAATTGCGGATTTATAAGGAATCTTACTCATGTGTCATGATTTTACATAGATATGGGGAATTGAGATTTTGAGAGACTTGCTGCGTGATATGTGGATACAATATCTCTCTTAAAATATTGCATACTAAACATATTTAGCACTTTTGAATGTATGTACTCTGTCTTAGGCCAATAATCCCTCTAGATCTATGTCTATAGATGTTGAGTCCTAGAATATAAGATGTTTCACCTAAGTCCTTCACGGAAAAAGTATTTCCAAACCAAGTCTTAACCAATTGTAGAGTAGTTACGTCATTTCCATTAATAATATATCATAAAAAAACAATATAAGAGTTGTAATTATGATCTTAATAATATTTTTGTAACACACAAGGTTCTTGTTCATTTTTATAACACCAAACTCTTTGACCATCTCATCAAAATGAAGAGTCCTATTTCTATATGCTTACTTCTTCCTATAGATTGATTTTTGTAGCATATAGGATCTATCAGCTTCATTTGGAGCATAAAACCTTTAGGTTGTGTCATGTACAAATCCTCTAGAAGGGAAGTTATTTCGTATCCATTTGTCAAATATTATAGTCATGATAAGATGCAATGACAAGAATGATCCAAATGGACTTAACTAAGGCAAATGGTGAAACCCTTTTGTCATAGTCAAAACCTTGATCTTGTCTAAAACCTTTTGCAACCAATCCTCCTTTATAGTTTTGTACATTACCATCCAGACAGTCTTCTTCTTGAAGGCCCATTTGCACCCTATGGCTTGTAGCCCTTCAGGTGCATCAACCAAATTTCATACTTTGTTGGCGTACATGGGATCCATTTGAAATCTCATGGACTCAATCCATTTACTAGATTATGGTCCCTTTATGCCCTCGATATAGGTTGTTGGCTCATCATATATGACCATCATATCATCTAATTGAGTCACCAAAAACCAAAAGACTGTCTGGATGCAGATGTTTCCTACAATACCTTTAAGGTTTTTGTGTTGCATGAGGAATTTGAGATTCATCATGGCTTTTAATTCTTCTTTTTCCTGATCGACTTCCATAGCCTCAATGTTATCTTGGTTGACTAAAACTTGTTTGATATCGATTTTCCTCCTACTAGTTCCCAAGAAAAAAATTATCGTACCCTCCCTAAAAAGGGGGAAATAGAGATATATGTGGAAAACTCAACCCTTTTTGGTAGTGAAATGTCACAAAATAAAATATGAGTCTTTGGAGGCGCAACACATTTTATATGGAATATGTGGAAAAACATGATAAATTGTTGAATTCATGGTGCAAATATGAGTTGTCATCTGAGTCGGATTTAAAAGAAAATAGGAAATAAAGAACATTTTCACATATTAGTTCAGCAGTCTTGTTACAAGAGGAGAAGGATTAGCACCCCATATTGCACTGTGAAGGCTTCATCTCACCATGAAGAAATAAGCAATTTGGGATAATTAAAATAAAAATCAAAGAGATATATAAAACTAACTTTTATTTGTACACTATCTTTTAGGGATAGATATGGCAGTGTCCTTCCTATCATCACCTCGAAAGTCCTTATGTTTAGGTATATTGGGGTCCTATTCACCTCAGGACCTCCCACGATGGAGATTCCTCACAGGTGATTAGGATTGATGTGTAGAAATTAAGGGGTAGCTAGTAGATGTAGTTCAGAGAAAAAATTTGGTTTTTCAAATAACAACAATTATAACCGCATTAGAGTAGTTATGGATTAGATATAGAAGTATTTAGAGTAGATATAGTAGTTATAGCATGTGGGTGTAATATTTTTTGCAATTTACCATTCTACAATGCTAACATGGTAGGAGGTGTCTATGTAAGGATCCTCTGATCACGAGAAATGTAGAAATAAAAGGCAGAGGTAATTTGATCCACTAGCTTCAGGAGGTTTTAAAGGGGGAGCAAAATACAAATGATATGGAGGGTATTTATTGGTGGATATTAGGGTTCAAGGTTCTATTGATCTTTCTGAAAGAGCTGGAAGATTACCATGATATGCCACATAGGAGGGGTGCATGAATCTAGGTGACTTGCCACGTTGCATGTGGTAGAAGGCTTTGATCCATCAGGTGTCACATTTGGATGAAAATAGATCTCTATTTTCCAATAATTTCAAGAATATTTTGGAGAAAATTGGAGAAGGTTGTGAAGAAAGATAATTCAAAATTATCTTTTACAATTATCTAGAAAATCAATTGAATATCCTTGAAAAAAAGGAATTTTCTATTTTAGATAATTCAGTTCGGAACCTTATAAAAATAGCTTATATAAATTAGAATTGAAGAGAAAATTGCACATTTGGTATGAAAAGAAGGTTTCTTTACAAAAAGCCCCAAAGTGGGAGAAAATAGGCATAAATGGATAGATTAAATATACAAAAAATATGGGAAAATGTGGAGAAAATGATAATCATGGAAAATTCATGGAATGTGGAATGGACTCCATCATTAGCTAGAGAATTTTCATTAATCGTGAATCTCTATCGAGTGAGAAAAATGGGTTTTCAACAAATTCCTTTTTGATGCATATAGTTGTTTTAGAAACAAACTCTTTTTTGTTAGATGGAACATTGAAGTAGTAACCCTTAGTTTCCTTAGGTTATCCAACACAAAAACATTTCTTCAATTTTGGTCAAAGCTTTTAACAAAATATTGTAACGACATAAGATTCACATCTCCAAACTATCTTGAATGACATATTGGGATGCTTCCCATTCCATATCTCTTATGGTGTTTTTTGAATAAATTTTAATGATACTAAGTTGGTTATAAACATATATGTTTCAAAAGAATGTCCCAATAATGATGTCTAAAGATTAGTTAAGCTAATCAATTGATCCTACCATCTCAAGAAAGTGTGATTTGTTCTTTATAAAACACCATTATGTTGTGGTATTATGGGTGTATTCAACAATGATACAATATATAGGTGTCTCAGAAGGGTCTCATACTCTTGACTTAGATATTCTCTAGCATGATCAGATTATAGTGCATTAGTATTATTTCCAACTTGGTTATGTACTTCATCATGAATTCCTTGAACTTCTTAAGAGATTTTGATATGTGTTTCATGAGATACACATATCCATATCTATTGAAGTCATCAATAGGTGTTATTAGGTAAAATATCCTCCTCTAGTACTTATGCTAAAAAGTCCACACACATTTGTATGTATGAGTCCTAATAAGTCACTTTCCCTCTCACTTTTACCAGTGAAGGGTGATTTTTTTATCTTGCCCAACAAACAAGATTTGCATATCTCAGTTGATCATAAATCAAAAGTGTCTAGATAACCATCTTTATGGAGTATATATATGTGCTTCTCATTCATGTTCCCTTGAGAAAGTTCCATATGTAAGTTTTATTTGAGTCATTGGTTTTAAACTTTTTGATATTTGTGTTGTATACATTTGTCTCAAGTTCTAGTAAATGGAGACCATAAGACATTGGAGCACTGCCATAGAATATCTCATCTCTTGAAATATATAATTTTACCATTATTTATTAGAAAATCAAAACATTATTTCCTAAATATATATATATATATATTAATTATGTTTCTATTTATAGAAGGTATAGTATAGCAATTATTTCACTCTACTACTAAGTCCATTGGGTGGTTCCTACATCTATGCAAGGAACTCTTACTCTAGTATCTAATCTTAGATCCACCTCTCCTTTAAGTAAGAGTTTGTTTCTTTACAGATCATGCATATTATTGTTGGTATGTATGCCCATAGAGAAAGTCATTTGATGATTGTAATGGTATACTTTGTAAATGATTTGAATAATAATAAAGGCAATTTCCGATCTGTATGTTTTAACTGTTTCTGAGATGATAGTGTAACATGATAGATGTCTAAAGAATTGTTTTACTCGATGACGTATGCTTTTGGGTTGAGGACCTAAATGATGAGATCATACGGATGTTAAGAGTATACATTCTTGTTTAGTCCCTAGTCAGTTGTTATAGTGGAAATAACCATAGACATCAATAACACTAAAGACTAGATTGTGTGTTGGTTGATGACAGAATCTCATTAGTCATGATATAGTGATATCAAACCAAGCACATAGGTACTTGTTAGAGAAAAAGTGTACCAGACAGACCCATCGTGAGAGTGACACATAGAACCATGATTTGGTAGTCACAGTCAGCTCTCACAGTGATGGTGGTGAGTGTGATTCTTCAACCTAAAATCACTAAACTCAACACATGTCGTTGGGTACACTTTGACATCATCAAACGCAGTCCTGAATCATGGGGTTTTATAAAGGTGATGATTGGGTGACTTTGACACATGGGGCTTTTGAGGGGTGAGTGATAGATATGGGATTTGTCCCTCCTAAGGGAGTTTGATGTCCATGGCCACTTGATGAGTAGGATTGAGAAAGGCATGCGCATGCATGTGTGAATCAATATGTGATATTGATGTCACACACATCTCACCCAATCTATTTTGAGATCAAGGAAATGGATGAACGTTGAAAGGATGATTGTACCATGCCTTGAGTTCATTCAGGACATTAGTGACAAAGGAATTAGACATTCGCTGTAACACCATTCACAGATTGTAGGATTGAAAGTTGTTCTCCAAATTTCTATTTCACTTGGGTAGCACTGATGTGCGACTAGGCACCGCTCTTTGCTTGTGAAGTCATAAGTGTTATGGACTTTCACTGCCAATGTGAAATGGACCTGCAGGGTCACACACATAGGATTTAACCTGAAAGAGGAGTTTATCCACAAATGATGTTTATATTGATTACTAAAGGAGTTTAGTAGTTCAATTAAACACTCAATCAATTGATGGCTCAATATCATAGTGTTCAAGGTGTCGGACCGATTGATTAGAGTATCGGATTGATTGAAACTGCAATTGACTAAATTTTGCAAAGTCTGCACTCCCAACCGATCGGCTCATGTGATGAACTGATCAGCTCAGGATAGGCTGAATCGACCAATTCAAGGGTTGAACCGATTGGCTCAACTGGTCCAAACGAGCAAGTTGGGAAAGTCAGGTTGGTGAGAAATTTGCTTTCATTTCACTTGTCCAATTTGATTGGAACAAGGATTGGTATTTGGATCAATTCGACACAAATTAGGAAAAGTCAATCGGGAACTGACCAGGGCAGTGAACCGATCATCTCAGGTGCCCCAACTGATCGATTCAGGTGTGAATCGATCGGCTCATGTCCCCAACCGATCAGTTCATGCTTGAAACGATCGATTCAGCTGGCGCAGTTGGTTGTTTTGTGGAAAATCTCGAACTCTTCTACTCGTGCTTTAATCCCGCATTGCCTGGGGTAGAGAACCATGTCCCATGACCCTCCTATATATAGGGATATTGGGGGCTTCTCAAAGTACAACTCATAACAACAGTTGCTCAGCAAAGTTGTTGTTCTCTCTAGTTGTGATAACCGAGAGTGCCCGAGCAAGTGCTACCCGATAAGGGAGGCACAGCAAGGGAAAGACAACTGCAGAAAGGCAACTGGTTGTAGGAGAGTGTGTCAGTGACTAGTACGCTGACAGGAGGGTGCGACTCCTTTTGATTCCTTATGGGACAAGGAGATCGGAGTTCCAGGTGGTTCATGTGGACTACTTCAGAGGCGACAGTTGTCAATCCCGACAGTCTCGGTGAGACTAGGAGCTGCATAGACACCATCCAAAACTGGAGGTAAAGACTGTGTAAGCCGCGAGGTAACATCACTGAGCAAGCCTCGGGACAAGGTACGCCTCTACAAACCATCCTTCCTATTGTATAGACATTGACACGATTCCTTTTCCTGGGTTTGGGAGAAGAAAATTTTTGTTTCCGCTGCCTTCTCTGTCTCGCCTTAAAACCCAACAGTGGTATCAGAGTGAGGTTAACTACTCTATGCTTTAGGATTATCTATATGATCGATTTTGGTTTGTCACCTTTATTTATTGCATACGATGCAAATAAAATTGGCTTTATGCATGTCCAATCCTAAATCCACAAATTCCAATATACATATATGATATGTAATATGAATGCACTCGATACGTGTCACCCTTAAATGAGTTTTGTGGTGGATGTATAGCGTGGTTATGGCCAATAAACCCTATGTTTGTGTGCTTGGTTGAATGTGGTTTCTTGTATCTCGGTCTGCACATGGATTCCCTATCTCCTATTCCTGATGTAACTCGTGATCTATTTCCTACCTTTGCTCCCCCCCGAATGTAACTCGGGGTTTCCCAATTCAAATTTAAATAGGATAGATCTTTTTATATTTCATGTTATGTCAAAGAACGGCAGATAAACTAACGACGACTGAGACGACCGGTTCAAGGCGTGAACTGATCAGTTGGCATTCTAGACGACCGGTTCGAGGAGCAAGACGAGCAGGTGGTGACCTGAGGAGATGCACGATGACCTATAAACCGATCGACTGAAGGTGCCAGTCGATCGGCTAGTGGCACCCAACCGACCGGTCTGATGGCGATCCAATCAACCATGGAGATGAGTTGATCAAACCCAGAAAGGCAAAGCACAGAGTTCATCTTGTACAGGTTGCATGTGATGTGGACCTAGATGATCATGATTCCTCTTGGCTCGAGGAATCACATTAGCATGGCCATAATCATTGCGTTTATCATTTCACATGTTTTCTGTGGTATATAGCATGTATATGATACTTACTATATTATGGTGATTGGATATGTATATGTACCTATAAAAATCAAATCCCTCATTAAATATTAAAGTTTTAGATGTCTTCCAAATGTGACACACATGAAAAGCTTGATCGGACAAGTGTAGGCATGCCCTAGTGTGGTACACCATCTATCTCATGGAAGCGTGAAGGATGGATATGTGGGTTTTCCCTAGAAGGGTGCATATTCATCGTGTTGGCTTTGGGTCAGACTTAACAAGGTGACCTAGATAGGATCTAGCACCTTGAGGAATGGAGGAGATCATGGCAAGGAGTTGTGCATGACATCTTTCAAGTGTTGCATATGATGCAATTGGCAAGAGTTGCCTACCTAGAAGATCTAAGTTGTGGGTGACAGCCCTAACTGGTCCATGACTCAGAGGATTTCAGGATCTTAACCCACTAGAAGATTGTATTGTAACATCCCTGACCTGGGTTATGTGTTAACCCTAGATGATTTGCCTAATAAGGTTGAGTAGATGCTTAATCTTATCTTGTGAAAAGTAATTAGGGCTCTAGAGGAACTTATATTTCAATTTTAGTCCTTTTTTAATAATGTTGAAATAATGTTTTACTTGATCTGGACTAAAGTGCAAATTACCCAAGTTGAGGGGTTAAATTGCAAATTTTGCATGATAATATGTTCCTCATGTGTTGAAGCATCATGAGAGTGAAAATGATGCTGAGGTATGGCTTATGGAAGCCTAAGTACCAAGAAAGAGCTGATAAAGCAATGTATGTGCATTAAAACCTAGTTTTGGTATAATGTGCAATTTACCCAAAACCTAGGGTTCAATATGCAAATTACCACTTCAATAAGGTCCCTAATGTTTCTTGGCATCATTTAGAGCAAAGACAATGAGAGGGGCGCCTCATTTGAATTAAGTTGGAGGAGAGAGAATCTTGATATTAAAATAATCAAGATTTAATCCTAATTGAAACCCTAATTCAATTTAGTGTAAAAATAAATGTATTAATTAAAGGGCCTTCAACCAAAATTAAAATGGTTGGATTCATATGTGTGTGGACGTCCTTAAGATTTTCAAGGACCACGAAATATCCTAAGGAGGTGAAAATTCCACTCACCTTATTATAAGAAAAAGAATTTCCACTCAAAAATGGATATTACTATTATAAGGGTTAAGGTGCTTAATTTATTTTCCCTTGATTCATGGATAATGTAAGGGAGATAGGTGGGGATAGATATGCCTTTGCATGCATGAAACCAAGGGGGAAGTGGTGGCAACAATTTTGGAATTAAATGAATTTTTATAAGGCATTTTCTCTCTCATGGAATTTCTTATAAAAGTACCCTTTACAAGCCAAACCAAGGCCTTTTTCATTTGTATTTCTTTTCCCTTGCTTGGAAAACAACCAAGGAGCTTGGTAGGACCAGGAGGACGATCCCCTACCTGTTGGTAAGCTTCTTGATCCCTTTTCACCTTGAATCCATGGTGGAAATCACAAATCAATGCATGAATTCTTCCTATTTCGATCCCCTCTTCAATTCTAACCATTCCTTTTCACTCAAACCTTGAGGACGAGCCTTGGAATGGTGAAAGGAGTTGCATCCACCATTGTTTCCGTGAGCTTGGAGCTTTGGAGCTCAATTGGAGGTGGGTTTTATAACTTGAACCCTTAATTTTATTATTGCAATCAATTCCTTAGCAATTTGTGATCCTTTATGCATTTCCGAAATTTATTTTGGTTGATTGATGCAACCACCATGGAAATCACATAAATCTTCGTGGGTTTGGAGCTTGATGATGATGAAATCATCATAAGCACACACCTCTTCAAATATCCATGGCAAACGGTTTCAAAGATTGGGTCCAAATAGTTTCACCAAACGGTTTACAAACCGTTTGGAGGTTTGGGATCCAAACCGTTTGAGATGGTTGACCATTTGAGATGGTTGACCGTTTGAGGAAATATGATGTGGTACTTGTATTTTGATCCAATGGTTTCATTTGGTTTGATCTTGAAGGTTTCAATTGTGAATGATTCCTTAAATGCAAACTCTAATCGGCTAAGTGCTGAATTTCCAATTGATTAAGTTGATGTTTTGGGTTGATTGACCCAAACGGTTTCAAAACCATTTGGGAATCACCCAAATGGTCTCAAGACCGTTTTGAGGTCAACCAAGACCGTTTGGAGGTCTAGGGTTGAGTATGGTTAGGTATTTGAAGATCCAAGGATACTAAATTGAAATGCAAGCAATTGTTGATTTGATGATAAATCCAATGATCCAAACCCTAATTGGATGACATGGATTTTGATGTTGGAATGGGAAAATGGTCTCAAGACCATTTGGATATCATCCAAATGACCTCAATACCGTTTGGGGGTCATTCAAGATAGTTTGAGGTCAGGTCATATCATATAATGATGATGGTTCATTGATTTCAATGGAATTGGTTCCACAATGTCAACCATTGATGGTTCCTCAGTTCCAAAACCCTAAGTGATGGTTTCTTGACTATCAACCCTAGTTCAATTGGGTTCAAAACCCTAAATTGAAGGTCTAACTAAATGGTTATTCAGTGGTTCAATTGATGAATAATTTAGTGGTTCAATTGATAGTTGGTTCATGGATTGGATCCTTGAATCGATTAAGTGTTGAAGACCCTTTTTGGTCCATTCCGTTTTGAGAAGGTTTGGACCAAATGGTCTTAAGACCGTTTGAGTCCAAATGTTCTCAAGACCGTTTGGGACCAAACGGACTCAAACCGTTTGGAGACTCAAGTTCATTCGGTTTCAAGATGTGTTGAATAAAAGGTTTCAAGTGTTCACTTTAGCAAACGGTTTCAAGAGTTCACTTTAGCAAACGGTTTCAAGAACCAACTTTGCTAAATGGTTTCAAACTGTTTGAACTTATTGGTCAAGAACGTTTGAGGCCTAAG
Source organism: Alisma plantago-aquatica (assembly GCA_963693085.1). NCBI lineage: Eukaryota > Viridiplantae > Streptophyta > Magnoliopsida > Alismatales > Alismataceae > Alisma > Alisma plantago-aquatica. The sequence goes on from OY856409.1 coordinate 136,309,199, forward strand.
TGACCAATACCATTTGAGGTCTAAGTGACTAAGACCTTTTGAGGTTCAAATTGGTTAAACCATTTGGACACCTAATATGATCAAAGGTCAATTAGCTACTTGATTATTAATGATGTAGATCAATGGTGATTATGAAGGTTAACCCTAACTATGTGTACATAATTGAAGGGATGACCTAGATCAATCTTGGAGTAGTTAACATCCTAGAGAGTATGAGAGAGAGAAAGAATGAGAGAGATGATTGCTTATATAATAAGCCCTAATTCTCTCATTATGAATAAATATGTAATCAGGGTTTGATCCATAACAATGATATCGTGAAATCCTCATTGAAAAGATTTATGTACCTTGATCTTAATTTAGGGAAAGGCTATGTGAAACCCTTATTTAAGGGCAAAGCTCAGTGAAACCATAATCTAGGGTGATGATGTAACCCTAACTTTGTGTAACAATGCAAGATGCCCTAATTTAATGGTAATTATACATCCTAACCCTAATTTGGGTAATGAGGTATGATAAACCCTACTTGGATGTGAATAGTAAACCTTAATCCCTAAAATGGGGTAAAGGTGCATGGAACCCTAATATAAGGTAGTGCTACTAATTCTAGGTGAAGTCCTATTACTAGGTGATGTGTTGTGAAATTCTAATTTCACATAATACTAGATGAAACCCTGATATAGAAGAATGTTATGTCAAACTCTAATGAAGAGTGAGCCTAGGTGAAATACATATATATGTGAGATGCTAAGTGAACCTCAAATTATAATTGTGGAAATCCTATTCCTATTAATGGAATAGTGATTCATGTATTGACAAATGTAACACCTAGAGGGGTTGATGGATATCCTTACATTAATAGTTCCTGACTCAAGGGTGAGTCCATATCATTGGCAATGGTTGTATTTTCTAAATAGATGAACTATGACCAATACATTACATGATGAATGTGATGATCTAGTGCATAAAGTATTAGGATGGGGAATACCTAATACAAGCTAAGTGGATGAACTCAACTAAGATGAAGATGTTCAGGGAAGTGATACATCGAGATATGATAGATATCACATCCAACACCCCAATTCTGATATACCTTGATATGTTATAAGTCCATTATAATTGGAATGGATGACACATAAAATGTGTCATGTCAATTGATACATAAAGGTGTAATGCACCTTGATGAATGTAGGCTAACATGCCTTATGAAAAGCTTAATCCAAATCAATAGACTATGATAAAATCATAATCTGATAAGGATGAGAGAGAAACTCATTCTTTGTGTTGATAATACATTCAATGATGAATGATGAAGATATATAAGTATGCTTGAATACTTATGATATCTATTTTGGCTTCTAGCCGTGATAAACAATGGAATAGGGTTGATCATTAATATTATGATCTTAATAACCCAAGTGGTTATTTATGGAAAACCCTAATGAAGGGTACTAATGTGAAAGAGAAATCATGAACCCTAAAGAGGGAATAGTGATATTACTTAGTGTTGTATGGTACTGATGTGAAAGAGAAATCATGAACCCTAAAGAGGGAATAGTGATATTACTTAGTGTTGTATGATACTGATATGAAAGAATTATAATTGTTATCATGAATACTAATCATGCAGGAATGATGAGATGAAGAGCATAGCCAGGTATGGGCTATGATGCTTTATTTATTGAGAATGTTTTATAGGCTTTGTAAGCCTTCATATGCTTTGTGTAGTAAGAATTATTGAGGTCTGTGTACTATGTGCAATACATTGTGTAGAAAGAATTATGATGTCCTTGGTCAGATAATCTAAAGGTATTAAGTTACCTAATAAGTGGTAATAAGCATCCTATGATGAGATATGGATTCAAATACCTAAATTATATAATCATGATGATGAATTTGTTAAGAAGTGGAATTGTACTTGGTGAGTTGAGGGATTAAGATCCCAACACTTTGTGAAAAGAGTATGGCTACAGGCCATGACTCCACAATGACAATGCTAGGCATTAGATATATGATCTACGCCTGAAGAGAGTTAATTTTGTGGTAATGATTATGTAGTGAATAAATGTTATATATGTTCTTCATATTCCTTAATGGATAAGTGACATGTTTCTCTTTTAAGTTATAGCTGCAATGTTTTAGATAAGAATAATATTCTAATCTGTTAGACATTGAATTAACTGTTGTCAAACAAATATGATTCCTCTGTTCATATTTATCTTCTTAAGCTGCAATAATAATGTTACTGGCGGAGAGTTATATCTCTTGATGGGGCACTTTACAATTGTCTCACCCCCGTGGGAACTACATTTTTAGGTGGTCGCAGATGAGGAGATAGGAATCCTTCAGTAAGAGAAGGACAACAATAGCAGCAACAAGGACAGTAGTGAAGTCTCAGGTGGAGACACTGGTTGTTATGCCTTGTATAGATGTAGATACAGTCCTATGTGTCGTCTCTGTACTCTCAGGTCCTCGGAGTAGTAGTTAGTGCTTTCAAGATTTTGGCCCAGTGCCTTGAGATTTTCATACTGCATGTGATTAGTTTAACAAGGCAGTTGATGCTTGTAATTCACAGAAAGAGATGATGCAAGATATGTACTTTTGAAAATAGAATGTAATTGTGTTACTTTTGTTCTATGTGAGAAGGTTTTCATTTGATGGATATTTTGATAAAAAGGTTTTAATTTTTAGTGATTTTTCGATAATCCGCTGCTTAGTGAATGCTTCCCCATTAGTTAATCATGTTTTTATGAGCTGGATGCCACAATTAAGTGGTATCAGAGCTCTAGATTCACTGAGTCTACAGAGACATATGACTAGGTTGTTGAGTATGTGTTAATGCCCTCCAGTATACCCTATAGTGACTTCTGCTTATGTAGAAGAAAGGTTGAAGTTTAAAAATGACTAGAGAACACGAGGAACACATTGCTAAGGACAATGTTGTTGCACCAGGAGTGGGTGCATGGGACCGGGCAAGAGGAGAACAAGTGCTTGAGAATTCCCATCATGACCTAAAACATTCTCAATAAATAAAGCATCATAGCCCATACATGGCTATGCTCTTCATCTCATCATTCCTGCATGATTAGTATTCATGATAACAATTATAATGCTTTCTTATCAGTATCATACAAAACTAAGTAATATCACTATTCCCTCTTTAGGGTTCATGATTTCTCTTTCACATCAGTACCATACAACACTAAGTAATATCACTATTCCCTCTTTCGGGTTCATGATTTCTCTTTCACATCAGTACCCTTCATTAGGGTTTTCCATAAATAACCACTTGGGTTATTAAGATCATAATATTAATGATCAGCCCTATTCCATTGTTTATCATGGCTAGAAGCCAAAATAGATATCATAAGTATTCAAACATACTTATATATCTTCATCATTCATCATTGAATGTATTATCAACACAAAGTATGAGTTTCTCTCTCATCCTTATCAGATTATGATTATATCATAGTCTATTGATTTGGATTAACCTTTTCATAAGGCATGTTAGCCTACATTCATCAAGGTGCATTACACCTTAATGTATCAATTGACATGAAACATTTTATGTGTCATCCATTCCAATTATAATGGACTTATAGCATATCAAGGTATATCAGAATTGGGGTGTTTGATGTGATATCTATCATATCTTGATGTATCACTTCCCTCAACATCTTCATCTTACTTGAGTTCATCCACTTAGCTTGTATTAGGGTATTCCCCATCCTAATACTTTATGCACTAGATCATCACATTCATCATGTAATGTATTGGTCATAGTTCATCTATTTAGAAAATACCACCATTGCCAATGATATGGACTCACCCTTGAGTCAGGAACTATTAATGTAAGGATATCCATCAACCCCTCTAGGTGTTACATTTGTCAACACATGAATCACTATTCCATTAATAGGAATAGGATTTCCACAATTATAATTTGAGGTTCACTTAGCATCTCACATATATATGTATTTCACCTAGGCTCACTCTTCATTAGAGTTTCACATAACATTCTTCTATATCAGGGTTTCACCTAGTATTATGTGAAATTAGGATTTCACAACACATCACCTAGTGATAAGACTTCACCTAGAATTAGTAGCACTACCTTATATTAGGGTTCCATGCACCTTTACCCCATTTTAGGTATTAAGGTTTACTATTCACATCCAAGTAGGGTTTCTCATACCTCATTACCCAAATTAGGGTTAGGATGTACAATTCCCATTAAATTAGGGCCTCTTGCATTGTTACACAAAGTTAGGGTTACATCATCACCCTAGATTATGGTTTCACTGAGCTTTGCCCTTAAATTAGGGTTTCACATAACCTTTCCTTAAATTAAGATCAAGGTACATAAATCTTTTCAATGAGGATTTCATGATCTCATTATTATGGATCAAACCCTAATTACATATTTATTCATAATGAGAGAATTAGGGCTTATTATGTAAGCAATCATCTCTCTCATTCTTTCTCTCTCTCATCCTCTCTAGGATGTTAACTACTCTAAGATTGATCCAGGTCAGCCCTTCAATTATGTACACATAGTTAGGGTTAACCTTCATAATAACCATTGATCTACATCATTAATAATCAAGTAGCTAATTGACCTTTGATCATATTAGGTGTCCAAATGGTTTAACCAATTTGAACCTCAAAAGGTCTTAGTCACTTAGACCTCAAATGGTCTTGGTTACTTAGGCCTCAAACGGTCTTGACCAATAAGTTCAAATGGTTTGAAACCGTTTAGCAAAGTTGGTTGTTGAAACCGTTTTCTAAAGTGAACTCTTGAAACCGTTTGCTAAAGTGAACACTTGAAACTGTTTAGTCAACACATCTTGAAAACGAATGAACTTGAGTCTCCAAACGGTTTGAGACCATTTGGACTCAAATGGTCTTGAGACCGTTTGGTCCCAAATGGTCTTGAGACCGTTTGGACTCAAACGGTCTTAAGACCATTTGGTCCAAACCTTCTCAAAACTGAATGGACCAAAAAGGGTTTTCAACACTTAATCGATTCAAGGTTCCAATCCATGAACCAACTATCAATTGAACCACTAAAGTATTCATCAATTGAACCACTGAATAACCATTCAGTTAGACCTTCAATTTAGGGTTTTGAACCCAATTGAACTAGGGTTGATAGTCAAGAAACCATCACTTAGGGTTTTGGAACTCAGGAACCATCAATGGTTGACATTGTGGAACCAATTCAATTGAAATCAATGAACCATCATCATTATATGATATGACCTGACCTCAAACGGTATTTAATGACCCCCAAACGGTCTTGAGGTCATTTGGATGATCACCAAACGGTCTTAAGACCGTTTTCCCATTCCAACATCAAAATCCATGTCATCCAATTAGGGTTTGGATCATTTGATTGATCATCAAATCAGCAATTGCTTGCATTTCAATTTAGTATCTTTGGATCTTCAAATACCCAACCATACTCAACCCTGGACCTCCAAACGGTCTTGGTTGACCTCCAAATGGTCTTGAGACCATTTGGGTTATTCCCAAATGGTTTTGAAACCGTTTGGATCAATCAACCCAAAACATCAACTTAATCAATTGGAAATTCAGCACTTAGCCGATTAGGGTTTGCATTTAAGGAATCATTCACAATTGAAAACTTCAAGATCAAACCAAATGAAACCATTGGATAAAAATCCAAGTACGACAGCATATTTCCTCAAACAGTCAACCATCTCAAATGGTCAACCATCTCAAACTGTTTGGATTCCAAACCTCCAAACAGTTTGCAAACCATTTGGTCACCAAACGGTTTGGTGAAACCGTTTGGACCCAATCTTTGAAATTGTTTGCCCTAGATATTTGAAGAGGTGTGTGATTATGATGATGTCATCATCATCAAGCTCCAAACCCATGAAGTTTTCTGTGATTTCCATGGTGGTTGCATCAATCAACCAAAATAAATTTCTGAAAGGCATAAAGGATCACCAATTGCTAAGGAATTGATTGCAATAATAAAATTAAGGGTTCAAGTTATAAAACCCACCTCCAATTGAGCTCCAAAGATCCAAGCTCATGGAAACAATGGTGGATGCAACTCCTTTTACCATTCCAAGGCTCGTCCTCAAGGATTGAGTGAAAAGGAATGGTTAGAATTGAAGAGGGGATCGAAATAGGAAGAATTCATGCATTGATTTGTGATTTCCACCATGGATTCAAGGTGAAAAGGGATCAAGAAGCTTACCAACAGGTAGGGAGTCGTCCTCCTAGTCCTCCCAAGATCCTTGGTCGTTTTCCAAGCAAGGTAAAAGAAATGCAAACGAAAAAGCCCTTGGTTTGGCTTGTAAAGGGTACTTTTATAAGAAATTCCATGAGAGAGAAAATGCCTTATAAAAATTCATTTAATTCCAAAATTGTTGCCACCACTTCCCCCTTGGTTTCTTGCATGCAAAGGCATCTATATCCCCACCGAGCTCCCTTCCATTATCCCTGAATTAAGGGAAAAGAAATTAAGCACCTTAACCATTATAATAGTAATATCCATTTTTGAGTGGAAATTCTTTTTCTTATAATAAGGTGAGTGGAATTTTCACCTCCTTAGGATATTTCGTGGTCCTTGCAAAGCTTAAGGACGTCCACACACCTCTGAATCCAACCATTTTAATTTTGGTTTAAGGCCCTTTAATTAATACATTTATTTTTGCACTAAATTGAATTAGGGTTTCAATTAGGATTAAATCTTGATTATTTTAATATCAAGATTCTCTCTCCTCCAACTTAATTCAAATGAGGTGCCCCTCTCATTTTCTTTGCTCTACATGATGCCAAGAAACATTAGGGACCTTATTGAAGTGGTAATTTTCATATTGAACCCTAGGTTTTGGGTAAATTGCACATTATACCAAAACTAGGTTTTAATGCACATACATTGCTTTATCAGCTCTTTCTTAGTACTGCGACTTCCATACGCCATAACTCAGCATCATTTTCAATCGCATGATGCTTCAACACATGAGGAACATATTATCATGCACAATTTGCAATTTAACCCCTCAATTTGGGTAATTTGCACTTTAGTCCAAATCAAGTAAAACATTATTTCAACATTATTCAAAAAGGACTAAAATTGAAATATAAGTTCCTCTTGAGCCCTAATTACTTTTCACAATATAATATTAAGCATCTACTCAACCTTATTAGGCAAATCATCTAGGGTTAACACATAACCCATGTCAGGGATGTTACAAATTATAAACCCCTAACAAGGATTTCGTCCCTGAAATCCCAAGAAAAAGGAGGGATAGATTATTCATTAATCATGCCCTCAAATCTCCACATAACTTCTTAATGTTATCGAGATACCATAGATCTATAGTTCACACAAAGTTCCTTTCATTAATTCAACCTTATCAATGTTTATGTTTATGCAAAGCATAAACCCCTAACATATGATGTCCATATTATTGAAAGGAAAAAGCATAAAAGAACATACTTCTATCATTAGCCAAGAATATTTACTAAAAGAGAAATATATATATATATATAACAGAGGTAATTTATTCAACAATCCTTTATTTGTTTGGGAAAGTTCACTTAGCACTTTAATTGGGAAAGTTCACTGAGAAAGTTCACTAAGTAGTTTATTTGAGAAAATTCACTGAGAAAGTTCACTGAGAATGTTCACTAAGTAATTTGTTTTGGAAAAATTCACTGAGGAAATTCACTGAGAATGTTCACTAAGTAATTTGTTTTGGAAAAATTCACTGAGGAAGTTCATTGAGAATGTTCACTAAGTAATTTGTTTTGGAAAAATTCACTGAGGAAGTTCACTGAGAATGTTCACTAAGTAATTTGTTTTGGAAAAATTCAATGAGAATGTTCACTAAGTAATTTGTTTTGGAAAAATTCACTGAGGAAGTTCACTGAGAATGTTCACTAAGTAATTTTTTTTGGAAAAATTCACTGAGGAAGTTCACTGAGAATGTTCACTAAGTAATTTGTTTTGGAAAAATTAACTAAGGAAGTTCACTGAGAATGTTCACTAAGTAATTTGTTTTGGAAAAATTCACTGAGGAAGTTCACTGAGAATGTTCACTAAGTAATTTGTTTTGGAAAAATTCACTGAGGAAGTTCACTGAGAATGTTCACTAAGTAATTTGTTTGGAAAAATTCACTGAGAATGTTCACTAAGTAATTTGTTTTGGAAAAATTCACTAAGGAAGTTCATTGAGAATGTTCACTAAGTAATTTGTTTTGGAAAAATTCACTGAGGAAGTTCACTGAGAATGTTCACTAAGTAATTTGTTTTGGAAAAATTCACTAAGAAGTTCACTGAGAATGTTCACTAAGTAATTTGTTTTGGAAAAATTCACTAAGGAAGTTCACTTAGCTCTTCCTTTCTAATTTCATTATACTCTCTAGATTGTTTCAAAATGACTACTTGATCAGAGTAATAAAAAAGATAACAATCTAAGAGTTTCATACTTGCCTTATCTACAATAATCATATACCTGGCCAGGGTATACAAGTATTGTGGGATTAGGTAGTATGCGCTTTATTTACTATCATGTTCCTCACTTTTCCTATCATTATACACACATGATTTTCCATTCCTAGGATTTTCTCCAGGCATCACTTCTATATTTCATCTTGTATCACAAAGATAAGAGAGATTATAAAGCATTTTAAAGATCACTGAGTAAAATGTAGATTCTCATCTTCATTGTGTCCTTATAAGACTAGTCAAAGGAAGTTCAAAAACAACCACTTTCATATATTTAACACATAGAATCATGAAATGAAGTGTTAGAATGAATATATTTCATTTGACTATTACCCCTCATGGTTATCTTCCACTTTAGGTTGACTCAGCACATAGTGTCTAGTTATTTCATGTTGCTACTTTTGCCTTTACTTAGTGGCTAATGCCTTGGTGCACTAGGCATTTATTACACTGGTGACACCAAAACTTTGGCTTTTCAAAAAAACTAGTCAAATGTCTCTAAAATTATAGAGCCCTTACCTTAAGTCTCAGCTTATTGCCCCTCCTTGGGCACTACCATCACAGCTGTACTATTTGTCTAGACTTATGGCAGAGTCTACTTTCTTGCCATATGTTAATCTTTCCCACATTTCCACTGTTCCAACATGACCATGTCACTCAGGAACCCTTTCAAAACCTAAGATTTTCATATTAAGGACTGGTAACCTAGGTTATAATACTAGTATCCAATCTTCGATATGCATCACTATTGTTCTAACCTGCCCTTCAAGAGCATAACATAGGATTCTCTATCCTGATTTTGTTAAGAAGTGGAATTGTACTTAGTGAGTTGAGGGATTAAGATCCCAAAACTTTGTGAAAAGAGTATGGCTACAGGCCATGACTCCACAATGACAATGCCAGGCATTAGATATATGATCTAAGCCTGAAGAGAGTTAATGTTGTGGTAATGATTCTGTAGTGAATAAATGTTATATATGTTCTTCATATTCCTTAATGGATAAGTGGCATGTTGCTCTTTCAAGTTATAGCTGCAATGTTTTAGATAAGAATAATATTCTAATCTGTTAGACATTGAATTAACTGTTGTCAAACAAATATGATTCCTCTGTTCATATTTATCTTCTTAAGCTACAATAATAATGTTACTAGCGGAGAGTTATATCTCTCGCTGGGGCAATTTACAATTGTCTCACCCCCGTGGGAACTACATTTTTAGGTGGTCGCGGATGAGGAGACAGGAATCCTTCAGTAAGAGAAGGACAGAAACAGCAGCAGCAGGGACAGCAGTGAAGTCTCAGGTGGAGACAATGGTTGTTATGCCTTGTATAGATGTAGATAGAGTCCTATGTGTCGTCTCTATACTCTTAGGTCCTCAGAGTAGTAGTTAGTGCTTTCGAGATTTTTGCTCAGTGCCTCGAGATTTTCATACTGCTTGTGCTTAGTTTAATAAGGCAGCTGATTCTTGTAATTCACAAAAAGAGATGATACAAGATATGTACTTTTGAAAACAGAATGTAATTGTGTTACTTTTGTTCTATGTGAGAAGGTTTTCATTTGATGGATCTTTTGATAAAAAGGTTTTAATTTTTAGTGATTTTTCGATAATCTGCTGCTTAGTGAACACTTCTGCATTAGTTAATCATGTTTTTATGAGTTGGATGCCACATGTACGCTGCAATCTTCCGAATTCATAGTGAGGGCTATCAATTTGAATCAAAATAGTGGGAGTGGTAATTAATTAAAGGCCTAATTAACTACTATCAAATTTTATTCAAATCAAATAAAATCAAAAGGAGTTTTGATAAATGCAATTTTCTCTTGTAGAATGGAAAAAGAATCATCTTTTAAAATGGGCAAATTAATTGAGAATAAATTCCATAACTGGTTGGGGATTGTGAGAAGTGTTCTGCACAATCCAGATATACCGGTAGACTTTGAATCCACTCTATGTACGACTAAGAAGAAGGATAGTTCATTGATGGAAATCAATGGAACAAAGTCTAAGGACAAAGGTGAGGGAGAGAAGGGTTCTCTCACCAAACCAATGTCAGAATCTTCTGCGCTCAAAACATGGAGAGGATGGAAGGAATGACGGAAGAAGAAGCGAGAGATAGAGATCTCTACTTCTGGTGTATACGTGATAGAAATTAACTTTACTACTTCTTTGTCATGGGTACTTGATACCGTATGTGGATCTCACATTTGTTCAAATGTGAAGGATCTTAAGAGAAGTAGGCCTTTGGGGAAAGGCGAGGTTGAACTACGTGTTGCCAATGGGGAAAGAGTTGTCGCCAGTACCGTAGGAACCTATGAGTTAACTCTACCTAGTGGGTTAATAATAGAGTTGAAGAACTGCTGTTATGTACCTTCCATAAATAGGAATATCATTTCTGTCTCTAGTTTGGACAAGAACTTTTGAATTTCTTATTAAGAATGGAAAGTGTTCCATTTCAAAAGATGGGATCTTTTATGGGAGTGCCCCAATGTCTTATGGTATATACTTGATAGATTTAGAAACAAGCATATACAAAATAAACACCAAAAGGCAAAAACTCAACAACTCAAACAAAACATATCTTTGGCATTGTCGTCTAGGACACATAAATGAGAAGCGCATCTCTAGACTCCATAAAGATGGTTATCTAGACTCTTTTGATTATGAATCAATAGAGACATGTGAATCTTATTTGTTGGGCAAGATGACCAAGACTCCCTTTTTAGGTAAAGGTGAGAGAGCTAGTGATCTATTAGGACTCATACATACTGATGTATGTGGGCCTTTTAGAACTAATGCCATAGGTGGGTATCAGTACTTCATTACCTTTACTGATGACTTCAGTAGGTATGGCTATGTGTACCTGATGAAACATAAGTCAGAAACCCTTGAAAGGTTCAAGGATTTCATGAATGAAGTACAAAACCAACTTGGTAAAAGTATTAAAGCACTTCGATCCGATCGAGGTGGAGAATACTTAAGCCAAGAGTTTGAGGACCTTCTGCGAGCCTGTGGTATCGTATCACAATGGACTCCGCCTGGAACACCACAGCATAACGGTGTGTATGAAAGAAGGAATCACACTTTACTGGATACGGTGCAATCAATGATGAGTTTTGCTGATCTTCCAATTTCCTTCTGGGGTTATGCTCTTGAAATCGCCACATTTACACTTAACCGAGTACCATCTAAATTGGTTCAAAAGACACCATATGAGATATGGCACGAGAAGCGTCCCGATTTGTCTTTTATTAAGATTTGGGGTTTGAAGGCTTACATCAGGAAAATGTTTCCTGATAAGCTTGGATCCAAGTTTGATAAATGTTATTTTGTTGGATACCCCAAGGAAATAAGGGGATACTATTTATACCACCCTACTAACAACAAAGTGTTTCTTGTTAGGACAGTTGTGTTCCTAGAAAAGGAATTTATTTCCAGAGGAAACAGTGGGAGGAGAATAGAGCTTGAAGAGGTTCACGCCCAACAAGAAAACATTGAACCATTAGATGTACAAGAGGAACATAGAGATTCACAAGGTGTTGTGGAATCTCAGTCTCCTCAAGCAATACAAGGACCTCATAGATCTAGTAGGATAAGCCTTGAACTTAAAAGGTTTGGATACCTTGTAACTCAAGAAGGCGGTGAGTTGATCATAGATGATGATCCAACTACCTATCTAGAGGCTATGGAGGGACCAGATTCTGAGAAATGACTTGAAGCCATGAAATCTGAGATGGAATCCATGTACTCCAACAAAGTATGGACTTTGGTGGAACCATCTGAAGGGATAAAACCCATATGGTGCAAGTGGGTCTTCAAGAAGAAGACCGACATGGATGGCAATGTGCAAACTCATAAAGGCAGATTGGTTGCAAAGGGTTTTCGATAAGTTCAAGGTGTTGACTATGGCAAAACTTTTCTCTAGTCGCCATGATTAAGTCCATTAGGATCATTCTTGCTATTGCGTCTTACTATGACTATGAGATTTGGCAAATGGATGTTAAAACCGCATTCCTTAATGGGAATATAAATGAGGATGTGTACATGACACAACTTGAAGGTTTTGTAGATCCAAAGAATGTCAATAAAGTCTGTAAGCTACAAAGGTCAATCTATGGATGGAGTTGTAATCTTCGATTTGATGAGGAAGTCAAAGTGTTTGTCTTTATTCAAAATGAAAATGAACCTTGTGCGTATAAGAAGGTTAGTGGGAGCACGACCACATTCCTCATATTGTATGTGGATGACATACTATTGATGGGGAATGATGTCTCAGCCTTAGAGAAGGTAAAGACTTGGCTTGGGAATACTTTTTCAATGAAGGACTTAGGAGAAGCATCCTACATTCTAGGTATTAAGATCTATAGAGATAGATCTAAAAGGCTTCTTAGACTAAGTCAAAGCACGTACATTGACAAAGTGTTGAAACGGTTCAGCATGGAGAACTCAAAGAGAGGCAACATCCCCATGCTACATGGAGTCACCATCTCTAGAGCTCAATGTCCCCAATCTTGTGAAGAGAGGGAGCGTATGAATGGGATCCCATATGCATCAGCCATCGGATCCATCGTGTACACTATGTTGTGCACACACCCAGATGTCTCATATGCCCTCATCATGACGAGCAGGTACAAGTCATATCCCGGGGATGCTCACTAGATAGCCGTAAAGAACATCCTCAAGTACTTGCGAAGGACTAAGGATCAATTCCTTATATACGGCGGCGAGGAAGAACTGGTAGTAAAGGGTTACACTGATGCAAGCTTCCAAATCGACAAAGATGATTACAGATCACAATTAGGATTTGTATTTTGCCTAAACAATGGAGTTGTGAGCTGGAAGAGCTCTAAGCAAAAAATAGTTGCCGATTCTACTACAGAGGCCGAGTATATCACTGCTTCACATGCAGCAAAGGAAGTTGTGTGGATCAGGAAGTTCATCACTGAACTTAGTGTAGTTCCCAGTAGCTGTGATGCAATTGAGCTTTATTGTGAGAATAATGGAGCTATTGCTCAATCTAAGGAGCTCAGATCACATCAGCGGTCTAAGCACATATTGTGGTGTTTCCATCTCATACAAGAGATCGTACAGTGAGGAGATGTGAAGATGCGCAAAGTACCAACTGAAGACAACATAGTTGATCCACTGACTAAGGCCCTTTCTCAGCAGAAGCATGATGGTCATGCTAGGTCACAAGGACTAAGGTTCCTAGGTTACTGGCTCTAAGTGCAAGTGGGAGTCTGTTGGTATGTATGCCCATAGAGAAAGTCATTTGATGATTGTAATGGGATACTTTGTAAATGATTTGAATAATAATAAAGAAAATTTATAATCTATATGTTTTAACTGTTTTTGAGATGATAGTGTAACATGATAGATGTCTAAAGAATTGTTTTACTCGATGACGTATGCTTTTGGGTTGAGGACCTAAACGATGAGATCATATGGATGTTAAGAGTATACATTCTTGTTTAGTCCCTAGTCGGTTGTTATTGTGGAAATAACCATAGACATCAATAACACTAAAGACTAGATTGTGTGTTGGTTGATGATAGAATATCATTAGTCATGATATAGTGATATCAAACCAAGCACATAGGTACTTGTTAGAGAACAAGTGTACTGGACAGACCCATCGTGAGAGTGACAGATGGAACCATGATTTGGTAGTCACAGTCAACTCTCACAGTGATGGTGGTGAGTGTGATTCTTCAACCTGAAATCACTACACTCAACACATGTCGTTGGGTACACTTTGACATCATCAAATGCAGTCCTAAAACATGGGTTGTTATAAAGGTGATGATTGGGTGACTTTGACACATGGGGCTTTTGAGGGGTGAGTGATAGATATGGGATTTGTCCCTCCTAAGGGAGTTTGATGTCCATGGCCACTTGATGAGTAGGATTGAGAAAGGCATACACATGCATGTGTGAATCAATATGTGATATTAATGTCACACACATCTCACCCAGTCTGCTCTAAGATCAAGGAAATGGATGAACGTTGAAAGGATGATTGTACCATGCCTTGAGTTCATTCAGGAAATTAGTGACAAAGGAATTATACATTCGTTGTAACACCATTCATAGATTGTAGGAATGAAAGTTGTTCTCCAACTTTCTATTTCACTTGGGTAGCACTAATGTGCGACTAGGCACCACTCTTTTCTTGTGAAGTCATAAGTGTTATGGACTTTCACTGCCAATGTGAAATGGACATGTAGGGTCACACACATAGGATTTAACCTGGAAGAGGAGTTTATCCAAAAATGATGTTTAGATTGACTACTAAAGGAGTTTAGTAGTTCAATTAAACACTCAATCAATTGATGGCTCAATATCATAGTGTTCAAGGTGTTGGACTGATAGATTAGAGTATCAGATTGATTGAAACTGCAATTGACTGAATTTTGCACAGTCTGCACTCCCAACCGATCAGCTCATGTGATGAACCGATTGGCTCAGGACAGGCTGAATCGACCGGTTCAAGGGTTGAACCGATCGGCTCAATGGGTCCAAATGAGCAAGTTGGGAAAATTAGGTTGGTGAGAAATTTCCTTTCATTTCACTTGTCCAATTTGATTGGAACAATGATTGGTATTTGGATCAATTCGAAACAAAAGAGGAAAAGTCAATCGAGAACTGACCAGGGCAGTGAACCGATCATTTCAGAAGTGAACCGATTGGCTCAGGTGCCCCAATCGATCGGTTCAGGTGTGAACCGATCGGCTTAAGTCCCAAACCGATCGGTTCATGCTTGAAACGATCGGTCCAGCTGGCGCAGTTGGTTGTTTTGTGGAAAATCTCGAACCCTTCTACTCCTGCTTTAATCTTGCATTGCCCAGGGTAGAGAACCCTGTCCCATAACCCTCCTATATATAGGGCTATTGGGAGCTTCTCAAAGTACAACTCAGAACACCAGTTGCTCTGCAAAGTTGTCGTTCTCTCTGGTTGTGGTAACTGAGAGTTCCCGAGCAAGTGCTATCCGATAAGGGAGGCATAACAAGGGAAAGCCAAATGTAGAAAGGAAACTAGTTGCAGGAGAGTGTGTCAGTGACTAGTACACCAAAAGGAGGGTGTGACTCCTTCTGATTCCTTGTGGGATAAGGAGATCGGAGTTCCAGGTGGTTCGTGTGGACTGCTTCACAGGCGGGAGATTTCTGCTTCTCGGAGGACAGTTGTCAATCCTGACAGTCCCGATGAGACCAGGAGCTGCACAAACATCATTCAAGACCGGAGGTGAAGACCACACAATTCGTGAGGTAATGTTGCCGAGAACGCCTCGGGACAAGGTACGTCTCTACAAACCACTCTTCCTATTGTATAGACGTTGACGTGATTCCTTTTTTTGGGTTTGGGAGAAGAAAATTTTTGTTTCCGCTGCTGTTACAACCCCAATTTTTGGGTTCAATTGGTGAGAAATGTAATTTCTCATATTAAAGATATTTGTACAAATAGTGATATAATTTGCTTCAAATTAATGGATTTCGTTTAAAATAGCCTTGTTGTTTGATTTGTGGGCTTTATTGGCTATTGGGCCCAATAACATGGCAATAATAAAGAAAATTCAATTAGTGAATGAATAATTGAATAATGGATAAAAGAAATATGTGGAAACCTCAAGAAGGAAAATCCAAAGAGGATTTCGTGCCTCTTGGGTTCCTTGGGTTCCAAGGAGTCTAAGGTTGCAAAGAAAAGAAATAAGAAAAAGAAAATATTAATTAAGTATTTCTTTATGAAGAAAGAAATTGAAAACATTGATGAAATGTGGAAATTAAGTGAAAAGATGGATAATTGGGTTTCCCTTTGTGGAATTTCGTATCCATGAGGTTGCTAATATTAAAAGGAAGGCCAATGAGGAAAATAAAAGCAAAATAAAAAGGAAATCCTCAAAAGGAGGTATTTAAATGAAAAATAAATAAGATAATGTGAAATAATGCATAATGATGCATCTAGAAGGATAATAAGTGTCCAATAAAGAGAATTTCGAAATCATGGAGTATCTTGGGATCCAAGGAGTCCCAATAAAGAAGAAAGAAAGAGAAAATACTAAAAAGGCAAAATAAGAGGAAAATGTGTTGCTTTATTAATGAATTAAGAGGTATTGTTAAAAAAAAAGGAAAGTAAATCCTATAAAGGGGATGGAATTTCGTGCCTAAGGATTGAAAAGCAAGAAATGAAAAGGATAATGGCAAGGAATTTCGAATTCCTAAAATATCCAAATAGTAAAGGGTATTAGAAAAGAATAATGAAGAGAGAAAGAAAGGATGTTGCTTCGCAACCAAGGAAATGTGTTTCCTTTCAAGTTGGGACTTGTTTCCTCTTGAATTTCGTGGATAAACCACCTAGGCCCTATCTACCTCCCCTATATAAGGGGTATGACCCTGGGCCAAGCCTAGAGGATCCCATACATCGCTTTCCTCCATTGGTTACATCTTCAACCCTAACCCCGAGTATCACCTTGAGCTTGATACAAAGAGGGGGGAGCAGGAGGGTACGACGAAGTCCTGGTGTTCTACGGAGTCAGGAGCAAGCGCTGCCATCATATCTGTGCACTAGGGCTGGTGCAGTAGTAGTACCTAGGCTGTAGCAACGGCTGCAAGCACTTGGTCTAGCAAGCCAGAGAACGGCCGCGCCGGATACAACCAGGCGGTGCCTCAGGTGCGCAAAGGGGCGGCGGACGTAGGGAAGAAGTCGAAGGTGAGTTTCGAGGTCCGTGGGAGCAAGGAAAGCCCACGCAGGGCTGCTTTGACGGCCGCCAGTATCAGGCCCAACGAGCCCCATGGCGGGCACCATAGCCAAGAAATACAGGCGCCATGTGTGCGCCTATGGGCGGCGGAGGTGAAGGATCAAACCCCGGCATGGATGACGGACCAGGGAGAGAGAGAGAGCCATCGCAAGGCTAAAAAATGCGGCCGCTAGGACATCCGCGTCGCTGGCCCGAGGAAGAAGAAAGGAAACAGAGTCGTCGGACCAATTTGCCCCTCCGTGGGCTAAAGGATCGCAAACTTAACTGAGGGTAAAAGCGTCTTTGCGTTATGTTTGATATCAGCTAGCGTTGCATGGCAAGGGTGACGTGGCACTTCTGGATTGGCCGAAAATAGGTAATTTTACTAAAATCATATCTAGTTATTCATATCTCGGATGACAAAAAGTTATATATGAAAGTTGATCCTCAGAACGAGAGGAATCCAAATAAATTATGTTTGAAGTCTGATTCTATTTGTAATCCGAAAATTAATGGAAGTAATCATCTTTAGTACTTTAAAGATTAAGGAACCCTAATATGATATGATTAAAGTGATTAATAGGGTTTAATGAATCATTAGAGTTGATATTAACCTGTTAAATGCAAAAAGGTACTTTAAGATCGAAAATGATGATCTTTGCACGTAATTAGGTTAATTTATAGATTATGTGCTTAAATATGCTTGCAATATGAAAAGTGCATAAAAGCTATCATTTTAATGATTTAATTAATGAAAAACTCTTAGATTTGATGATAGATGGTTTTAATGTTGATCAATGGATAATTTAAGCCTATTGTTCATAAAAGTAAAAATAAGATCTAAAAAGATAATCTTTTTATATAATTGGCTTAATTTAGGGTTTCATGCATGAAAACATTGATGAAATGTGGAAATTAAGTGAAAAGATGGATAATTGGGTTTCCCTTTGTGGAATTTCGTATCCATGAGGTTGCTAATATTAAAAGGAAGGCCAATGAGGAAAATAAAAGCAAAATAAAAAGGAAATCCTCA
This sequence comes from Alisma plantago-aquatica, assembly GCA_963693085.1. Lineage (NCBI taxonomy): Eukaryota > Viridiplantae > Streptophyta > Magnoliopsida > Alismatales > Alismataceae > Alisma > Alisma plantago-aquatica. The sequence continues at coordinate 136,327,455 of OY856409.1, forward strand.
AAAGGAGGTATTTAAATGAAAAATAAATAAGATAATGTGAAATAATGCATAATGATGCATCTAGAAGGATAATAAGTGTCCAATAAAGAGAATTTTGAAATCATGGAGTATCTTGGGATCCAAGGAGTCCCAATAAAGAAGAAAGAAAGAGAAAATACTAAAAAGGCAAAATAAGAGGAAAATGTGTTGCTTTATTAATGAATTAAGAGGTATTGTTAAAAAAAAGGAAAGTAAATCCTATAAAGGGGATGGAATTTCGTGCCTAAGGATTGAAAAGCAAGAAATAAAAAGGATAATGGCAAGGAATTTCGAATTCCTAAAATATCCAAATAGTAAAGGGTATTAGAAAAGAATAATGAAGAGAGAAAGAAAGGATGTTGCTTCGCAACCAAGGAAATGTGTTTCCTTTCAAGTTGGGACTTGTTTCCTCTTGAATTTTGTGGATAAACCACCTAGGCCCTATCTACCTCCCCTATATAAGGGGTATGACCCTGGGCCAAGCCCAGAGGATCCCATACATCCTCCATTGGTTACATCTTCAACCCTAACCCCGAGTATCACCTTGAGCTTGATACGAAGAGGGGGGAGCAGGAGGGTACGACGAAGTCCTGGTGTTCTACGGAGTCAGGAGCAAGCGCTGCCATCATATCCGTGCACTAGGGCTGGTGCAGTAGTAGTACCTAGGCTGTAGCGACGGCTGCAAGCACTTGGTCTAGCAAGCCAGAGAACGGCCGCGCCGGATACAACCAGGCGGTGCCTCAGGTGCGCAAAGGGGCGGCGGACGTAGGGAAGAAGTCGAAGGTGAGTTTCGAGGTCCGTGGGAGCAAGGAAAGCCCACACAGGGCTGCTTTGACGGCCGCCAGTATCAGGCCCAACGAGCCCCATGGCGGGCACCATACCCAAGAAATACAGGCGCCATGTGTGTGCCTATGGGCGGCTGAGGTGAAGGATCAAACCCCGGCATGGATGACGGACCAGGGAGAGAGAGAGAGCCATCGCAAGGCTGAAAAATGCGGCCGCTAGGGCATCCGCGTCGCTGGCCCGAGGAAGAAGAAAGGAAACAGAGTCGTCGGACCAATTTGCCCCTCCGTATGCTAAAGGATCGTAAACTTAACTGAGGGTAAAAGTGTCTTTGTGTTATGTTTGATATCAGCTAGCGTTGCATGGCAAGGGTGACGTGGCACTTCTGGATTGGCCGAAAATAGGTAATTTTACTAAAATCATATCTAGTTATTCATAGCTCGGATGACAAAAAGTTATATATGAAAGTTGATCCTCAGAATGAGAGGAATCCAAATAAATTATGTTTGAAGTCTGATTCTATTTGTAATCCGAAAATTAATGGAAGTAATCATCTTTAGTACTTTAATGATTAAGGAACCCTAATATGATATGATTAAAGTGATTAATAGGGTTTAATGAATCATTAGAGTTGATATTAACCTGTTAAATGCAAAAAGGTACTTTAAGATCCAAAATGATGATCTTTGCACGTAATTAGGTTAATTTAGAGATTATGTGCCTAAATATGCTTGCAATATGAAAAGTGCATAAAAGCTATCATTTTAATGATTTAATTAATGAAAAACTCTTAGATTTGATGATAGATGGTTTTAATGTTGATTAATGGATAATTTAAGCCTATTGTTCATAAAAGTGAAAATAAGATCTAAAAAGATAATCTTTTTATATAATTGGCTTAATTTAGGGTTTCATGCATGAATATGCATTAATGAGTTTGAAAACCCCAATTTAGGGGAATATGACTTTTAAATGTTTTAATTGTTCAAATCCATAAACAAATAGGGATAAGATGATCCTAAGTCAATCTAAGTATAAAAGACTATTAAATGAATAGTTTGAGCAATTTGGGTTTATATAAATGGAAAAGAGTACTATTAGGGTTTGTTAACCTAAAAGAGGTAAAGTTCGAGAAATTGATCTAAGAAACCCTAATGAGTATTAATGAATAATTAATGCGGATTAGAAACCCTAGAAAGTGAATCCAAGTCAATAAAGTAGATTCTTGATAAAGTGTGTAATAAATAGAGTACATATTTATTTCAGGAACTATGTGATGATTGAATTACTTGCTTGGATCTGTTGATTGACTTGATTGTATACACATGAAGTAAATGTTGAATAATCTGCACGACTCGTCAAACGAGGTATGTGGTTACGCTTATGACTACCCGAGTTAGTTTTCCGATGGATTCCCGGATGTTTAATCGCATTGAATGCAACTAAATTGTTGGATGTTTATTTATTTCATGAAACTATAAAGTGACTATGATTATCACTATAAATGAGTATATATACAACTGGCTAGATCTGGTTCCACCTCTGTCACTTTGAAAAGGCTAAAAAGGGGTAATCCTAGAGCAAGGTCTAGGTTACCGAGAGTTAGAAATTGGGCTACCTACGTGTAGTGCCATGCGACTCGTTAGCCTTCAATGAGTTAAGGAGTGGGCTACCTACGAGTAGTGCCATGTGACTCAACCCTAGAAACTGGTTCACCTATAGGTGGGACCATGAGGGGTTTAATGGGGTTCTACCATAAGGAAGGTAGGATCCAGGTCCACTGCAGGGATAGTACAGAGGATAGGGTACTCGTGGATCGCGGATGTTATATTTAAAACGCAATCTTGATTGATTAATGATTAATTGAATGATTACATGGTTATCATATTTGCAAGATTATTGTTTCCCCCACATACCAGCTTCGGCTGACCGACGTTTTGTTTGTCGGCGTTTTAGGTACAAGCCAAAAGGACAAACAGTAAATCGTCACATCGTGAAATACATGAAGAAAAATACAAGGAGGATTAGTTAGCGTAGAATCGTTAAGTGGATAGAAGTTAGAAATCCAAAATTTTAAAAGGTATGCAAAGTTTATTTTCTTACAGCTTTTCAGTTTAGTATGTTAAAAATTTGATAATTATTCTTGGTTAATTGCCGAACCTTTGATCCGGAAGTCATGGGTACGGCTTCGACCTCTCGGTCTCCCGTAACTGGGGGTTATCGGTAGGTGGGGTTGTAACATTTGGTATCAGAGTGTAGGTTCCCCAGTTAACCATTAATAATTATTAAATTTTTCCAACTCCATAGAACCCAAGGGAGTTATTAGAGGAGTATCCGAAAGACGGAGGTGTCTAGAAAGGGATCAGGACCGGGGGCTGGCAAGATTTTCCTCCGCACCTCTAGTCGGAATATGAGGACTCCCGGACCCGTGTGACCGCCTGGCCAAAGTCTTAGGGTATGAATCGAAATAAGATACCTTTAGGACTTCTCATCTTATTCATCCCTTCTCATCACAAAATTCTGATAAGGATTTAAAGGATTAGGGTTTTCTTTCTTCTCCTCACCCTCTTGAAGTATGGGTAAGGTTAATAAGGTTTAAGGAATCCTCCATCAAATTAATGAAAAGCATGTAAATATGATGTCATGGACATAAGCTTAATAGATTAAGCACAAATTAAAGAATAGATACATGCTTAGGTCGTATGACCTGAGAGTAGACCTCCTTGTCAGGAGGATATGTTAGTCTTGGAGATAGAGATCTCCATTGCAAGTAAGAGACCTGGCACATCCTATGAGGATGATGCTAACCCTAACCCTAAGTGATGGTTAGAGAGAGATGAGTTGGGATGAAATTGATGGCTAATTCATGCTCCATATGTTTTGTTTTGCTTAAGGGTGAAGTTTCACATTGATCGAAGAATTTTGGATGTATCTAATGTGATAAGAAAGAGAAAATATGATTTACTTTGAAATAATTAAATAAAATAATTAGAGTCTTCAAAACTGAAAACTAATGTCATATTCGGATTCTACATGTTCATATTAGGTTGGTGTCAATTTTTTTTTATTTGGAGTTTGTTTGCACCCTCAAATGAGGAAAGAGAAAAAGTTAAATAATTATATATATGTCACTTTAGTCCAAATAAGATTTGGAATGAAATTAATGTGTTACGTCGTCATTTTATTTTTGATTTAGCATATGAGATATGAGCCATTGGATCAGCAATCTGACAGTCTGCAAGTCATCTTCTATCCCGGCCCGATTCAGAAACAGCCATTTCACACACCGCGAAGTAAATTCGCAATTTCTCTCTACACACACCACCTTTCATCGAGATTTCTTCTCCAACTGATTCGTGGTTCGATTCCTCACAAATTGATACCTTACTCAAGACCTAAGACAGAGTATTCTAGTTTGAAAGGACATGCCTTTGGGATGCCATATGATCCATGGGTGACCTAACACCTTTGGCAACCCAACCCTGGGAAGGGTCGTGTGTGTTAGGGTAAATGATAGCTCCTTAGATGATGAGGTTGGTGAAGGACCTTAGAAACACTATGGGTGTGTGCAAGAAGAGTATAGCTGGCACCTAGGGCACGTCATAGTGCTGACGACATGATGAAACCATGGATAAGGAGTCATGATAGAGCATAAAGGGTTATGGATGATGTTATGACCCCACCTCCCGATAACCCCCAATTAAGGGAAACTGAGAGGTTGAGCCGCACCATTAATCCCGGATCAAAGGTTCGACATATAACCATAAACAATTATTAAATTATAACAGGCTATACTGAAAATGGTAATAAAATTTTTCTTTACATACCTTTTGAAAACTTGGATCTCTATTCTTCTATCCATACCGATTCTAATCTATCTAATCCTCCTTTGCACTTTAATTCTTATTTAGTATCACATGGTGCCACTTTACTGTTTGTTCTTTTCATGGTACCTAAAACGCCGACAAACAAAACGTCGGTCAGCCGTAGCTGGTATGTGGGGGAAAACAATAAACATGCAACTATGATAACAATGTAATCATTCAATTACTTGTTTAAAAACCAATATTACATTTTCGATATAACTCTGCGATCCAAGAGTACCCTATCCTCTGTGTTGTCCCCATTAGACCCCTCATGATCCACCTATAAGTGAACCAATTTCTAGGGTTGAGTCACATGGCACTACTCGTAAGTAGTCCACTCCTTAACTCGGGATTTGCTAAAGAGTCTCTAACTCACGGTAACCTAGACCTTACTCTAGGATTACCCCTTTTTAGCCTTTTCAAATTAACAGAGGTGGACCCGGATCTAGCCAGTTATATTATGCACCTTTATAGTGATAATCGTAGTCACTTTATATGTTGCATGAAATAAATAAACATCCAACAGTTTAGTTGCATTCAATGCGATAAAACATTCGGGAATCCACCAGGAAACTAAAGCGGTATAGACATAAGCGTAACCACATACCTGATCCATAGCAACTTGATGTCCATGCATTTAATATTCAACATAATAAACAGGCAATCAACAATATCCTGAAAATAATGCATAACATCCAAGTGTCATTGTTTTATTCAAACATCCTTAAGATCAACTTTGATTTCTCCTTATGATTTCTAGGCCAACTTTAGGGTTTTATTAGGGTTTTAGCCTTCATTATGCATTTATCACTTTTAATGCTCTTTTAGTTTACAAACCCTAATTTCTGCATCATATGCACAATTGCATGTCAATTAAGTCTAATATGTTTCTTTTATACTAAAATTATTACCATTATCCTTTTAGGTCATATCCACAACATTAAGGCTAATTATCACCTTCGGTTTCTTTCAAATTGACAAATCGTATTTCATTGTAGTTCAATTCACATATATGAACCTTATTTATCACTATTTCCACTTTATACACTAGGGAACACTAATTATCCAAATAATTCACATTAAAGATCTTTGGTACTCAAATTGGATTTATAACAACATAACATTGTCTTATTCATGGATTTGCACAATTAAATCATTAAAAGGAATATCTTCCTAAATTAGGGTTTCTAAGCCCATTAATGCAAACTTACATATATGAAACCCTAATTTAAGCCAATTATGTGCAATTATCATCCTTTTATTATCAACTTGTTAATATTCGTTCTAAACATTCAGAGAACATCACTATATTTAACTATCATCAATTTCAAGAGTTTTTCACCAATTAACCCAGTAAATATGTTAACTTGATGTACTTTTCCAATTTCAAGCATATAAACTCTAAACTAACTAATTATAGGCCAAGTCCATCCTTTTTCTTCCAAATATCCATTTTTATCATTAACATGCTAATATCAACTTTAATCATTAATTAAACCTTGCTAAACACTTTAATCATATCAACATAGGGTTCTTTAAACAATTAACACATTAAAGTTGATATCTTCCATTATTTTTCGAATTGCATAAGGAATCAGGCTTCAATCATAATTTATTTGGGTTCCTCTCGTTCTGAGGATCAAAATTCATATATAACTTGCATTTATACGAGCTATGAATTAGTAGTTATGATTTTAGCAAAATATATACCTTTCGGCCAATGGAAGGGTGCCACGTGTCCTTCTCCATGCAGCTAGCTCACGATTTGGAAACATATGCAAATGACGACGCTGCCCCCGCTTAATTCCTTCAGCCTTCATACCCCCGAAGGGTACTTCCGTCCAAACGACCTACAGGTCGTCTTCCTCCTCTGGCTTGCCCTAGCGGCCGCGTGCAACAGCCTTGCGCGAGCTTGATCTCCCTCCTCTGGTCACGATCTACACCGAAAACATGGCTCTGGCTCCGCCATGCCCTCACGCATAGGGGGTGCCGCCCATACCAAGTCCAGAATGACTGGTTCGGCTGGGAAAGGGGCCGCAACAAGCTGCTGTGTTGCAGCTGTGCATCTGTTGCTGCAGGTGCTCGTGGTCGACAGGAGGCTGGGAATAGATGGCTGACCTTACGGGGTTGGTCGTGGATGCCCCCCTTGCTTCAAACCAAACCAAAAACACACCCCTTGATGCCCTAGAACAGCCATATACCCTCTTGGTTAGGGTTTAGGCGGGAAGAAGAAGAAACGAAAAGGTAGCATTGCAGGGTAACCCTCTGGATCTCGAAGCAAAGGTTCCACCCTTCATATAGAGGTGGGAGAAGCCCTAAGGCGTGCCTCATGAGGTTTTGAGTCCCCACTAAAAAGGAAACACATATTCCTTGGTTTGTGAAGCAACTACCCTTCTCTCTCTCTTCCTTATATTTTTCTAATATCCTTCCTTATCTAGATGCTTTAGGAATTTCGAAATTCCTTTTATTTACTTTCCCTTTATTCCAAAGGCACGAATTCTCTTTTCTTTTAATAGGAAAATGCTTTCTTTTTATCAATATCACAAATTCATTAATAGTGTATCTCATTATCTTTTTATTTTGCAAATTTGCTACTTTCTCTTTCCACTTTGCAATTATCTCATTATTTTGGGTCCCTTGGACCTCAAGAAACACTCAAGGCACAGATTCCCACACTAGGGAACATTCGTTTGCCTTTATCTTCCTTTAAAAGTCAATTTCTCATATTATATTTATTTCTTATTAAAATATCTCCTTTTTGAGGATTTCCCTTTATTTCTCTTTTATTTTACTCATTAGCATTCCTTTTAATATTAGAAACCTCATGGATACGAAATCTCCCCAAGAAATCTCATTTATGTCTCTTTTCATTCATTTTCCACATTATATCATTATTTCTCAATTTCTTTCTTCATAAAGAAATACATAATTAATCTTTTCTTTTTCTTATTTCTTTTCTTTGCAACTTTAGACTCCTTGGAACCCAAGGAATCCAAGAGGCACGAAATCCTCTTTGGATTTTCCTTCTAGAGGTTTCCATTATTTCTTTTCTCAAATATCCATTTACTAATTGAATTTCCTTTGTTATTTTCCTCTTTATTGGGCCCAATAGCCAATAAAGCCCACAAATCAAATAACAAGGCTATTTTAAACGAAATCCAATTATTCATAAAAATCACATCATTATTTGTTCAATTATCCTTAATATGAGAAATTTCATTTCTCATCAATTGAACCCAAAAATTGGGGTTATAACATCCTTCCCCTCTTATAGAAATTTTGTCCTCAAAATTTAGACAAGCAAACAAACAATTCAGGATAAGACTTTTCCATGTCTATCATTGGCCCCTATGTGGCTTTGCCGTACCCATGGCATTTTCAAAGAACCTTTATTATCACATATTCTTTTTCTCTGAGTTCTTTCATCCAGGCGTCTATAAACTACACAGGTGACTCAGGCCATGTCAGCCTCCCTTGGGGCTCACTAGGTTCATTGCTCAACACATGGTCGGTATCTCACATAGTGCTTTGAATTGGACACATGGAAAACATCTCCCATTACTCTATCCTGAGGGGTAGGGTCAAACCTAACCTTCTCCACCCATCCATCTCTAATGGACCCATGTATCGGGGACTCGGCTCTCTTAGATATAACTTAGAGGGGTCGGATTTTCATGTCATATTTTCTCCCACAGTAACTTGTATGTCAGTCTACTTTGCATTTGCTCATGACTCTCATCATCTCTAGGCTCCTTTCAGCCCTTGTGCAACCAAAGTGACTTCATCTACACGTACTGGGGTCCCTTTTCCTAACCATCATGTGGTCCTTTTCTAACCATCATGTGGTCCTTTCACCAACATTACCTTACTAAAGTGGTGACCGACACAACCTCCCTTACAGAGCTTCATATAAAACCCGATACTGTCTATGGTGGTTATTGTCACATCTTTCATAGGAAAAGAACTGTCTCTAGATATCACCCTGAATGAGCACATATGCCCTCATCAGACCCTTTAGTCTGGATCATACTAACCATAGTTAGGGGTGATAAACTATACTAACATTGAGTTCTTCATGTACCTACTTCCACTTTATGGAAGTGAACTTTTAGGTCAAACTCAAGAACCTTTGAACTTGCTTCATGGTGTAGTTGAACCGTCTCTCACATGGGTAGTTCAACTGGATCTGTCCCTCAACAGAACTCTTCCTTATCTAGGTAAGGCGACCTACCATAACCCACATTGTATCTCGACCTTCCTCGATCCAGGGAAGACCTATCACAACATCCATAGTGTTGAGCTCTCATTCCCTCTCAAGGATTCTTTTGTCCTCTATATCGATACACTGGGTTACTGGGGTTTGTCCTTAACCTCTTGGCTTGCATGGCCCTATACCACATGCAACTTCATCTTAAGCATCCAAAGTGCTATTGCCATTTTCCACGGTGTATGATGATCTCCAACCATGACTCCCTGTATGTCATGATTCTTTCAAGATCAACTCCTCGAAACCCTAAACCACTCTAGTCGGGGTTTCATCACCTTCCCTTCCAAAGAAGTACACTTGAGGTTCTACTACCATCCTTTCATTGCATCCAGGACTAGACTGGCTAACCAAACAACCTTTAACTTTTCGACACATCTTGTTTCATCTGAGTGTTATCCAAACACCTCTCTTTTTCAAACTTAGGGTTGGCCAAACAAACTCTTCTAAATTATAGTCAACCAAGTCTTAATCAGATCATTCATTATCACTTCACATCCTTAGGTAACATTACACTTCCATGTATTTTGCTTATCATGTCACCTTAAACTATATGTTCATCTTCATGGTGTTCAAACTCATTCAGGTATATCTTGTAAGTTTCACATAGCTCATGATAAAAACATCCTCATAAGGGGCCTACCTCATTTCTCTTAGTGTTTACAAACCATCTATGTATCATTCATTCACTTTACCATGGTAAGATATCTCCTCTATCCCCATTTCTCGTGGCAACGCTCCAACCTACATCATCTCTTATCCTTGGTGCAGTATGACATGCATAATGTCCTATCTCTCACCCCCATAACAAGAGGAAATAAGCATTTGGCTGCAGTCCAAATACAGAGTTCCTCCTATTCCAAGAGTAGAGATGGTACATCCCACCTTGCCAGTACACCTTTAAATCTAAGTTGCAACGTGCCACATATGTCTCTTTCTCACAAACATCATGATATCAAACTAGTCTTGAACCTACTGAGGTTTATATCCTTGGTCATTTCCTCTAGGTCTATAGGGTACCGACTCTTTTGGGGTCATCCCTCTTCCCTCATGCATCCAGAGAGTGCCCTACTCATCTGCCCTTTGGGTCCCATGAGTTCATGAAGGTGATCAATCTCCTAACCCATGGCCCTAAGACAATGATAGCTGTTACCTCCCGACCCTATGGTCATGTGCAACTGGGGAATTAGGCAACTCCTACCTTCATCAGACTTATCCCTACCTGACCCTAGGATAGACTTAGGATTCTCCATCGTAGTACATGTTCACTTAGAACCTTACCCAAGTCTTCATCATCTCTCTTTCTGCATTCATGGGCTGACTCTCATCCGTTCATAGACATCATGGCAACTTGCCTACCTTGGTCAAGCCCCATACCGATTACCTCCATGGTAACTCATTCATATGCAATTAGAGATGGATATCTATGGGTCTACAGGTTCATTCTCATACCATGTACTTTTCTCCTAACTTCTCAAGATCCTATGAGACCTCTTTAGGTTACCTTAAACCAACCAAACTGATATACACCCTTCCAAAGGGGTCCCTCTCCCCGGATGGGAGGAAAACTATCTCCAAGGTCACAAAAGCTCTTAGGTCCAGGGTTTACATCCACACGAGCCTACTCAACCCTAGCAAGCCATTAAGGCACAAGCAGATCACTTATTGAACCATACTAGGTCATACTTGTCCTCTTTCCTCAATGTTGGATCAAGGTCATACCTTCCTTTATCATCAACCTATCTATGAGGGGTTCACTACACATACCTTAAACTTAAGGGACTTTCCTTTTCCTTTATTCATAAGGCGTACCATGCTCGAAACTATATAAAAAAAACTTAATTCTCATCATGAGCATTAGGTATACCACTTCCCTTCTTAGGCCTAGGAACCCTAGGTTCACTTTTAGGTGTCCAACTGCACGCATCTCTGAACCATGAATCAAACTGGAAAAAGGCATCTCGTGCACTTCCTATCATCCTTCTTCTCGATCAACACTTAGGGTTGGGTCCTCCTTAAGGACAACTAACAGGGTACAAGGCCTCATAGCCGGCTACCACACCTTTCTAGGTCTAAGGAACTCTTCTTCCTACCGTAGCCACATAGGCACCAGATGCTTCATCTTCTATCTCTCTAGGGTTTGGTCCCTCTAAAGGAAACCAAGATATCATCAACCTGCAGGGATCGATCATGAAGCAACCACTATCATCCGTAGTTCAGGGTTTTAGGCTTCCAACCTTCTTGCTGGGTTTTCTACTCTCTCTAGGGCTAACCCTACATTCAACCTCACCATTAGAGGTCCTCTCTTCCTGAAGGTTCATCCTCAAAAGCATGCTCTACATGGGCGAAGCCTAGGTTTGAACTTAGGGTTGCTCAAGATTATCCATAACCCTTTATGCTCTATCATAATTCCTTGTCCAGGGTTTCACCCTACTGTCAGCACTAAGACGTGCCCCAGGTGCCAACTATACCCTACTAGCACAAGCCCATAGGGTTTCTAAGGTCCTTCACTAACCTCATCATCTAAGGAGTTATCCTTTACCTTGACATGCACGATCCTTCCCAGGGTTGGGTTGCCCAAGGTGTTAGGTCATCCATGGATCATATGGCATCCCAAAGGCATGTCCCTTCAAACACCTGGTCCAACTCATCTCTCTCTAACCATCACTTAGGGTTAGGGTTAGCATCATCCTCATAGGATGTGCCAGGTCTCAACTAGAAATGGAGATCTCTATCTCCAAGACTGACTTATCCTCCTGACAAGAAGGTCTAGCCTCAGGTCTCTCCTGAGGACATGCCATCTTATGTCATACGACCTAAGCATGTATCTATTATTTATTTTGCGCTTAATCTATTAAGCTTATGTCCATGACATCTTATTTACATGCTTTTCATTAATTCAGTGGAGGATTCCTTAAACCTTATTGATCTTACCCATACCTCGAGAAGGTGAGGAGAAGAAAGAAAACCCTAATCCTTTAGGTCCTTATCAGAAATTTTATGATGAGAAGAGATGAATAAGATGAGAAGTCCTAAAGGTATCTTATTTCGATTCATACGCTAAGACTTTGGCCAGGCGGTCACACGGGTCCGGGAGTCCTCGTATTCCGACTAGCGGTGCGGAGGAAAATCTTGCCAGCCCCCGGTCGTGATCCCTTTCTAGACACCTTCGTCTTTCGGATACTCCTCTAATAACTCCCTTGGGTTCTATGGAGTTTGTAAAATTTAATAATTATTAATGGTTAAATGAGGAACCTACGCTCTGATACCAAATGTTATGACCCCACCTCCCGATAACCCCCAATTAAGGGAAACTGAGAGGTTGAGCCGCACCATTAATCCCGGATCAAAGGTTCGACATATAACCATAAACAATTATTAAATTATAACAGGCTATACTGAAAATGGTAATAAAATTTTTCTTTACATACCTTTTGAAAACTTGGATCTCTATTCTTCTATCCATACCGATTCTAATCTATCTAATCCTCCTTTGCACTTTAATTCTTATTTAGTATCACATGGTGCCACTTTACTGTTTGTTCTTTTCATGGTACCTAAAACGCCGACAAACAAAACGTCAGTCAGTCGTAGCTGGTATGTGGGGGGAAACAATAAACATGCAACTATGATAACAATGTAATCATTCAATTACTTGTTTAAAAACCAATATTACGTTTTCGATATAACTCCGCGATCCAAGAGTACCATATCCTCTGTGTTGTCCCCATTAGACCCCTCATGATCCACCTATAAGTGAACCAATTTCTAGGGTTGAGTCACATGGCACTACTCGTAAGTAGTCCACTCCTTAACTCGGGATTTGCTAAAGAGTCTCTAACTCACGGTAACCTAGACCTTACTCTAGGATTACCCCTTTTTAGCCTTTTCAAATTAACAGAGGTGGACCCGGATCTAGCCAGTTATATTATGCACCTTTATAGTGATAATTGTAGTCACTTTATATGTTGCATGAAATAAATAAACATCCAACAGTTTAGTTGCATTCAATGCGATAAAACATTCGGGAATCCACCAGGAAACTAAAGCGGTATAGACATAAGCGTAACCACATACCTGATCCATAGCAACTTGATGTCCATGCATTTAATATTCAACATAATAAACAGGCAATCAACAATATCCTGAAAATAATGCATAACATCCAAGTGTCATTGTTTTATTCAAACATCCTTAAGATCAACTTTGATTTCTCCTTATGATTTCTAGGCCAACTTTAGGGTTTTATTAGGGTTTTAGCCTTCATTATGCATTTATCACTTTTAATGCTCTTTTAGTTTACAAACCCTAATTTCTGCATCATATGCACAATTGCATGTCAATTAAGTCTAATATGTTTCTTTTATACTAAAATTATTACCTTTATCCTTTTAGGTCATATCCACAACATTAAGGCTAATTATCACCTTAGGTTTCTTTCAAATTGACAAATCGTATTTCATTGTAGTTCAATTCACATATATGAACCTTATTTATCACTATTTCCACTTTATACACTAGGGAACACTAATTATCCAAATAATTCACATTAAAGATCTTTGGTACTCAAATTGGATTTATAACAACATAACATTGTCTTATTCATGGATTTGCACAATTAAATCATTAAAAGGAATATCTTCCTAAATTAGGGTTTCTAAGCCCATTAATGCAAACTTACATATATGAAACCCTAATTTAAGCCAATTATGTGCAATTATCATCCTTTTATTATCAACTTGTTAATATTCGTTCTAAACATTCAGAGAACATCACTATATTTAACTATCATCAATTTCAAGAGTTTTTCACCAATTAACCCAGTAAATATGTTAACTTGATGTACTTTTCCAATTTCAAGCATATAAACTCTAAACTAACTAATTATAGGCCAAGTCCATCCTTTTTCTTCCAAATATCCATTTTTATCATTAACATGCTAATATCAACTTTAATCATTAATTAAACCTTGCTAAACACTTTAATCATACCAACATAGGGTTCTTTAAACAATTAACACATTAAAGTTGATATCTTCCATTATTTTTCGAATTGCATAAGGAATCAGGCTTCAATCATAATTTATTTGGGTTCCTCTCGTTCTGAGGATCAAAATTCATATATAACTTGCATTTATACGAGCTATGAATTAGTAGTTATGATTTTAGCAAAATATATACCTTTCGGCCAATGGAAGGGTGCCACGTGTCCTTCTCCATGCAGCTAGCTCGCGATTTGGAAACATATGCAAATGACGACGCTGCCCCCGCTTAAGTCCTTCAGCCTTCATACCCCCGAAGGGTACTTTCGTCCAAACGACCTACAGGTCGTCTTCCTCCTCTGGCTTGCCCTAGCGGCCGCGTGCAACAGCCTTGCGCGAGCTTGATCTCCCTCCTCTGGTCACGATCTACACCGAAAACACGGCTCTGGCTCCGCCATGCCCTCACGCATAGGGGGTGCCGCCCATACCAAGTCCAGAATGACTGGTTCGGCTGGGAAAGGGGCCGCAACAAGCTGCTGTGTTGCAGCTGTGCATCTGTTGCTGCAGGTGCTCGTGGTCGACAGGAGGCCGGGAATAGATGGCTGACCTTACGGGGTTGGTCGTGGATGCCCCCCTTGCTTCAAACCAAACCAAAAACACACCCCTTGATGCCCTAGAACAGCCATATACCCTCTTGGTTAGGGTTTAGGCGGGAAGAAGAAGAAACGAAAAGGTAGCATTGCAGGGTAACCCTCTGGATCTCGAAGCAAAGGTTCCACCCTTCATATAGAGGTGGGAGAAGCCCTAAGGCGTGCCTCATGAGGTTTCGAGTCCCCACTAAAAAGGAAACACATATTCCTTGGTTTGTGAAGCAACTACCCTTCTCTCTCTCTTCCTTATATTTTTCTAATATCCTTCCTTATCTAGATGCTTTAGGAATTTCGAAATTCCTTTTATTTACTTTCCCTTTATTCCAAAGGCACGAATTCTCTTTTCTTTTAATAGGAAAATGCTTTCTTTTTATCAATATCACAAATTCATTAATAGTGTATCTCATTATCTTTTTATTTTGCAAATTTGCTACTTTCTCTTTCCACTTTGCAATTATCTCGTTATTTTGGGTCCCTTGGACCTCAAGAAACACTCAAGGCACGGATTCCCACACTAGGGAACATTCGTTTGCCTTTATCTTCCTTTAAAAGTCAATTTCTCATATTATATTTATTTCTTATTAAAATATCTCCTTTTTAAGGATTTCCCTTTATTTCTCTTTTATTTTACTCATTAGCATTCCTTTTAATATTAGAAACCTCATGGATACGAAATCTCCCCAAGAAATCTCATTTATGTCTCTTTTCATTCATTTTCCACATTATATCATTATTTCTCAATTTCTTTCTTCATAAAGAAATACATAATTAATCTTTTCTTTTTCTTATTTCTTTTCTTTGCAACTTTAGACTCCTTGGAACCCAAGGAATCCAAGAGGCACGAAATCCTCTTTGGATTTTCCTTCTAGAGGTTTCCATTATTTCTTTTCTCAAATATCCATTTACTAATTGAATTTCCTTTGTTATTTTCCTCTTTATTGGGCCCAATAGCCAATAAAGCCCACAAATCAAATAACAAGGCTATTTTAAACGAAATCCAATTATTCATAAAAAATCACATCATTATTTGTTCAATTATCCTTAATATGAGAAATTTCATTTCTCATCAATTGAACCCAAAAATTGGGGTTATAACAGATGATCTTGAGCAACCATAAGTTCGAACCTAGGATTCACCCATGTAGAGAATGCCTCTGAGGATGAACCTTCATGAAGAGAGGACCTCTAATGGTGAGGTTGGATGTAGGGTTAGCTCTAGAGAGAGCAGGAAACCCCGCAAAAAGGTTGGAAGCCTAAGACCCTGAACAATGGATGATAATGGTTGCCTCATGATCGATCCCTGAAGGTTGATGATATCTTGGTTGCCTTTAGAGGGACCAAACCCTAGAGATAGAAGATGAAGCATCTGGTGCCTATGTGGCTACGGTAGGAAGAAGAGTTCCTTAGACCTAGAAAGGGTGGTAGCAGGCTATGATGCCTTGTACTTTGTTAGTTGTCCTTAAGGAGGACCCAACCCTAAGTGTTGATCGAGAATAAGGATGATAGGAAGTGTACGAGATGCCTTTTTCCAGTTTGATTCATGGATAGAGCGTGAAGTTGGACACCAAAAAGTGAACCTAGGGTTCCTAGGCCTAAGAGGGGAAGTGGTATACCTAATGCTCATGATGAGAATTAAGTTTTTATAGTTTTGAGCATGGTACGCATCATGAATAAAGGAAAAGGGAAGTCCCTTAAGTTTAAGGTATGTGTAATGAACCCCTCATAGATAGGTTGATGATAAAGGGGAAAGTTTTATCTTGATCCAACATCAAGGAAAGAGGACAAGTATGACCTAGTATGGTTCAATAAGTGAACTGCTTGTGCCTTAACGGTTTGCTAGGGTTAAGTAGGCTCGGGTGGATGTAAACCCTGGACCTAAGAGCTTTTGTGACCTTAGAGATATTTTTCCTCCCATCCTGGGAGAGGAACCCCTTCGGAAGGGTGTATATCAGTTTTGTTGGTTCAAGGTAACCTAAAGAGGTCTCGTAGGATCTTGAGAAGTTAAGAGAAAAGTACATGGTATGAGAATGAACCCGTAGACCCCTAGATACCCATCTCTATTGCATGTGAATGTGTTACCATGGAGGTAACCGGTATGGGGCTTGACCAAGGTAGGCAGGTTGCCATAATACCTATGAACGGATGAGAGTCAGCCCATGATTGCAGAAAGAGAGATGATGAAGACTTGGGTGAGGTTCTAAGTGAACATGTACTATAATGAATAATCCTAAGTCTATCCTAGGGTCAGGTAGGTATAAGACCGATGAAAGTAGGAGTTGCCTAATTCCCCAGTTGCACATGACCATAGGGTCAGGAGGTAACGGCTATCATTGTTTTAGGGCCATGGGTTAGGAGATTGATCACCTTCATGAACCCATGGGACCCAAAGGGCAGATGAGTAGGGCACTCCCTTGATGCATGAGGGAAGAGGGATGACCCCAAAAGAGTCGGTACCTTATGGACCTAGAGGAGTTGACTAAGGATATAAACCTCGGTAGGTTCAAGGCTTGTTTGTTATCATGATGTCTGTGATGTAGAGACATATGTGGCACGTTGCAACTTAGATTTAAAGGTGTACTGGCAAGGTGGGATGTACCATCTCTACTCTTGGAATAGGAGGAACTCTGTATTTGGACTGCAGCCAAATTCTTATTTCCTCTTGTTATGGGGGTGAGAGATAGGACATTATGCATGTCATACACCAAGGATAAAGGATGATGTGGGTTGGAGCGTTGCCACGAAAAATGGGGATAGAGAAATTATCTTACCATGGTAAAGTGAATGAATGATACATCGATGGTTTGTAAACACTAAGAGGAATGAGGTAGTTCCCTTATGAGGATGTTTTTATCATGAGCTATGTGGAACTTACAAGTTATACCAGGTTGAGTTTGATCACCATGATGATGGAATCAGAGAGTGTTCTTGTGAAGATAAACATATAGTTTGAGGTGACATGATGAGCAAAATGCATGAAAGTGTAATGTTACCTAATACCTAAGGATGTGAAGTGGTAATGGGTGTTCTGGTTGAGATACATCTGGCTTGTTTGATTAGAAGCTAGAAGAGGTTGTTTGGCTAACCCTAAGATTGAAAAGGAGAGGTGTTTGGATAACACTCAGATGTAACCAGATGCGTTGAAAAGTTAAGGGTTTCCAGTCTAGTCCTTGAGGTAATGAAAGGATGGTGGTGGAACCTCAGATGAACTTCTTTGAAAGAGAAGGTGACGAAACCCCGACTAGAGTGGTGTAGGGTTTCAGAGGATTTGATCTTGAAAGAATCATGACATACAGGAAATCATGGATGAAGATCATCATACACCGTGGAAAATGGTAATAGCACTTTGGATGTTTAAGATGAGGTTGCATGTGGCCATGCAAGCCAAGAGGTAAAGGACGAACCCCAGTAACCCAGTGTATCGATATAGAGGACAAAATAATCCCTGAGAAGGAATGAGAGCTCAATACTATGGATGTTGTGATAAGTCTTCCCTGGATCAAGGAAGGTCGAGATACAATGTGGGTTATGGTAGGTCGCCTTACCTAGATAATATAAGAAATAAAGAGTTCTGTCAAGGGACAGAGCTAGTTGAACTACCCATGAGAAAGATGGTTCAATTACACCGTGAAGCAAGTTCAAAAGATTCTTGAGTTTGACCTAAAAGTTCACTTCTATAAAGTGGAAGTCGGTACATGAAAAACTCAATAATAGTATAGTTTATCACCCCTAACTATGGTTGGTATGATCCAGACTAAAGGGTCTGATGAGGGCATGTGTGCTCATTCAGGGTGATATCTAGAGACAGTTCTTGTCCTATGAAAGATGTGACAATGACCACCATAGCCAGTATCGGGTTGTATATGAAGCTCTGTAAGGGAGGTTGTGTCGGTCACCACTTTAGTAAGGTAATGTTGGTGAAAGGACCACATGATGGTTAGAAAAGTACCACATGATGGTTAGAAAAAGGGACCCCAGTACGTGTAGATGAAGTCACTTTGGTTGCGCAAGGGCTGAAAGGAGCCTAGAGACGATGAGAGTCGTGAGCAGATGCAAAGTAGACTGACATACAAGTTACTGTGGGAGAAAATGTGACATGAAAATCCGACCCCTCTAAGTTATATCTAAGAGAGCCGAGTCCTCGATACATGGATCCATTTGAGATGGATGGGTGGAGAAGGTTAGGTTTGACCCTACCCCTCAGGATAGAGTAATGGGAGATGTTTTCCATGTGTCTAATTTAGAGCACTATGTGAGGTACCCCGACCATGTGCTGAGCAATGAACCTAGTGAGCCCCAAGGGAGGCTGAAATGGCCTGAGTCACCTGTGTAGTTTATAGACGCCAGGATGAATGAACTCAGAGAAAAGAATATGTGATGATAAAGGTTCTTTGAAAATGCCATGAGTACGGCAAAGCCACATAGGGGCCAATGATGGACATGGAGAAGTCTTATCCTGAATTGTTTGTTTGCTTGTTTGAATTTTGAGGACAAAATTCCTATAAGAGGGGAAGGATGTTACAACCCCAATTTTTGGGTTCAATTGGTGAGAAATGTAATTTCTCATATTAAAGATATTTGTACAAATAGTGATATAATTTGCTTCAAATTAATGGATTTCGTTTAAAATAGCCTTGTTGTTTGATTTGTGGGCTTTATTGGCTATTGGGCCCAATAACATGGCAATAATAAAGAAAATTCAATTAGTGAATGAATAATTGAATAATGGATAAAAGAAATATGTGGAAACCTCAAGAAGGCAAATCCAAAGAGGATTTCGTGCCTCTTGGGTTCCTTGGGTTCCAAGGAGTCTAAGGTTGCAAAGAAAAGAAATAAGAAAAAGAAAAGATTAATTAAGTATTTCTTTATGAAGAAAGAAATTGAAAACATTGATGAAATGTGGAAATTAAGTGAAAAGATGGATAATTGGGTTTCCCTTTGTGGAATTTCGTATCCATGAGGTTGCTAATATTAAAAGGAAGGCCAATGAGGAAAATAAAATCAAAATAAAAAGGAAATCCTCAAAAGGAGGTATTTAAATGAAAAATAAATAAGATAATGTGAAATAATGCATAATGATGCATCTAGAAGGATAATAAGTGTCCAATAAAGAGAATTTCGAAATCATGGAGTATCTTGGGATCCAAGGAGTCCCAATAAAGAAGAAAGAAAGAGAAAATACTAAAAAGGCAAAATAAGAGGAAAATGTGTTGCTTTATTAATGAATTAAGAGGTATTGTTAAAAAAAAGGAAAGTAAATCCTATAAAGGGGATGGAATTTCGTGCCTAAGGATTGAAAAGCAAGAAATAAAAAGGATAATGGCAAGGAATTTCGAATTCCTAAAATATCCAAATAGTAAAGGGTATTAGAAAAGAATAATGAAGAGAGAAAGAAAGGATGTTGCTTCGCAACCAAGGAAATGTGTTTCCTTTCAAGTTGGGACTTGTTTCCTCTTGAATTTTGTGGATAAACCACCTAGGCCCTATCTACCTCCCCTATATAAGGGGTATGACCCTGGGCCAAGCCCAGAGGATCCCATACATCGCTTTCCTCCATTGGTTACATCTTCAACCCTAACCCCGAGTATCACCTTGAGCTTGATACAAAGAGGGGGGAGCATGAGGGTACGACGAAGTCCTGGTGTTCTACGGAGTCAGGACCAAGCGCTGCCATCATATCCGTGCACTAGGGCTGGTGCAGTAGTAGTACCTAGGCTGTAGCGACGGCTGCAAGCACTTGGTCTAGCAAGCCAGAGAACGGCCACGCCGGATACAACCAGGCGGTGCCTCAGGTGCGCAAAGGGGCGGCGGACGTAGGGAAGAAGTCGAAGGTGAGTTTCGAGGTCCGTAGGAGCAAGGAAAGCCCACGCAGGGCTGCTTTGACGGCCGCCAGTATGAGGCCCAACGAGCCCCATGGCGGGCACCATAGCCAAGAAATACAGGCGCCATGTGTGTGCCTATGGGCGGCTGAGGTGAAGGATCAAACCCCGGCATGGATGACGGACCAGGGAGAGAGAGAGAGCCATCGCAAGGCTGAAAAATGCGGCCGCTAGGGCATCCGCGTCGCTGGCCCGAGGAAGAAGAAAGGAAACAGAGTCGTCGGACCAATTTGCCCCTCCATGGGCTAAAGGATCACAAACTTAACTGAGGGTAAAAGTGTCTTTGCGTTATGTTTGATATCAGCTAGCGTTGCATGGCAAGGGTGACGTGGCACTTCTGGATTGGCCGAAAATAGGTAATTTTACTAAAATCATATCTAGTTATTCATAGCTCGGATGACAAAAAGTTATATATGAAAGTTGATCCTCAGAATGAGAGGAATCCAAATAAATTATGTTTGAAGTCTGATTCTATTTGTAATCCGAAAATTAATGGAAGTAATCATCTTTAGTACTTTAATGATTAAGGAACCCTAATATGATATGATTAAAGTGATTAATAGGGTTTAATGAATCATTAGAGTTGATATTAACCTGTTAAATGCAAAAAGGTACTTTAAGATCGAAAATGATGATCTTTGCACGTAATTAGGTTAATTTAGAGATTATGTGCCTAAATATGCTTGCAATATGAAAAGTGCATAAAAGCTATCATTTTAATGATTTAATTAATGAAAAACTCTTAGATTTGATGATAGATGGTTTTAATGTTGATTAATGGATAATTTAAGCCTATTGTTCATAAAAGTGAAAATAAGATCTAAAAAGATAATCTTTTTATATAATTGGCTTAATTTAGGGTTTCATGCATGAATATGCATTAATGAGTTTGAAAACCCCAATTTAGGGGAATATGACTTTTAAATGTTTTAATTGTTCAAATCCATAAACAAATAGGGATAAGATGATCCTAAGTCAATCTAAGTATAAAAGACTATTAAATGAATAGTTTGAGCAATTTGGGTTTATATAAATGGAAAAGAGTACTATTAGGGTTTGTTAACCTAAAAGAGGTAAAGTTCGAGAAATTGATCTAAGAAACCCTAATGAGTATTAATGAATAATTAATGCGGATTAGAAACCCTAGAAAGTGAATCCAAGTCAATAAAGTAGATTCTTGATAAAGTGTGTAATAAATAGAGTACATATTTATTTCAGGAACTATGTGATGATTGAATTACTTGCTTGGATCTGTTGATTGACTTGATTGTATACACATGAAGTAAATGTTGAATAATCTGCACGACTCGTCAAACGAGGTATGTGGTTACGCTTATGACTACCCGAGTTAGTTTTCCGATGGATTCCCGGATGTTTAATCGCATTGAATGCAACTAAATTGTTGGATGTTTATTTATTTCATGAAACTATAAAGTGACTATGATTATCACTATAAATGAGTATATATACAACTGGCTAGATCTGGGTCCACCTCTGTCACTTTGAAAAGGCTAAAAAGGGGTAATCCTAGAGCAAGGTCTAGGTTACCGAGAGTTAGAAATTGGGCTACCTACGTGTAGTGCCATGCGACTCGTTAGCCTTCAATGAGTTAAGGAGTGGGCTACCTACGAGTAGTGCCATGTGACTCAACCCTAGAAACTGGTTCACCTATAGGTGGGACCATGAGGGGTTTAATGGGGTTCTACCATAAGGAAGGTAGGATCCAGGTCCACTGCAGGGATAGTATAGAGGATAGGGTACTCGTGGATCGCGGATATTATATTTAAAACACAATCTTGATTGATTAATGATTAATTGAATGATTACATGGTTATCATATTTGCAAGATTATTGTTTCCCCCACATACCAGCTTCGGCTGACCGACGTTTTGTTTGTCGGCGTTTTAGGTACAAGCCAAAAGGACAAACAGTAAATCGTCACATCGTGAAATACATGAAGAAAAATACAAGGAGGATTAGTTAGCGTAGAATCGTTAAGTGGATAGAAGTTAGAAATCCAAAATTTTAAAAGGTATGCAAAGTTTATTTTCTTACAGCTTTTCAGTTTAGTATGTTAAAAATTTGATAATTATTCTTGGTTAATTGCCGAACCTTTGATCCGGAAGTCATGGGTACGGCTTCAACCTCTCAGTCTCCCGTAACTGGGGGTTATCGGGAGGTGGGGTCGTAACAGCTGCCGTCTCTGTCTCCCCTTAAAATCCAACAATTATAGCATATGTGATATCCAAATATTATATCCAATCCCTAAGATGATGATGTAGATAAGTTCATATATATAACAAATATGCATTAAGTGGAGGTCTCTATACCATCCGTCTTCTTCTTTAGTTCCTCAAGGTACAAAGGGTAACTATTCTTCTTATGTCCAAACTGGTGACAATGGTGATAATTTCATTCCTTGCCTGCTCCTCCTTTAGTTATAAGTGTAGAGGACTTGGGTAGTTTCTAGCTTTAGAACTCTTATTAGCTTTGTATATTCCCTTTGAATTTCCCTTTCCATTGTTGAAGATCAACATGGACTTTGCTTATCTTTCTTCATTTGAGTCTCACTAGTTATCAAGATGCCAAGAAATCTGAAAATGGTCAGACGAACTTATTCATGTTGTAGTTCATGAAAATTGATTGTAAGATTCCAGAAATGATTGCAAGATTACATCAGTGGCCAACTCTTGTCCTAAGGGGAATCCCAGTCTTTCAAGGCTTTATACTACCCAATAAATTTGACTATATGTGGTTCTACTATATCTCCTTTAGTCATGTTTCACTTGAATAGGGACTTTGAGACATCAAAACTCCTTTCCCTTGCTTTTTCTTGGAACATGTTCCTTAGATATGTGGATATCTCCATAACTCCCATGTACTCATTTACTTCTAAATCTCATGATTCATGGAACATGGACTGAGGCAATTAACATCATTAGAGGCATCAGTATGCTAACTCTATTTATATTTTCATACATTTTGTGCAAATGTATCCAGTCCCAAGCCCAGGTAAAGGAGGAGAATTTGTTGTAGGTTGACAACCAGTCATAAAAACTTTGTCACTCTTTCTATGACATGGATCCTTGTAAAAATTATTGGAGCTTCCCTACCTAGTGGTAGGTTGCATCGACACCCAGATGCAATGATAAATATGGATGGGGTTTCAACATAGTGGCACCCGGTTGTATTGAAGGACAAACAAGGGTTTACACATATTGGATGAGTGTAGGTAAAGAAGTAAGTCCCACTACAAGAATGCTCAGATGTAGTGAAAAATGTGCAAGGGATTCTGCATCTTGTATGGGCATGGGTAAAGAAGCTAGTCCCGCTACATCATTGGACCAATGCAATGAAAAATGTGCAAGGGCAACATTTTCAAATAAGGCATGCAAAGAAGCAAGTTCAACAAAAAAGGATTAGAGTTGGATCTTCAAATATTAGCTCTTTTACATGGACATCTTTGGAGATAGTGGATATCATGATTAGAAGAAAAGTCAATATAGCTTTTTGCAGGAAACTAAGTGGACATGGGAATGTTGTAGAGATATTGAAGACACACGATAAAAAATATGGTATACAGGTATCGATAAACATAAAATGGCATAGGTAGTATTTTTGATAAGATGTTTAAGGATGATGTTGTCAAGATTACTAGGATGGTGATAGAATCATATCTATTAAGTTTGTTCTTGGAGGAAATACTATTAACATTAATAGTGCTTATGCCCCCCAAGTTGGCCTTAGCAAGGAGGCTAAGAAGGATTTTTGGGATGACATCTATGAATTGATGCAGTGAATATCAACAGAGGAGAAGATCATTATTGGAAGTGATTTAAATGGATATGTGGGGAGTAGAAATGTTGGTTATGAGAGAGTTCATGGTGGTTTTGGATATGGCAGAAAAAACAGAGAAGGAGAAAGGATATTTGATTCAATTACATATGATATGATTTTGGAAAACACCCATTTCAAGAAAAGAGAATCTCATAAGATTACTTTCAAGAGTGGGCACAATTGTACCCAAATTGATTACCTCCTTATGAGACGGGTGGATTATAAAGTATGATAGGATTGTAAAGTGATTCCTAGAAAAGAGATGATGACCCAACATAGATTAGTGGTTTTGGATATTAACATGAAGATCAATAAAGGCAAGCAAGACAAAAATCAAGATAGAAGGATTAAGTGGTGGAATCGTAAAGGAGAAAAGAAATTGACTTTTCACGATAAACTCATCAAGGAGGGAACTTGGAGTCTGATATTAACACTATGTGGCATAACATGAGCTCCTACATAAAAAAAATTACCAAAGAGGTTTTGGGGAGTCCAAAGGTTGTGGGCCTCTGTAGAAAGAGACTTGGTGGTAGAATGATGAAGTATAGAAGGTTATTAAACTGAAAAGGGACATCTATAGGAGCTTGCCCAAATCTTGAGATGATGCAACATTTGAGAATACAAGCAAGAAAATAAAGAAGCCAGAAAGGTTGTTCAGGAGACAAGGTCTAGATACTTTGATGATATTTATAAGAAGATGGATACAAGAGAAGGGGAAAAGATATATATAAAATGACTCCTATAAGAGATAGGAAGAGACTTGATTCAAGTAAAATGCATCACGAATGAAGATGGTAGAGTGTTGGTGAAGTATAGTGATATCAAGAACCAATGGAGAAATTACTTCCATAAGCTTTTCAATGGAGATACTATAAATAATGTTAGAGACTTGTCTGACATGAATACAAGAGATATCATTTACACACGAAATGATTCACTATTTGAGGTCAAGAATTCTTTCAAAAATATGAAATGAGAAAGGCATGTGGACCATATGGTATTCCCATTGATGTATGGAAGAGTATGAGGGCAAAGGAGCTTTGTGGTCAACCAATTTCTTAAAAAGATCATGAAGACCAAGAATATGTCGGATGAGTGGAGAAATAGTACTATAGTCCTCATCTACAAGAACAAAGATGATGTTTAGAGATGCATACACTATAGAGGTATCAAGTTGATGAGTCACACAATTAAGCTTTGGGAGAGGATTAGTGAGTAGAGGCTAAGATCTATAACACAGATATCAAACAACTAATTTGGTTTCATGCCTAGAAGATCAACAACATATGCTATTTTTCTGATAAGGAGTCTTATGGATAAGTATAGAGAAAGAAAAAGAGATCTTCATATGGTATTTATTGATTTGGAAAAGGTTTATGATCGAGTGCCCATGGAAGTTTTTTGAATGGTTTTGCAGAAGAAGGGCGTGCCAATCCAATATATTGACTTGATTATGATAGCTCGATTGTAAGTGTGAAGACTCCTAGAGGAGAGACACCAACATTTCCTATCATGGTTGGGGTACACCAATGTTCCACACTCATCCCATATTTGTTTATTCTTGTTATGGATGAGTTGACAAAGAATGTTTAGAATGATATTCCTTGGTGTATGTTATTTGCTTATGATATTGTATCGATTGCTAAAACTAAAGATGGATTGAATGATAAAGTTGAACTTTGGAGAATGGTATTGGAATCAAATGGATTGATGATTAGTAGGAGAAGAACTGAGTATATGCATTCCAATTTCAGCCAATCTCGTAGTGCGAATGGTGAAGCCAAGTTGGATAAAGTATGAATTTTCCAAAATGTGATCAATTTTGTTACTTGGGTTATATTATTCAAATAGATGGGGATGCCCAAAATGACATTTGTCACATGATCCCTGCACAATGGTTGAAATGGAGGAGTGCAACTAGAGTATTATGTGATCGAAAGATCCCTCTCTGGATAAAAAACAAGTTTTATAGAACAGATATACGGCCAGCAACGCTCTATGGGAGTGAATGTTAGGCAGTGAAGAAATAAGGTCTCCATAAGATGAACACGGCTGAAATGCATATGTTGATATGTATGGGTGGGAAGACAAGAAAAGATCACTTCAGAAAAGACTATATTAGGAATAAAATGGGGGTGGCAAGCATAGAGGAAAAATTGTGCGAGAGCCAACTCGGATAGTATGGACATGTGCAACGCAGACCAACTAATGTGTATATACAAAGCAATTCTATTGAGATGAAAACAATTAATAGAAGAATAGGAAGTCCTAAATTAACATGGGAAGATCTTATAAAGAGAGATTTTGAATCTCTACATCTCAACCAAAATATCACCCATGATAGAGTTGAATAGAAACAATGGATCCATGTAGCTGACCCCAACATAGTTGGGATTGAGGCTTAGATGATGATGATGATTAGTGGCATAAGTATGCTTGTGACAATATTCCCTTTCTTCTCTAGGTACATTTGGAGTTGGTTCCTCCGGTTCTAGTGTTTCAAGACATAGAGTATACTCTCTTGAGTGAGAACAATTCTCAATCTCCTATACTAGTCATGAAAGTTATTGATTCAACTTTTCTTAGGGGCCACTCACAATGAGAATCTATTATTCATGTTTACCATTAGATCCACAAAGAAAGTATTTGCACGAGTCAACAATTTGATCTATATTATTTTATTTAATTATATTAATTATGCCTTTAATTGATAAAGATCTCACTATTTTGATCAAATTAATTGCCATCACTATTAATTTTGGAGACAATGTGAGCCAAGATTCATAATATATTAACTTACGAGTCAAATGTTGCTAACCACTCACAAATTAACTACTTAGGTGGGTAACTATAACCACATGCATCCAATGCATCCCTTGGATAGATGGTTGCACAACTCCTTGTCATAAATTATTTTATTAAGTATATGCCATATATATGCCTTTAGGTGCTTAAACAATTTTCAACCCAAATGTCAATACAATAAGATATGCACCCTACTTTGACAGACTCACATACTTATTTCCACATTTCCCCAAGATAGACGGTGCACTACGTTCCAACAAGCCCACACTTAACAGATTAAGGTTTTTATGTGTATTGCACAATAGAAGACATTCTAAACATTGATATTATATTGGGGGATTTGATATAATAAGCGTATATATGCAATCACCATTACATATATTTTATTTTAGGTATCATATACTACAACAATTACCACAAGCGACAATATAGGATATGGCAAATAGTACAACATCTTGAGCCAATAAGAGTTGTAGAGAAATAACCAAGAGATTCACATCTAACGTAACCCTAATTATGTCTTGATGGGGTTTCCAGTCAGCTAACTAGAATTCCTTGTTTGGGTGGTTCTTCGGTTGTTATTGGAGTCATCATTTTGTCTTCATCACGAACCCTCCAAGGACATGTTGGTATGTATGCCCAAAGATCCAATCATATGATGATTGTAATGGCATATATTGTAAATGATTTGAGTAATAATAATGGCAATCTTCCAATTTATTTTATTTTATTCAGTTATGAGATAATGATGAAACATACTAAATGTCGAAAGAATCATATTACTCAATCACATATGTTTTTGGGTTGAGGAACTATATGATGAGATAAAATGGATGTCAAGAGTATATGAATTCTTGTTATGTCCTTAGTCGGATGTTATTGTGGAAGTCTAATAGACAGTAATAAGACTTAAGACTAGAGTGTGTGTTGGTTGATGATTGAATATCATTAGTCATGATGTGTGATATCAAACCAAGCATATAGATACTTTTTAGAGAATAGTGTATCAGACAGACCCACCTTGAGAGTGACACATGGAAACCATGATTGGTAGTTAGAGTCATCTCTCATTGTGATGGTGGTGATTGTGGTTCTTAGACCTAAAATCACTACACTCATCACATGTCGTTCGATGTACTTTG
This sequence comes from Alisma plantago-aquatica, assembly GCA_963693085.1. Lineage (NCBI taxonomy): Eukaryota > Viridiplantae > Streptophyta > Magnoliopsida > Alismatales > Alismataceae > Alisma > Alisma plantago-aquatica. The sequence goes on from OY856409.1 coordinate 136,355,677, forward strand.
ACATCATCCACCATGATCCTAAATAAGGGTTGTGATAAAGGTGGTGTTGGGGTTATGACACATGGGGATGATTACGAGTGATTTAGATGGTATTGGTCCCTCTTACTAGAGTTTGATATCTTGGCTACTTGATAAGTGAGATTGAGAAATGCATGGACATGTTGGTGTGAGTCAATATGCGATATTGAGCTTACATATATGTTAGACAGTCTGCTCTAGTTCAAGGACAATGGATTAAACGCTGAAGAGGATGACAATTCCATGCCTCGAGTTCAATCTGGATATCAAAGACAAAGGATCTATACAGTCACTATCACACTAATCACAGATTTTAGGTTGAGGTTGTTCTCCAACTTATCCAATTACTTGGGTAGCAATGAACTCTTTATAAATACCAATCATTGCTTGTGAAATCATAATATGATTATCAATATCACTGCCAATGTAATTTGGAGCTTACCAGGTCACATGCATAGGATGTGCTGGATAGGAGTATGATTGTGGACGTGTTGGAAATGTTCAGAATCAAATTGATTACTAAAACATTTAGGTAATTTACTAGAATAATATTGGAATATAATCTGAGTTAATTGGTTAAAATGTTTAAACTAATTAATTAGAATTAAATTGTTGATTTGGATGGCTAATCTCGAGCAATTTACTAGATATGGATGATGAAAAGTAATCAATTAATATGATTAATTGGTTATTTTATTGTTTCCATAATATTCTTTTAATAGTCCATGAATGGCTCACTTTCAACACAACTACAGCCTTTTTGTTTTCTGGGGGTTTTGGAAAACCCAGCTTCCTTCCTCTACTATTTATAGGGGCATGGAGGTTGGATTTTGTTAGAGGAAATGACACACTCTTGTCCCCAAGCGAGAGAGAAGGAGAGAGATTGTGATGCTAGCACATCGTCAAGCAGAAGGCTACTCCCTCTCTTCGGTTCAGGAAGCATGACTTGGAGTTCCAGTCCATCTGCATGGATGAAGTAGAGATGCAGATGATGAAGTGCTTGCATTCAGAGGACGTTGACAATGACTATTTGTGCACGTGAGGGGATATGCACATCGTCGCATAAAGGGATGTTATCAAACTTGCTCTGTGATGATGTATATCGTGTGCACCTTCTTTCTAAATATGTTGTTATCAACGATATCTTCTAGTAGGGTATGTGGAGAAAATTTTATTGTTTACGATGCTCTTGTGCCCTCCACAAAACCCAACTCGACCTTCCTTGTGGATTTTGACTTCTGATCATCTCCTCCCCTCCACCATTGTCCACCAGTTATCTCAAAATATCATCCTATTCAAATTACAAGAATTAGATTTTACATGGAGAATGTAGGGAGAGAGGCATGGCATGAGCAATATACATGTTAAAGTGTTTTGGATATCAATCAAAAACAACATATTTACATGATTTAGATTACAATAATTCACCACATCGACCTAATTTCCATATCCACATCTAAAAAACAAAACAAAAAAAGATAAAGGTATCACATTGGTTTATGTAATACAAGATATATCACATCATATATTATAGTTAGTAATAAATGTAGATGCACATTGCATCGATTCATCCAATGGGTCATTTCTAGTTCAAAACCCAAACTAGCATTCAAGTCTTATGACATCAGCAATGATACCACTCTAGGGTTTTTAGGAGAGGGGACACATTGGAAATACAAAATTTCTCCCAATCAAAACCAAGCGCAGATATTATGAATAAGGCAAGCAACAGCACCCCCTTCTGGAAGGCCATGACTGATGTGAAGGAGTTCATCGATAACCACTCATACAGAAAGGTAGGGGACGGGAGAACCACTAACTTCTGTTGTGACAATTGGTCACTGAGTAGTAACAAACTTGCTGACGTTGTGACCAAACCGATACTGGAGGATATGCAGGATCTGCTAGTGAGCAGTGTTGCCAATGCCTAGGGAGGCTGGGACAGAGACTTCATAAGGGATTTTTTCATTGAACATGTTATGTACAAATCCTTAATAGGGAGGCACCTCAACAGATGAGCGAGGAGGATGAGTGGATATGGAAAGGCACACAGGAGGGTGTGTTTTCAACAGCTGCTACCTACAATCTACTGAGGGAGGGAAGTGATGGCAGAAGGGGGGGCTGTTGGGAGAGGTTGTGGTAAGGTCATTGCCCGGAGAGAGTGAAGATGTTCTTCTGGCTAGCTCATAGAGAGGCTATTATCACAAACTCAAGAAGGCATCAACGTCATCTTACCTCAAATACTACGTGTCCTAGATGTCTGGGGGAGGTGGAATCAACATTACATGCTCTGCGGGACTGCCCTGCTTCTAAGGAAGTGTGGCACCTCTGCAGAATTGAAGTGTCCATTCCAAACTTTTTTGCAGGGAATCTGGAGTCTTGGATGAGTCGATGCCTGAAGGCTAAAAAGGGGGGGGGGAGATGGTGATGATCATGGCTTGGCACATTTGGAAAGCTAGGAACATGAAGGTCTTTGAGGGCAAGGACACAGTACACAGAATCATCATGTTGGGCATTGAAAATATGATGAAGAGGAGTGGGTGTGGTGATCTGGGGGGGATGTAGAAGAGAAGAACCACAGAGGAGGTGTGGTGGTCCAAACCTGGTGAGGGTTGGATCAAGTGCAACTCTGATGTGGCGACCAAAAGGGGAAGAATTTCTATCATTGTCGTCGCCAGAGATAGCACAGGAAGATGGGTTCAGGGTAGTAGTAGCTGTAGTCAGTGTAGTGCAGTCATCGTAGGGGAATTGGCTGTGAGGGAAGCTACGGTGGACCTTGCTTTTAGGTTGGATGCCAGTAGAGTCATCGTCGAGAGTGATAGTGCTAAAGCAGTGGAATGGGTGAGAAGAGAGGATAGGGTGCCTCTGATGTACCGTCATGTGATCAGAAGAATCATAACAAAGGCAAAGAATATAGACAACATGACTTTTACCTTTGTGAAAAGGGGACCCAACCAGACGGCCAATATCCTGGCTAAGTATCACCTGAAAAACTGTATGGGCTGTGTGACCCATTGCACACTGCCAGGACCTATAGCTCAGCTTGTTGAAGACGAGATGGTTATTAGGAACCAGTCTAACCCTCATGGTCTGGATGATCAGCGGGAGGATTAGGCACCAATGTTTTATCAGCCGTAAGTGGAGGGCAGTATGAATAAGAATACCTCTCGAGTTTTGTTAAAAAAAATAATAAAAGAGTTTCAATATATAGAAGGGATATTAAATATACCTTAGCTCCAGTAGTTGTCTAACAACTAGATACATCATATGTCAGGGAAGAACTTTTAGTTGTGGATATGTATCTGAAATGGTTGGTATAGTTTTCTATTAGTCATTGTATCAACACCTTGTGTTATTCTCATAGAAGTTTCTCATTCTCAAGCCTCCCCCAAGGCCCCAGAGATCTACACCATCCACATAGATGTTGGATCTCTCAGTGCACCACCTTGATCACCAACACAAAGCAAAACCCATAGTATGCTAGTTGTCACTTAAACTCCTTCTCCTCTTATTGTGGGTTTTAATCCATGAGGTCACTTTTTCTCTCCCCAAGAAGAAGACTTCTTATAAAACTTGTCTGACAATGTTTTGTTATGTATCAACCCCAAGGACGTCCACTCCTATATATAGGAGAGTCATGGGTTTGGAATTTTAAAATTCCAATCACACTCCTAATTGCAACTAAAACACGCGAGAACTTGGAAAAACTCTGATTGCAATCTCAGTCACCTAACTCAACTATTGAGTTGTCTAACTAGGACCAATTAGGTCTATGAGTCGCCTGACTCACTAACTAAGTCACCTGACTCATCACTCCATATTTGATTCAGTTTGCAATTCAATTCGATCAAACAAGGCAACTTTCTTTCCTTTCCTTGACTTGGTCCAGTCGACCAACTCACTTAGTGAGTCACCTGAATCATCACTTTCCCAAGTAACAATGACTTAGTCAATTGACAATCAATTGATCCACTAAACCAAACTATCCAGTCACCCAACTGGACCTTCTAGTAGCTTTATTGGGCTAGAAATTACTCTATACATGATTCAAAACCATTCTACCCATTGTTTGATTGTGAACATTAATTCATGTACATCCTTATGTGTGTGACCATGTAGGTTCTCTATTATGTTGATAGTGATGTTCATAATCTCACAAGCAAACATTGGTGTTTAGAAATAATAATTTATACCCAAGCAATTTGAATAAGTTGAACACAACTTGAACATGTAAAGAGACCAATTTTACCATGACTATATGATCTCTTTGTCATAGATATCTAGATTGAAATTATCATGTAGTTGTCATCCTCATAGCATTCAATCTATGTTCTTTGAATAAGAGTACACTATTGAGATTGTGTGAGATCAATATCATATGTTGACTCGCATGATCACTGCCATGAATTTCATAGTCTCATTTATGAAGTGTCTAGGATATCACTCCAATGGAGGGATAAATTCCATGTGCATCACCCAGGGTAGACCACAAGTGTCATGATGCATTCAATTTCCACAAGTTTGGAAACCCTTATTCAAAGTCACATCGGGCTAGTGTTAAATTAAAACATGTGATTAGTGAAGTGAATTCAAGACTAAGTACTCAATTCACCATTGTCACATTGCGACATGACTTTGAATATCATGACATGGCTTCAATATATCAATCTCAAAGTGGTTCTGTCTAGTACAACTTGTTTTCTAACAAGTACCCATGTATCTGAGTTGATATCCAATATCATGGCTAAAGAGACATTTTCATCACTTAGAATATGCACTAGTTTTATGTACTATAGTTTTCATGTGATATCCACAATAATAACTAACAAGGGACATAACAAGAATGAATGCTCTTATGTATACATATGGTCTCGTGTTTAGTTCATCAACTCAAACCATATGTCATTGAGTCAAAACATTCTTAAGACATTGTTATAATTATTCATTATCTTAATACTAAAACAAACACAATAAGTGGAATTGCCTCTATTAATAATCTCTATTCCAATCATCACATGATGGCTCTTACGGCATATAACCAACAAAAAAATATATGTTTCCCTAAGCCCCAATTCAACCAAGATTTGAGGTTGCACTCACATGAATGCATACTAATCAAACTTCATGTGCTTGACTAAGACTTTTAACCTCAAAGCAAATTGATCACCATCATAGGAAATAACAAACTTAGACACATAAATTATATACTATGCATAGCTAAGTAAGGTATGGGGCTTTATATGTAGGCTTTTAGTTTGATCAATGTAAAATTGTGATGCATGAAGATCTTAATTTTAAATAAAGTAGAGTTTGAAGGGTTAAATGATGAAAATCAAATTAGAAAACTACAAAAAATGACAAATTATTCATGATATACATTTTTTCTGGTGATGGGGGTTAGTTTTGTAGCATTTTAGACCATAGTGTGGAATTAGTATGGCAGTATGATGTCGTCACATATTGAAAAGGGTGTTATCGAAAGCAATGCAAATTTTGGCTAAGTCAAGCCATAAATCCCTTGCCATTAATTTCTAAGGGGTGAGGTAGAGGGATGTTCAATATTGATTGAGATGGGTTTAGATAGTGATGGGGGGTATCCACTGAGGCTTGAATTATTTGGACCAAAGATGTATTAGTCAATAGAGTAAAATGACTTAGACGAGCTTAATAAGTCAACAAACTAGATCTTGACAAAGAGAAATAATTAGATTTCTAGAGCTAAGTTATATTAACTAATGTTGGGTGGATCTTTCTAATAAATTGGATGTCAAGGAGTCAATATCAAACTAGTCACTATCAAGTACACCCTATCAGTTGACCGAATAAAGGGCTAGTCATCCAAAGACCCTAACATGTTGAACGTATTTAGAAGGTATGTTATGCAATTGTCATAAGCCATGTAGTTAAGTATAAATACCTTGAACTCGACCCTCCAACAACCTAACCACAATTATACACTTGATAATACAAATTTTGTTCTAGGATAAGACTTTGAAGGAGATTCTTGAAAAATGTTTAGAAATGATCGGAGAAGTTGATTCTTAATCCATCTTCTTCTTGGTTAATTAGTTGGAGTTATTCTTGTTTATATTTATATATTTATATTATATATGATTATGGAAAAAACTCTTCCAAAACATGGGGGTAAATCTAATTCTTTCTTATAAAATCTAGTTTCTTCCAACTTGGTCTATTCAGATATTTGGGTGTTGGTTATAGAGAAGAAAATCCAACATGCGAGAACATTCTTAAGAATAAGGTTTTCAAATTGTAGAAGATATGTATAAATATATGTGCCCGACTTCATTCCTCATTTAATTGTTCTTATATATAACTAATACTAATAAATTTTAATCTAAACTAAAGAACACTAAGTGCACTAGTTTTGAGAAATTTTGAAAAGACACAAAGATACATAAATGAAACAAAATAATTGGTTAGTCATTACTTTTCAAACTAATTTGTACATATTGTAGGGAAATACGGCATCAGAAAGGCAGCGGAAACAAAAAACATACTGACATATTTCCCATTAACTACAATATTGCATCAATAAGTATGTAATGTGGAAGGATGGTTTCACAAAGTTATACCTAGTCCTAGAGCAAGTCCAGCAACAATCCTCATCGATGTAGATGTTCACTTTATCTTGGACGGTGTCTGTGTAGCTCCTAGTCGCATTGGGACTTGTCTGACTACTTCTTCATGGACAGTAGACTCAGACAACTATTATAGAGGCTCCTCAGATCTCACCACACACTGTGAGTTGATGTTTCCCTCCTAGCAGTAGCCAAAGGACTCCTGCCTCTGGAGTAGTCCACAAAGACCAACTAGAACTCTTGTCATCCTACTAGAACAGACAGGAAGGAGTAGTCCCTCCCGTTGGTGTACTAGTCACCAACCTACACTCCCAAAATAATGATCCTTAATTGTTTTTCTCCGTTGGCTATCCCTCCCTAGTCGGGTAGGACTTGCCTAGGCTCTCATGGTTACCACAACCACAGAGGACAAAAATTGTCAGAGAAAATGATTCTCAATTGTCTGTGTTGTAGTTGTGTTTCGGGAATCCCCCAGTACCCCACTATATGTAGGAGGGGTTAGGGTCAGGGTTTCCAGTCCCCAACCAATACGAGACTAAAGCGAGAGTGGAAAGGACTGGGATTTTGAATTTTCACAACAATTCTGGAAGTTTTGCAACCTGTGTGCGGAAAAATGGTCATCCCGCATAGCAAGAGGTATGTCTTGGATGTGAGACGGTCATTTCGCACATTCCACTTTTACACATGTTGGCAATTCAATTCCAATTAATACTCACTTGTCAACACCAATCCTCGATGCAATCGAATTGCACCCCTGAGACGATTGTTTGGTGCATGTGAGATGGGCGTTTCACACCACCTAAGACGGTCATCTTGCCAAGCCAGACAGGCATCTCACGGGCCATTTTAGGATGAATTCCACCCAATGCACAATACAATCAACTTGACATTCCAAACAGCTGTCTCAACACTTGAACCGGTCGTTTGGCAATCTAGTCAGTCGATCCGTTGTGTAAATTGAAATACCTCAATTTTATCATCATTCAAGATCAAACTCCTCTTCTAGATGAGTTCCTATGTGTGTGACCATGTAGGTCCCATATCATGTTGGTAGTGAATGTCCATAACAACTTATCACGTCACAAGCAAAGAGTGGTGCCTAGTCGCACATCAATGCTACCCAAGTGAATGGAAAGTTGGGGAGCAACTTCAACCTACAATCCATGTATGGTGTTATAGTATTTGTATAGTTCCTTTGTCATTGATATCCAGATTGAACTAGAGGCATGGAGCAGTCATCCTCATTATTATTCAATCTTGTCTCTTAAACTAGAGCAAACTGCATGAGATATATATAAGTTCAATATCATATATTGACTCATATGTGTATGGCCATACTTATCTCAATCTCACTAATCAAGAGGCCTTGGATATCATACTCATGTAGGAGGGACATATCCCATATCTACCACTCACAGTCAGTCCCCATGTGTCAAAGTCACAGTTGTGGAATATTATTGCACTACAAATTCACTAGGAATATAATTCCTAGAGTTTACCAAAACTAAAGTTCAATAATGTCACCCACAAACATATGGACGTTATTGTAGTATAGTTGAGGACCGAAGACTTTTTTAAGAATTATCTAATCAGAATGACTTAGCAAATACTAGTATTTATCATAAAAGTTGATATTGGCTTGATTAGTCTAAGTTTGCAAGAATAAAAAGAGCTAGATTTAGGTTCTAGTTATCAATTGATGGCAACACTAGGGTGGAACTGGGTTTCACCGCCACTACTCGAATCTGCTCAACCATTCAAATCCAAACTAGTATGAAGATATAGTTGGAGTTATGCAAGTTTCCCCTTTCGGTGTTAGAAACTTACATGAGTAGATAACTATGTAAGCTCAATGTCTCCTTACTTATGAATGTTGTATCCACTACTCCGGAGACTTTCCATCAGAAGTTTTCATCAGGGTGTCAGCAAAGATAATCAGTATTCAAATCTTAAACGTTTAAGTTCTCACAATAAAAGATTATAATAAATTACATAAAGCGGGTGATCAATCCATAGAACATGCAATAAATGATTAGTTATGAATTATATGAGTTCAAACAAGAATTAGATTATGAATGAAATTGCAAGAAACGGGTAGTGGGGCTAGTCCCCATACCCTAGTGAAAAGACTACTCCCTCAAAATGGCGAGATTAATATCACTAGAAGAGAAGGAGGACACCGTCACTAAAATGACCGTTCTCAAACTGAAAAACAAATCGTTACTAATTAAGCAGAATAATCATCGACAGCAGATTAAAAAAAATCACTGAAAATTTAAAACCATTTTGCACATAGATCCATCTTCCAGAAAACTTTTACATAAAGAATAGAATCCTTATATACACATTATATATTCAGTGTTCTGTCTCTTCTCGAGGATAACAAGTACTAGCTACTTTTCTTTAATACACACGGTAACAACATAAAATCCTCGAGATAAGCAACCCAAAATCTCAAGTCACTCGTGAAAACCATTAAGACTATCTCCCAAGGACCTGAGAGTACAGGGACGACACATAGGAATTCTATCTACAGGACATTACAGACAGCGTACTCAACTTGAGATACAATTATGATCCTTGTTGATACGCTCCTTATTCTGCAGCCCAATTCTTAGTCCCTCATCCGCGTCTTACCTAAAAATTGTGGATCCCACGGGGTGAGACCATATTCCCAGTGAGAGATATAACTCTCTGCCAACAATATTATTACCAAAGGAATAATATAAAACTGGACATAATTATGAAACATCTATTTATGTGAAAAGAAATATAAAGAACATGTATAACGTCTATTTTATCAAGATGTATGAAAGTATTAATTCATCAACCAATGTTTCTAACAAACATTATATCAATTGCTACAGAGAAAAGCATAATTGCATTTATCAAACACTTTCATATTCACTGAGACACATAAATCACATAGAATCTCAATCTTACATCACTATCATACTTGGGTATTGAAACCCCTAATTCATCACTTAACAGATGATCATTATCCCTAGATCATCAGACCCAGATATTTGTTGACATAGTCCACATAGTTTGATTGAATATATAGCACATAGCCACATAGCTCTTACTTAGCCATGCTTATTACTTAAGGATACTTGCATGATTATCATATCATGTTATCAACCATCTCAATATATGATTATAACCATGAAATACTAAGGAACGCATCCTCCCTAATGAATTTGGGTTATAATTAACCAATTAGGGTTTTAAGATTTCATTAGCAAGGACCATGCCCTAACTCATACTCCACTCGTCTCAGGAGTATTAGTGTAAGCTAATCACATACTTATCTTTCAAGTCTTAGTTTCTCTCTCATCCTCCCAAATGGGGTTTTTTCCTCTATTCGCTTGACCCCACAACCTGCGATGAACTAATTTCATATATATAATACTCTTGATTTGTCTGCACAAATAGAAGGAAGCACAAGTCAATGAAATTGGCTATATGGGGAAAATTTTGATAAGTCCTCTGGGTATGAAAAATCGGATGAAAGGGGAAGAATATCACAAACTTGATTCCCTGGTCTTTCCTCTATTCAACTTGGGACCTTATTTGTGATTCGATTATTGTATTTGTCTCTTCTCTGTTTGACTCGAGACATTTTATTTGGTTGCGGTTACATTGACTACATATTTTCTTTTGGTCTCATTGACCTCTTTTGTTCACTCCATATATATAGATGAAACATGAAAGGGAGGAGTATTTATGAAAGGGACGCCACTCCATACTTAGATTTGGAATATGGTGAATATTTCATTTTTTTTTCTTTTGGATGGCAAATTGGTAAGAGATGGCGAAAGAGGAGTGAGAGCAAGAAGTTGACTTGTGCTTCTTCTCATTGTTGTGGCATGCGAGTCAAATCATCATATTATATCAGTTAATTCAGTTAATGTAGGGTAAAAAAGTGTCCATGAATATTGTTGCAAGTCATGTTGGAGACACGTGCAGCTTGATCTTTCAAATTCCAACTGCTTATTGTCATTTTCAAGGGGAAAGAATTCTTAGTCATTTTATTGTGAACCAAATTTATTGAAGACATCTTTATTCCTTAAAACTTCCTTTTGCAAGGGTTAGCTTGAGAAAAAGGGGAACAATTCGTTCATATATTTCCATTTTTAGCATACATCAAAGTGTCTGGCTAGGTAAAGGCCACAACTCACACACAAAAAAAGTCAGATGCAAATAAAAGATGGAGAAGAAGAAGAAAGAAGTTTGAGGATGAGAAAGGGAAAGTTTAGAGTTGAAGTGGTAGAGATGACGTACCACACATCCTCCACCCCCAATTTCAAAATTGTGATTGTCCTTAGGGAGATAGAAGTTAGAGATGGAGGGGATTTGCTGTGAAGAATGGTGGAGGTGGAGATGGAGGGGTTTGACGGTGTTGTTCATCCACTCCCATCCCTCTTGTGTCACCCATAGTGAAGAGGGTTGAGTTTATCGGCCAAGGAGGATAGATATCAGCCAAGGAAGGTTGAAGTAACCAATTAAGGTGATATCGCCTAAGATGATGAAAGATATCGTGCAAAAGCTTGGAGCCCAAGTCTTAGAGCTTGGAGAAGGTCCACCTTCAACCTTGGGACATGAGGAAGTGAAGCTTGAAGCTTGGAAGCTCTTTTAAAGGTGGTTTATATAACTTAAACCCTTCAATATTATTTATCCTTTCTTTAATGTTGTTCAAATTGTTGATTATTTGCAAATTAGGGTTTCCTATGATCAATTGATGTAATCATGGGTTCCAAAATGTAATTAGGATTGTTATCCATAGCTTTGAATAAGATTAATGATGTTGAGGTTGATGATGATGACATCATCATTGGATACCCGATATGAGTTTCTCACTCTTGAACAACCCGACATGGGTTAGAGACTAGGGGAAAACTGATATGGAGACTTGCCCGACATGTAGGTAAGTCATAGTAGGTCTTATGGATGATATGAAGGATCCTTATCCATCACTTGTACTTAGCACAAGGGTGAAATAATACCTTGTTCCCGATATGTGTAAAAATGTAGAATGAGGATGGGTGCCCAATATGCATGGCCGATATGGTGCCAAGCATGCATGGCCGATATGGTAGCTTAAGTGGATGCACGATATGGTAACCTAAGTGGGTACAATATATGGTAACCTAAGTGGATGCACGATATGGTAGCTTAAGTGGATACAAGATATGGTAACCTAAGTGGGTACACGATAAGGTAACCAAAGTGGATGCACAATATGGTAGCTTAAGTGGATGCATGATATGGTAATCCTAAATGGGTAAATGATAAGGTAACCTAAGTGGGTGCACAATATGGTGATAGGGGATATGCCCTATACACGATATGAGGATGTGGTTATACCACATGATCAAATTGAATACTTGACAAAATGATATATGTATCTTCAAATACAATAGAATAACATTATCAATCATGCTACTTGACATGGTAGGCATGTCCTCAATTATTAAGATTAACTACGTGATAGGTATGATCTATGTAATATTGAGGTACAATGAGCTTAACTCATTTGATATTGATAAGGTTGTAAAACTTAAAGATGTGAACTAAGTAATTTACCAAGTGTGTCTATGTGACCTCTAAGTATTAGGGTCACTTGATCATGATTTCTGCAAAGAAGACCGCAAAGTTTCCTTAGTTAGGAGAGAAAGGCTTGGATCCCAATATCTATTGTTGATTTGCTATTTATTTTTCTTTACTTAGGATGAGAAAAGGATTAAGACAATGGTAGTTTGATGAGTATATTTATACCCATTTTTACATACTATTTTACTCACTTTTTAGGGGTTTTGAGTTTCTATATCCTAGTTTTATCTTCATATTTACTCAAGTGCAATTAACTTTCCTTTTCTGTACTTTAATGCAATTTTATATATACTTCATGCAAAACCAGCCAAATTTGTATGACAATTGGTGGTGCTAGGATCTTGGAGCTTGCTTAAGGCGGGTTGCATAACTCCTAACCCTAACTATTCTACCTTCTTTCATGTTCTTATAGGTTGCTAGCTTTGTTTTCTTGCTCAGTCTCCATGTTGTCCAAACCTATAACCTAGGGTTCTTGGTGAGCAACACTCTCTTCTCTCCTAGGTCTTGAGGAGTAAGTTTGAGCTTCTAGAAGCATGGGCAACACCCCTCTCTCGTTTTAGTTGAGAGGTGAGCTTGTGTTCTAGTTGTTTGAGAAACACCCTCCTCTCACCATGGACTAGAAGGGTGAGCTTGGTGATAATGGTGACTCTTCCTAAGGTTTTGGGTGTCTTTGTGCTTGAGGAAGATGATAACCTTAGAAGTGGTACCTTGGTCATTATGAGTGTGGGGAGGTGCTTCCTGACATCCCTCTTGACCTAGCCTTGCACGATACAAGTGAGAGAATGTTGGATGATATCCTTTTCCCTGTGACGACCGATAGGCCCTGGTTTAGTTGGTTGCACGATATGTCCCATGATGGTAGTTGTGGTACACCCTTGGATAATACCCCCTGGACTGGACGTTGCTAGGTGGCCCTTGTGACGATCGTTGCTAGTGGTTCTGTGTCAAGCGTTGCACAACATAGGTTGTTGCACGATACTCTCACCAGCCCGACACCCCGTCACGCTTCATGTCGAGTTGCACGTTAGCTATTGTTGCTCTGGGTGGTGACGTTGTGTCACCCGACACATGATGTGCACGACATACCCTGGAACACAACGTTGCGTGTTGCGATTGAGCGCTGCCCGTTACAGCTTTAGGTGAGGGCAGGTTGCCCGATACATCTTCTAGTGAGGGTTCTTGGTATCTCTAGTGGGGGTTCTACACATCACGGAAGGCTGATATGATGTATATGTTCTTATTTAAAATGATGGTGACGTTTGTGCATGTTTAATAGTATTCCTTATGGTAAAGCTTGTTCATCTAAACTTAACATGGCTATACACACGAATGTGATCACCTTGGTTATCTATATAATGCTAAGGACAATAATGAGCATGTAACGTGGATTGTTTAATGATGTACCCTATGTCTATAATCATAAGTTGATGTATGATTTAAGGGAGTATATATAATCATTAATGTCACCCTATAGTGATAAGCATGGTCTTTCTGTTAAGCATATGATTATTGTGTAAACTAACCATGTAGGTGATGCATAGCCAAGTAAAAGGCTATGAGGCATATGTGATGAGTAATGTGTTTGTTCCATTAATGAGGTAAGCCTTGAGAGGCAATGGCACTATGTGGTGAGGGATTGAGATCCCATGGCATGTGATGATCCTTGAGATGGATCTGGGTGATTGGCAAGAGGCCAAGTGCTAACATGTGATGTTGATCCTTGTGATGGATCAGGTTGATTTGACTTCAATAAAAGCATAACGTTGTTGTTTGTTTCCCGTTATAGTTTGCATGTTATACAACTTGGTTGAATCTTGCAATCCATATAAAAGACACTAATTAATCACAGTGGAATATCTCATGTAGCTGCCCTGGCCATAGATCCATCATCGTCAGGAGCTGGTGATGGTGAAACGGGTTCTCCTACGGGTTAACCTGGAGCGCATATTGTTGAGTATGCGAGGTTTCTCCTAGCCTAAAGTGAGGAGGTAAGAGTGCAACTTCGGTTGTAGACTCTAGGGTGCGGATTCAGGCCCGTAGCCCAAGTATGTGAGGATCATGGTGAACAGACCCATGGCTCTGGATATGTGATATAAAGAACATGAATGCGTTCATGGCTCATAGCATGGTGAACAGGCCCGTGGCTCAGATATACTAGCGCCGTAACCTGTACCGAGGTGGGCTAGAGGATGGGTAGCCTATGGAGCTGACCTTGTGGCTGAGGCCACTTAAGCATGAGACTGCAGTCCTGCTTGTGTTGTACTCGTGCACTGACCACGAGGTGGGAAGGTCATGGAGTCCGGCTCTTCCATGTGACCTTGTATGGCACCGGCTCCGGGTTTCGCAGCCGTCGGTTGGATTTGAACGGTAAGGTTCACTTCCTCAGGGAATAATAAGAATACGTAATTCAGCCGAGTAGTTTTTACTGCTTAAGGACAAAACACGGGACATTGGTTGAAGCCTTGCTTGTGTAGTTAATCTTGTCATATCTTCTAGTTACTTATATGTTCCTCATGTTGTGTAGCAATATATCTTAGTTTGTTAATCCAGTTCCTTAAAGAGATAAGTGGTGAACGGCTTGGTAAGCACGATGGTATGAGTAGCCTTGTTATATAGACTGTTATTATTCTACATTTTTCTGTTTATCTACTGATGTTGCCTTATCCTTCTGGTTTTATAGTTTCAGCGGGGAGTTATGTTTCTCGTTGGGACAATGTTCAATTGTCTCACTCTGTTGTTTTTCAGGTGGTCGAGCTAGACGTGGTGGTGGTCGCGGGGTTGCGGCCGAGCAGCAAGAAGAGCAGTAGATGGCAAGAGACGGATATGTTGCTATTTTGGTGTTTTGTAGTAGAGTCTAGAGTCATCCCTGTACTCTCAGGTCCTTGGATGTGTTTGACGATGTTTCACATTTATAACCGTTGATGTTTTGTATATCCTGCTGTTGGTCGGATGTGGGCCTTTATGTGTATAACAGGCGATGAACTCATGTGATGACAAGACAACTGTTCATCTAAGCTGTGGACAAATATCAAGGCTCGTATATGTTTATTTAACATGTTTCCTTGTAGGATGAGGACCTATATGTAATAGTTTCACAGTTTATCTGTCTTTCCACAATCGGTTTTAATTAACCCATATTTTGGAAATCTGTGGTTACGGTGTTTTCCGCACATTTTCACGTAACACCTCGCTATCTATGTGATAGTGGGATGTGTTGCCACAAGTTATGGTATCAGAGCTTTAGGTTCGCTGAGTCTACAGGGATTTAGGACTAGGTCGTCTGTTCTTGTGTGTTGTCTAGATTTTCTTACAATCGTCTTCTGCCCTCAGTGGAAGAAAAGTCAAGATGTCTGGAAACCATGAAGAACACTCAGCTGAGTACAGCGACGCTGCTTCAACTGAAGGACAGGCACATGGAGATCGGGTGCCTGAGGTTCCCCAACCTAACCCAGCCATTCTTGAACATCCTGCCTATCAGCATCTTATGGGGCAGATGATGGATACGATGAATCTCATGGTTGAGTGATTTCCAGTGCCTCCTCCACGAGTACAGGTTCCCCATGGAGAAGCATCAGGTATTGGGAAGACCTTTGAGCGGCTTCACCGAGTCAGAGCTTCGGATTATGCTGGAATGGCTGATCCAGCGGATGCGGATCTATGGCTGACAAGTATTGAGAAGGCTTTCCGGATCCTTGACATCCCCGAAGCAGACAAAGTAAAGCATGTTGTCTACCTTCTGAAGGGTAGTGCTGGTCACTGGTGGACCATCGAGGAGGAGAAGCGGCCTGGTGAGGTGATCGGTTGGGAAGTTTTCCGACGCAAGTTCGTCAGCAGATACTTCCCGAAGATGTATCTGGATGAAAAGATCAGTCAGTTTGAGAGCTTACGACAAGGATCGATGAACATCACCGAGTATGAAGCCAAGTTTATGGATCTGTTGAGGTTTTGTCATCATATGGAAGCAACAGATGAAGAACGAATCAAACATTTTGAGAAAGGTTTGAGTTCTGAGCTGACAACACCTATTTCTGTGTTGGAGAATCGAGAGCGGTTTGCTACGTTTGTGGAATCCGTATGAAGGATCGGACAATCAGTAAGGGAGAAGAGAGAATCTATGTCTAAGAAGAGGCCTGCTCAGTTCCAGGGATAGAGGTTTGGTGGCTTCAAGAAGCCCAGGTTTCCATTACCAGTGATGAGAGGTTCTGGTGTACCTTCACAGTGGTCTCCGAGTAAGGGAAGAGGTTATGTTTCTTCACTATCAAAGGCGAACAGTACAGCTTCAGTGGCAGTGACAGGGCCATCTAGGCCACGGTTTGAAGATAGGTCATGCCATCTGTGTGGTCAAACCGAGCATTTCAGGTTGAATTGCCCGAACAGAGATGCTGAAGTGACACAGTAGCCGAGGCAGAATCAACAAGGGTCAGATCGACAGCAGCCCAGTGGTAGCAGAGGGTGAGGACGCGATCAGGCGTCTCAAGCTGGATCGTCTGCTCAAGGAATCCGAGGATGTGGATAGCAAACAACGGCTCAATTCTACGCTATGAATCAGCTGAAGGCGATAGTCAACCCGTGAGTGGTGACAGGTCAGATGGAGTTATTACATTCTGATATGTCTTCTTCTTGCTTTATATCTGTTCTGGTTGACCCGGGTGCTACACACTCTTTTATCGCCTATAGTATGCTTGAAAAATGTCATTTACCTATTAGTTGTAAGAAGGATAGCTTGTTGTTAGAAACCCCTCTTGATGGTTCCTCGTTGCTTTGAGAAGAGTGTCCATCTTGTGTCTTGTCTTTTTCGAGACACAGCATTCAAGTGGATCTTATACCACTTGATATGCATGGTTTCGATGTTATCCTTGGGATGGATACCCTAGAGAAGTATAAGGTTGTTCTGGTGCAGTTCGAAGCAGGTTGTGTTTGATGATGCAGGAGAGAAGTGGATCTTCCAGGGAGATAGGAAGATTCTTCCAACATGTCTGGTATCAGCTATGGTGGCAGATAAGTTGTTGCGACAAGGATGTGAGGCGTTCTTAGCTCACATAGTGGATGTCGTTGTGGCTACCAAGGCGAAAGTTCCTAGTCTTGAAGAGGTGTCAGTTGTTCGAGAGTTTGCCAACGTGTTTCCCGATGAGTTTCCTGGTGTTCCTCCACCCCGAGAGATTGACTTCAAGATCAATCTGGTTCCAGGAACGCAGTAGGTTGCTCAGACACCATATAGGATGGCTCCTGTAGAGATGGCAGAGCTTAAGAAGCAGTTGCAAGAGTTGCTGGAGAAAGGTTTTATCCGACCGAGTACGTCGCCTTAGGGCACTCTAGTGTTGTTTGTCAAGAAAAAGGATGGATCGATGGGGTTATGTATAGATTACCAGCAGTTGAACAAAGTCACAATCAAGAACAAGTACCCGTTACCGAGGATAGATGATATGTTCGATTACTTGTGTGGTGCTATAGTGTTTTCGAAAATCGATCTACGGTCTGGATATCACCAGTTGAGGATTAAGGCGGATGACATACCAAAGGCAGCCTTTAGGACGAGGTATGGTCACTTTGAGTTTGTGGTTATGCCGTTTGGGCTAACCAATGCACCTGTTGCTTTCATGGATCTGATGAACAGAGTATTCCGTCCGTTTTTAGATCAGTTTCTTGTAGTCTTTATAGATGACATTTTGATCTATAGTCGGGATAAGCAAGAGTATGAGCGACATCTTCGTCTAGCGTTGACTCTTCTTCACCAACATCAGTTGTATGCTAAGTTCAGTAAGTGTGAGTTCTGGCTGGAAGAAGTGACCTTCTTAGGTCATGTGATATCTGTGGAAGGCGTCAAAGTAGATCCAAAGAAGGTGGAATCTATTGCGGATTGGGAGCAACTGAAGACGCCGACAAAAGTTCGTAGTTTCCTTGGTTTAGCAAGATACTATTGGAGGTTTATTAAGGACTTCAGTGCGATTGCGTTGCCGATGACAAAGTTGACCAGAAAAGATGTACCTTTTGTTTGGGATGATCGATGTCAGCAAGCTTTCCAGAGTTTGAAGGAGAAGCTGACCAGTGCTCCAGTGTTAATCCTGCCAGAGTCTGGAAAAGGTTATGTTGTTTTCTGTGATGCTTCCAAGAAAGGTTTAGGTTGTGTGCTAATGCAGGAAGATCATGTAGTTTCTTTAGCCTCGCGACAGCTCAAGAAACATGAGGGGAACTATCCTACTCATGACTTGGAGTTGGCAGTAGTGGTTCATGCATTAAAGATTTGGAGACACTATCTTTATGGGGAAGAGTGTCAAATCTTTACGGATCATAAGAATATGAAGTACATCTTTTCGCAGCATGAGTTGAACATGTGACAACGTCGATGGATGGAGTTGATCAATGATTACGACTGCACTATCGAATATCATCCTCATAAGGAGAATGTGGTAGCTGATGCGCTTAGCAGAAAGTCTTCTTCTCTTTCTTCAAAGAAGGCATGGTTGAGTTCTCTGGTATGCCATAGGCGAGATATGTTTGTTTCTCTACGACAGATGAATGTGCAGATGGAAGTTTCCTTGCTAGCTGGACTATTAGCACAGATGCAAGTCAAGCCTACACTGAGATAGCAG
Organism: Alisma plantago-aquatica; assembly: GCA_963693085.1. Lineage (NCBI taxonomy): Eukaryota > Viridiplantae > Streptophyta > Magnoliopsida > Alismatales > Alismataceae > Alisma > Alisma plantago-aquatica. Next base: position 136,374,497 of record OY856409.1, read on the forward strand.
ATCAAAGATGTGTAGCAGACAGATGATGCGGTACAGTTAATTAGATCAGAGTTCAGTAGTGAAAAGCGTGATGGATTCCATGAGTCCAAGGATGGGTTAGTTTGCTATCGTGATAGGATGGTGGTTACAGATGCTGATGATTTTAGGAAGTTGGTGCTCGAGGAAGCGCACATGTCGATGTATGCTATGCATCCAGGTGTCACCAAGATGTATCATAGTCTGAAGGACTTGTATTGGTGGCCCGGCTTGAAGAGAGATGTAGCTGAGTTTGTGGCTAGATGTGTGGTTTGTCAGCAAGTCAAGGCTGAGCATCAGAAGCCGGCATGTACGTTGCAATCCCTATCGATACCACAGTGGAAATGGGATCACATAACCATGGATTTCGTAGTTGGTCTACCCCGGACAACTAGGAATCATGATTCCATTTGGGTGATAGTGGACAGATTGATGAAGTCTTCTCATTTCCTACCAGTAAAGACAATGTATACCGATGAGAAACTCGCTCGAGTATATATTGATGAGATAGTACGTTTGCATGGTGTGCTAGTAGCTATAGTTTCTGACAGAGGTCCCCAGTTCACCAGTCATTTTTGGGAACAGTTGCACAAAGCATTGGGAACGCAGTTGATGTTCAGTACCGCCTTTCACCCGCAGACAGATGGATAGTCTGAGAGGACTATTCAGACTTTAGAAGATCTCCTTCGAGCTTGTGTTTTGCAGTTCCAAGGCAGTTGGGATATACATCTCAGTTTGATAGAGTTTTCCTACAACAACAGTTATCAGCAGAGCATTAACATGGCTTCTTATGAGGCTTTGTATGGAAGGAAGTGCAGATCTCCGTTATATTGGTACGATTCTGATGAGTATCAACTTTTGGGTCCTGTGTTAGTACAGCAGACAACAAAAAAGATCAAAGTGATACAGCAACAGTTGAAAGTGGCACAGGACAGGTAGAAATCTTACGCAGACATGCACCGACGACCTTTGGAGTTCCAGGTAGGAGACAAAGTGTATCTTAAAGTCTCGCCGTGGAAAGGTGTGCTAAGGTTTGGTCAGAAGGGTAAGTTAGCACCCAGGTATATGGGGCCTTACCTAGTCATAGCACGTGTTGGAAAAGCATCTTACAAGTTAGAGTTGCCTCCAGAGTTGCACAGGTTACATCCAGTGTTCCATGTCAGTATGCTGAAGAAAAGTCATCCAGATTCGGGAACAGTGATACAACCAGTTGAAGTTGAGCTTGATGAAGATGTGACCTACGAGGAAGGTCATGTGGCGATCCTTGACAGAAGGGTTAAGAAGCTGAAGAGGAAGGATCTGGTTCTTATGAAGGTTCTTTGGCATCATTGTGGTGTTGAGGAAGCCACGTGGGAGCTTGAGGAAGATATGAGAAGGAAGTATCCCTCTCTTTTCTCTTCGGATTTCGAGGATGTAATCCTTTGAAGGGGGTTATCTTGTAAGGACCCTGACCTTTGTTTAGGGTTTACCCTGTTTGTTTTGCTTAACCTTGATGCTTTGGTGCTTGCTAATCACCTTTAGTAGTGATTAGGGTTTAGTTGTGCTTTGTTGAGAGTTGGAGGTGCTACTTGCAAATAACCCAAGTCTAGGGTTTTGTGGGCAAGTTTGCCACCTTGTGAGGTGTTCCTCTCTCTCTTTGCTTCCTCTAGTGTAGAGAGGAAGGCTTGGGCTCGTTGCTTGGTGTTATTTTGAGCCTGGTTGAGCTTGTTGGGCCTTGTTGAGTGTTGCCTTTGCTTCTTTGTGCCCTGTGTCGGGTAAGAGCAAGCTGTGTTGGCCTGAGCTTGTGATGCCCAGGGTTTGTGTCACCCTGGTGGTGTATCGCCCATGTGTGTGTGTCACCCTTGACCTTTGACCAAGTTGACCTCGTTTGTGTCACCACTAGTGGACACTTGGTGCATGATGTTTGCATTTGGCCAAGGTCGTGGACATGTGTCTAGAGCTTGCTAGAGTGGTGGCTCGTGCTCTAGGACAAGTGTCCCAAGGTGGGCGACACCTCGCTTGGTTTTGCCTTGTTTTCTCCTCCCTTTCCTTCTATATAGGTGGCCCCTTTCCTTTGCTAAGAGTCCCTTTGGTTCCTTAGTCTCTTCTCCACCTTGGTGTGCATGATACCCTTCTCCTTGGCAGCTTGGTGGCCGATATCCTTGGAGTCTTCTTCTTCCTTGGAGCTTGGTGGTGCTAGGAGCTTGGAGCTTGCTTAAGGCAGGTTGCATAACTCCTAACCCTAACTATTCTAGCTTCTTTCATGTTCTTATAGGTTGCTAGCTTTGTTTTCTTGCTCAGTCTCCATGTTGGTCGAACCTATAACCTAGGGTTCTTGGTGAGCAACACTCTCTTTTCTCCTAGGTCTTGAGGAGTGAGTTTGAGCTTCTGGTAGCATGGGCAACACCCCTCTCTCATTTTAGTTGAGAGGTGAGCCTTTGTTCTAGTTGTTTGAGCAACACCCTCCTCTCACCATGGACTAGAAGGGTGAGCTTGGTGATAATGGTGACTCTTCCTAGGGTTTTGGGTGTCTTTGTGCTTGAGGAAGATGATAACATTAGAAGTGGTACCTTGGTCGTTATGAGTGTGGGGAGGTGCTACCCGACATCCCTCTTGACCTAGCCTTGCATGATACAACTGAGAGAATGTTGGACGATATCCTTTGCCCTGTGACGACTGATAGGCCCTGGTTTAGTTGGTTGCACGATATGTCCCGTGATGGTAGTTGTGGTACACACTTGGACGATACCCCCTGGACTGGACGTTGCTAGGTGGCCCTTGTGACGATCGTTGCTAGTGGTTCTGTGTAAAGCATTGCACGACATAGGTTGTTGCACGATACTCTCACCAGCCCGACACCCCGTCACGCTTCATGCCGAGTTGCACGTTAGCTATTGTTGCTCTGGGTGGTGATGCTGTGTTGCCCGACACATGATGTGCACGACATACCCTGGAACACAACATTGCGCGTTGTGATTGAGCGCTGCCCGTTATAGCTTTAGGTGAGGGCAGGTTGCCCGATACATCTTCTAGTGAGGGTTCTTGGTATCTCTAGTGGGGGTTCTACACATCACGGAAGGCCGATATGATGTATATGTTCTTGTTTAAAACGATGGTGACGTTTGTGCATGTTTAATAGTATTCCTTATGGTAAAGCTTGTTCATCTAAACTTAACATGGCTATACACACGAATGTGATCACCTTGGTTATCTATATAATGCTAAGGACAATAATGAGCATGTAACATGGATTGTTTAATGATGTACCCTATGTCTATAATCATAAGTTGATGTATTATTTAAGGGAGTATACATAATCATTAATGCCACCCTATAGTTATAAGCATGGTCTTTCTGTTAAGCATATGATTATTTTGTACACTAACCATGCAGGTGATGCATAGCCAAGTAAAAGGCTATGAGGCATATGTGATGAGTAATGTGTTTGTTCCATTAATGAGGTAAGACTTGAGAGGCAATGGCACTATGTGGTGAGGGATTGAGATCCCATGGCATTTGATGATCCTTGAGATGGATCTGGGTGATTGGCAAGAGGCCAAGTGCTAACATGTGATGTTGATCCTTATGATGGATCATGTTGATGTGACTTCAATAAAATCATAACGTTGTTGCTTATTTTCCCTTTATAGTTTGCATGTTATACAACTTGGTTGAATCTTGCAATCCATATAAAAGACACTAATTAATCACAGTGGAATATCTCATGTAGTTGCCCTGGCCATAGATCCATCATCGTCAGGAGTTGGTGATGGTGAAACGGGTTCTCCTACAGGTTAACCCGGAGTGCATATTGTTGAGTATGCGAGGTTTCTCCTAGCCTAAAGTGAGGAGGTAAGAGTGCAACTTCGGTTTTAGACTCTAGGGTGCGGATTCAGGCATGTAGCCCAAGTATGTGAGGAGCATGGTGAACAGACCCATGGCTCTGGATATGTGATATAAAGAGCATGAATGTGTTCATGGCTCAGAGCACGGTGAACAGGCATGTGGCTCAGATATACTAGCGTTGTGACCTGTACCGAGGCGGGCTAGAGGATGGGTAGCCTATGGAGCTGACCTTGTGGCTGAGGCCACTTAAGCATGAGACTGCGGTCCTGCTTGTGTTGTACTCGTGCACTGACCACGATGTGGGAAGGTTGTGGAGTCCGGCTCTTCCATGTGACCTTGTATAGCACCGGCTCCGGGTTTTGCAGCCGTCGGTTGGATTTGAACGGTACGGTTCACTTCCTCAGGGAATCATAAGAATATGTAATTCAGCCGAGTAATTTTTACTGCTTAAGGACAAAACATGGGACATTGGTTGAAGCCTTGCTTGTGTAGTTAATCTTGTCATATCTTGTAGTTACTTATATGTTCCTCATGTTGTGTAGCAATATATCTTAGTTTGTTAATCCAGTTCCTTAAAGAGATAAGTGGTGAACGGCTTGGTAAGCACGATGGTATGAGTAACCTTGTTATATAGACTGTTATTATTCTATGTTTTACTATTTATCTACTGTTGTTGCCTTATCCTTCTGATTTTATAGTTTCGGTGGGGAGTTATGTTTCTCGCTGGGACAATGTTTAATTGTCTCACTCTTCTAGTTTTCAAGTGGTCGAGCTAGACGTGGTGGTGGTCACGGGGTTGCGGCCGAGCAGTAAGAAGAGCAGTAGAAGGCAAGAGACGGACATGCTGCTATTTTGGTGTTTTATAGTAGAGTCTAGAGTCATCCATGTACTCTCAGGTCCTTGGAGGTGTTTGACGATGTTTCACGATTATAACCGTTGATGTTTTGTATATCCTGCTATTGGCCGGATGTGGGCCTTTATGTGTATAACAGGCGATGAACTCATGTGATGACAAGGTAGTTGTTCATCTATGCTGTGGACAAATATCAAGGCTCGTATATATTTATTTAACATGTTTCCTTGCAGGATGAGGACCTATATGTAATATTTTCATAGTTTATCTGTCTTTCCGCAATTGGTTTTAATTAACCCATATTTTGGAAATATGTGGTTATGGTGTTTTTTGCACGTTTTCGCATAACACCTCGCTATCTGTGTGATAGTGGGATGTGTTTCCACACCACCACTTAGCATCATATTCTCTTTCATGACATACAAAACACTTAGAATATATTCAACATGTAATATTTGCAACATAACATTTATCTTGGGTAAATTGTACTTTTCACTGAGGTTATTATATAATGCACACATAGTTTGCATATAAGCTCAATTTTGAGAATAAACTTCATAAAGGCCTTAATTACTTTTCCCAATAGATAAGAACAAGTTGTAAGCAGCTTACTTAAGCAAAACATCTAGGGTTAGGCCATAACCCAGGTCAGGGGTGTTACAATCATGATCATGATGGTAAAAGAAGCAGCTTAGCGTGGTGTGTGACAGCATACATCCTTCCTTCTTTCTCATTCAAGTATTAATCCTGACTTGTAGTGGAAGCAGGTGGATGAACAGAAGCTCGGGGAAGAGATCAATCACCTTGGAGAAGGGGATTGATGGATTTGGAGTTGCAAAAGGAAAGGATATATCAATCTGTGCTTGGGGTCGATAGGAATCACCAAGCTAGGTTGATAGAACTAGCTTGGTCTATAGGCATCATCCTTGCTCTGATCTCAGTAGTAACGTTTCGGCGTGTTCTATCTCCAAATAATCTGAGATGAGTTGTACAGTTGCATTGGGGGCCCATTTATACGATCAAGGTTGTCAAACTCTCTCCATCGGTGTCGACCTCTTTCCATTGGTGTCGACCTCTTTCCGTCAGTGTCGACCGTTGGTTGTCGATCGATTAGTATGTCGGTCGATGGCTTTTGGACTTTCTATTATCAGTCTTAGAGATTGATGGGTCTGTCCACCTTAAGGGTCGATAAGACTATCAGTTGAAGTTGTGGTCGTCAAAAACATTATGTCAACAACTTGATTTCTTGTTAGTTGCTTGGTCAATGATGATGTCGAGAAGGTGTTCGACAGAGGTGTCAACCTTGCTTGTCGATGAATTGGATGTCTACCTTGATCATCGATGAGTTTGAGTGCCATTCTTCATGGATGTCAACTAGGTTGGTCAACAAGGCTATCGAGCATTCAGTGTGTCGAGCTAGGAGGTTGACAGAGGTGTTAACCTTGGTGTCGATGGACGTGAATACTGATGGTTTTGAAGTTTGATTGGTATGTCGATCAATAGGTCAAAATTGTCCTCGGACACAAAATTTGTGTATCTATCTCCCTTATGAAAGTGCTCAAAATCAACTTTTTCCTAGAGTGTTTCCCCACACTCCACTAGAGACATCCTCCTCTCGACTCCTTCCTATTGAAGGGCAGCATGACCCCTAGGAAAACTTGTTGCAGAGTGATAGAATTCAAAACCTACAAAGGGAGTCAAGAAAAGTATCAAATTCCTACAAATTAACATAAAAACCTAAGTAGATCAAAACAAAGCTATTCTTGAGGAAAACTAAGCTATATGAATGCTAAACTAAACTAATAATGCATTAAAACTAGGATGAATATGCATTCATCAGTCACCCAATCATCACCTTTATAACAACCCATGTTTCAGGACTACATTTGATGATGTCAAAGTATACCGAATGACATATGATGAGTGTAGTGATTTCAGGTCTAAGAATCACAACCACCACCATCATTGTGAGAGATGATTGTGACTTCCATGATGATGGCTTCCATGTGTCAGTCTCGTGGTGGGTTTTTCTTATACATTGTTCCCCAACATGTATTTGTGTGTTTGGTTTGATATTGTAATATAATGACTAATGAGATTTAGTCATCAACCAACTTACACTCTGATCTTATGTGTTATTTCTGTCTATCAACCTTCCACAATAAAAATCGACTATGGACATTATGAGAATGTATATATTCTTAACATTTGTATGATTTCATTCTTCCAAGTCACGTACTTGAAGACATATGTCATTGAGTAATATCATTCTCCAGACATTTATCATGTTATTTCATTATCTCATAACTAAACAAACATGATAAACTGGAAGCTTGTCTTTATTATTAATCAAATCATTTACATGTTATGCCATTACAATCATCATATGATTGGCTCTCTAGGCATACATACCAACAGACTCACACTTTCACTTAGAGCCAATCACCCACGGATCTCATCCTGAGTGATCTAACATGATCTTCATGCTTCTGTTGCAAAAGTGCTTTTATGGCAGGTTTTGGTACATTTTCTTTAAGTCAGTGTTTTGCAATTTTTGCATCTCTTCATTATATGACTATTCATATGAGATGGAAGTATCAAAGTATGTTATCCTGAGATTCCTAGCCAAACTAGTAGCTCCGTTGTTGTCATCAGTATTTTTACTATGTCATCAATGGTTGGAACCTCGCATAAGTTCACATGTATGAACTTCTTGATCCATACAGTATCCTCTATTGTGCTCATAACACAAAGATTCTCGGCTTCTTTTGTAGATTTGACAAATTATCATTAGCTGAGAACCCTTTCTAGCTTACAAATTTGTTTAATGTCAAACATAGATTTAGATTGTGATCATTTATTTGTCAGTTTGAAAGCTTGCATGGGTGTAACCCTTTACATCCAACTCTTCCTTACTACCATAACCAAGGAACCAATCTTGTAAGTGCTTCACAAGCACCTAAGGATGTTCTTTATGTTAGTCTAGTGACTCTCATTGATATCTAACATATACCTTCTTGTCATGTCCAATACATACGAGATCGCTAGGTGGGTATATATATGTCTTCTCATCATGTCAAATACATATGAGATGACTGGATATCCCCATGTCATGTCCAATACATAGGAGATTATTGGATATCTTCTTATCATGTCTAATACATATGAGATAACATGATAAGTACATAACATGGCGTTCAAAACAGATCTAATTTTGAATGCATATGGCGTCTTATCCATGTGTTCTTCATAAGAATTGGGATGTTGGGCTATTGAGAGACTAACTCCATGGATCATGGACACATTTTCTCTTATTGAGTCTTGCATGTTGAACCCTTCAGCATCTTACCAATGTATGTGCTCTTACCCAGGTAAAGAAACTTTCTTGATCTATCTCTATAGACCTTGATCCCTATCTCATAGGACTCTTTGCCTAAACCCTTCAAAGAAGGTACTTGCCTTGCCATGTTTTAACATATGTGGGATAAGGATGTTATTCCCCATCATAATGTGGAATATTAATATGATCTCACTAAATCTTTTGTAATCACAAATTTCATCTTCATTCTGATTGAGGTCAAACCCTTTGATTGTATTTTCAAATATAAGTGTTGGTTATGTGTACAAGTTTTAATATTTGTAAACTCAAACACTACCCCGCAAGTATACAGGTGTGTGAAGTATTATCGTGGTCGTCCAAGGAGTAGGGTATTGTTAGGAACAAGAGTATTGAACTTCAACAATCTAGATCTTTTTAACAAGAGGGGTTTTGTTATGTTAAATAAGAAATTAAAAGGATATGAACTAAAATAGAAAACACTAGTATTAAGGATCAATTTGGATAAGGATTTCTTGAGGGTAGGGTTTCACATCCACATCATAACATTAAGAACAACAAAGATCAAGAACACTAGCAATAACACAAGGGAGGCATGTATCCTACACCCACCTTCCGATATAGCAGAACAATCCTAACTGATAACACCAAATTTTGTGATGTTTTAGACTATTTTTCTGCTATCAAAACTGCCCTTTTTAACTGTTTTCCTCTCTTTTATATGTACTTTCGCAATAATTGGCCAAACGACGCTCTTAATCCAATATTTCCAACTTTTACAGAGTTTTCCTACAATTTTGACCCATTTTGTCATCAATAAGGTCGTCCCAGCCCACGAATAAGATCCACCTGCACAGGCCTTCCAGACGCCCGATACGATCGTCGCCCGACAGGGTAGCGCGACACAACGACGCGCGACATGGGGACGCCGCACAAGAAGAAGCTGACGGGCAATGCGTCTCTTACCCGACGGGGAGCCGCACTTGCCACGACAACTCAAGCTTGTCGCGCGACACAGGCCACCCACCGGCAGGCACCGCCCGTCACGTGACCGACAGCCGACACCCTGTGTCGGGAGATACCAGTATCGCTCGACCACTGACCCACGAAGAGGGAGGACACGTGGCGCTTCGAGCACCATAACTTCCCCCAACCACTGCCTATAAATAGCAGCTACAGGGAGCCAAAAAGATAGGTCGAAATAGGTCAGAACGGGTCGGAATAGGGGAACAGGTCGGAACCCTGAGCAAATCTTCGGAGGAAGCTACGAGAGCAGAAGTATCACACTTGAGTGTTCGTGACGGGCAACTCTAGGTGAGCTCTTCCCCGTCTTGAGAGGGAGGGGATGGTTCACTTAGGACCATCCCAGGAGACACTGCAGGCCGATATCGGCCAACGTGGATGAGCGACACAAGTGCCCGACATTAGATGCATCACTACTAGCCCGACACGATATTGAACCCGATACGCTTCGCCCGTCATGGCGTGCCACCCGAGAGGGTGCCTCCCAACTTGAGCGTATCGGCCAAGATCCTTGAACGATACAATCGGCCATCATGGTGTGCCGCCCGAGAGGGTGTGCCGCCTGACACTGTTGTATCGGGCTAGGCTCCTGACTGGTATTGGGCTGGAGAGCCGATGTAGTCAGTCATCCTTCTACATCAAGAAGGCGACCTCTATCTTTATTTCTGTTATTTAATTCTTTACTTTACGCAATGTAATCAACCCTTTTATATGTTAATAGAGATACAAGAGTTTAATTATCTATTGTTGTATGCTTGGCACCCTTGATGGATGATTGCTATGTTCAATATCTGAACTCTAGCTTGCACGTTGGATCGCGTTTCGATTAGCTACCGAATCGTGTTTTCCCGTCACAACAGTCTTGAGAGAGGTGTTGTGGCTCTAGCGTTTGGTCCGATTCTGGAGTACGAGAGTGCCCAGAATTGGAATTGCTTCATTAACCTTCCACTCTAACTTAAAGTCCAGCAGCCTCGAGAGGGGTGTTGATGCTTGGTTAGAGGTACCCGCTCAGAGAGGAGGGGTACAGGATGTTTCTGCTGCCACTTGTTTTACCGAAGTTTTCTCCTCGGTACCTTGCTTTAGCTTTAGTATTATCTCTCTGTTTCTGTTACATGAAAATCCCTAAAAACTAATAAATGCCTAAAACCAAAGTTTTCCTTATAACTCCAGTTGGAGATAGTTTTCTTCATTTTGTTTGTTACATCTTGTTGTTTCCCCTTGGGGAATTTCATATCTCTTTGTACCTGCCGGAGTGTAGCGTGTCAATTCTGAGTTCTCAACACTACCACCCTTGTCCCTGTGTTCGACCCCGTATATCTACTTCAACCCCGTAAACAAAGTTGTGGGGGGCTAGAAGGATTCGGGTTATAAATGTAAAAGCTCGACTACCTCAAATCCGCCTCCGATTTTAGGACGTGCGATTTAGGCCGGTCAACTTTTTGGCACTGTTGCCGGGGACAAGGCAGATGGCATTGTTGACGAATCAGAATCCACTAACTACACTCCCGTGCCTCAAGCTTAGAAATGAGCTTGACAACACTCTTTTTTTATTATTATTACTATCATTATTATCATTACTCTTTGCACAAAATAAATAATTCTATTTTCTAAACTTGATTTCTCGTGCCATTTCAGGAACTCTGAAGAACGGTGACCTGCTCCATCGAGCTCTGACGCCATGTCTTGTTGTGAGCAACCTCTGTCTGAGGGTGAACGTCAAGGCCGAGATGAGATTTCGCACCAGCCCAGCTTGGTTGGCCAGTTGCATGCTTTCACAAAAAGACAAGACTCTATCATCAACCGGCTGGTGCAGGGTGCGCTTCCCAGTCCTAGAGCTCTGAATTCCATGCAACACCAGATGGCAAGTCTACAGATGCGCCAATGGGAGGTCGATCAACGATTGGCCCAGATGGCCGCTCTGATGAAGAACCCTGCAGGAAAGACACGCTCCTACCCTGAAACTGCCAGAATGGCAGTACTAAGATCGGGGAAGACGGTGGAGCGCACTGATGAAGCCCGACCAGAGCCTGAGCAAGGGCCTGAGAGTGAGATTCTGGCAGAGGACGAAGGTAGACAAGCAGAAGCTCGAGAGCCTTCACATAAGCCTTCCGATGAGCTATCTGGTGGGAGGAATCCCTATGCTCCCAGGCTACTATTTTCGTATAAACTGGTCAAGGAAAATCTGAAAAAGCGTCACGAAAGATTCATGGACTCGATCAGGAGACTGCATCTTGAAGTCCCCTTCCTTGACACCTTGGAGGAGATGCTGACCTATGCCAAGTTCCTCAAGGATCTTATAACGAAGAAAAGAAGAGGAGGAGGGGTTGAGACCGTGCACCTAGCATCTGCTTCCTCAGCCTTCGTGAAGTCGGACCTGCCAAACAAAAGAAGAGACCCTGGAGCTTTTACGATCCTGTTTGCCATCGGGGACAAAGTTGACCAAAAAGGTCTTGCCGACTTAGGGGCAAGCATCAACCTCATGCCCCTGAGCTTCGCGCAAAGGTTGGGTTTAACCGACATGGTTCGTACCAATATGAGGATCGAACTGGCGGACCATACCTTTAAGAGACCTGTCGGCATTGTCGAAGATGTGCTGATCAGGGTTGGTAATTTCTTCATTCCTTACGACATAGTCGTCATTGATACAACAGAAGATCCCCGCTGCCCGATCATCTTTGGATGTCCTTTCCTGGAAACAGGAAGGGTGTTGATCGATGTCTTTGAAGGGATTATCACGTTGAGGGTCGAAAACGACCACCTAGACTTCAAGCTGAAGGAAGTAATGAAGGGTCCTTCCCTATCTGAATTCGCATGCTTTGCGGACAGCTACGATAAATTCTGCAAGGAGATAGAAGAGGGCATCCAGATGGTGGACCCCCTTGTGAGGGCTATAAGTTGCCAGGATTCTGACTTCGAAGATCCAGAAGTTGTGAAGTATCTCGACTTGTTTGACCTGTCTGACGAAGATCTGCATGAAGAGGATGAGGTGGTGGAGTCTGTGAAGTATGCCTCTCTCAAGGAGGAGCCTCAAGAGAAGGCATCCAGAGCAAAGCCTGAGTTGAAACTATTGCCCGAAGGTCTGAAATATGAATTCTTAGATAAAGAAGAGAGAAACAATGTCATCATCAACGCCAATCTTTCGAGAGACTAGTTGGACCGACTTCTTGAGGAGTTGAGACTCGACAGGGGGGCTATAGGATATTCAGTAGAGGACATCAAAGGCCTTAGCCCCGCCTTATGCATGCATCGCATCAACTTAGAAGAATCCTCCAAGCCTCTGGCCCAACCCCAAAGGAAGCTGAATCAGATGCTCAAGGAGGTCGTCAAGAAAGAGGTAATCAAGTTTAGGGATGTGGGGATCATTTACCCAATCAGCGATAGCAATTAGATGAGTCTGGTCCACGTAGTACCCAAAAAGGGTGGGATGATAGTGGTAAAGGGTGAAAAGGGCAACGAGGTGGCGGTTAGGGCCATCACCGGATGGAGGATGTGCATCGATTACCGAAAGCTAAACCAGGCTACCAAAAAAGATCATTTTCCGCTACCTTTTATTGACCAAGTTCTTGAAAGATTAGCGCATCACGATTTTTTTTGTTTTCTTGATGGCTTTTCAGGATTTTATCAGGTACCCATCTTGCCCGACGATCAGGAGAAAACAACATTCACCTGCCTCTACGGCACTTATGCTTTCAGAAGGATGCCCTTCGGACTTTGCAACGCTCCCGCCACGTTTCAAAGTTGCATTATATCGATGTTTTTAGATTTTTTAGAAGATATCATAGAAGTTTTCATGGACGATTTTTCAGTCTATGGGAAGGACTTTGATACCTGCTTGAAAAATCTGTCTTTGGTTCTTCAAAGGTGCGAGGAGAACAGCCTGGTTCTAAACTGGGAAAAGTGCCATTTTATGATACGGGAGGGCATCGTTTTGGGGCATAAGATCTCAAGGCGTGGGATCGAAGTGGACGCAAGCAAAGTTGAAGCAATATATAAGATTCCTCCACCAAAGTTCGTGATGGGAGTGAGAAGCTTCCTCGGGCATGCCAGTTACTACCGAAGATTCATAAAGGACTTCTCGAAGATTTCAAAACCATTATCCAATCTTCTGGTAAAAGATGTTGAATTTGTTTTCTCTGATGATTGTCTCAATGCTTTTCAGGCTTTGAAAAATGCTTTAGTATCACCACCTATCCTCCAAGCGCCAGATTGGGATTTACCCTTTGAGCTTATGTGCGACGCTAGCGACTATGCGGTAGAGCAGTCCTAGGGCAGAAGAAAGATAAAAAGCACCATGTGATCTGCTACACTAGTCGCACGTTGGACGAAGCTCAGGTAAATTACACAACCACAAAAAAGGAGATGCTCGCGATCGTCTTCGCATTCGATAAGTTCAGGTCGTACCTCATTGGAGCAAAGGTCAATGTATATACAGATCATGGGGCCATAAAATATCTAATGCAAAAGAAGGACACAAAGCCCAGACTGTTGAGGTGGGCCTTACTGCTTCAAGAGTTCGACCATGAAATTATCGACAAGAAGGGCGCAGAAAATGTGGTCGCTGACCACCTATCAAGGATTGTAGCTGAAAGACAAGGGGGACCACCGATCAACGACGACTATACCGATGAGGCTCTTATGTTGGCAGATGCTAAAGAAGAAGACTTACCATGGTTTGTAGATATCTGCAACTACCTTGCTTGTGGAGAGCTGCCTCCAGACATTACTTACAATCAGAAAAAGAAACTGTTTGTGGATGCTAAAAATTACTATTGGGATGATCCTCTCCTCTTCAGAAGATGCGCTGACAATCTATACAGGAGATGCATCCCCGAAGAAGAAATCACGAATATTCTGAAGAAGTGCCATGCCTCCCCCTACGGTGGACACCTGGGTAGCAAAAGAATGGCTGCAAAAGTGCTACAATCAAGATTCTACTGGCCCTCGCTGTTCAAAGATGTTGCACAATTTGTAAAAGTCTGCAAAGAGTGTCAGTCAACGGGGAATATAGGGCGGAAGAATGAAATTTCGATGGCGAATTGGATTGAAGTAGAGATCTTCGACGTGTGGGGGATTGATTACATCAGGCCGTTTCCTCCATCCAGGGGGTATCAATACATACTAGTGGCAGTGGACTATGTATCGAGGTGGGTAGAAGCCGTAGCGACCGAAACATGCGACGCCAAGTCTGTAATCAAGCTATTCATTAAGCCGATCTTTCCTCGGTTCGGTGTACCACGCACTGTAATAAGCGATGACGGGTCGCACTTCGGAGAAAGACAGTTCGAAGCACTCATACGTATGTATGGAGTGAAGCACAAGCTCGCTACACCCTACCACCCACAGACTTCAGGGCAGGTAGAGGTTTCAAACAGACAAATTAAGAAGATCTTAGAAAAGACTGTCAACCGAACGAGGAAAGATTGGTCTATGAAACTTGACGACGCACTATGGGCCTATAGGACCGCCTAAAAAATTCTCATTGGAACCACCCCCTACAGGCTGATCTACGGAAAATCATGCCATCTACCTCTAGAACTGGAACACAAGGCCCTTTGGGCAATCAAATTCTTAAACATGGACCTTGAAAAAGCAGGAGAGAAGAGATTTTTGTAGCTTCAAGAGATCGAAGAGCTGAGGATGAACGCCTATGAAAATGCAAAAATCTACAAACAAAGAACGAAGGTGTGGCATTATGCTCACCTGAGAAGAAAGGATGTGAGCAAAGGGGATAAAGTTCTATTATTTAAATCCTCCATTCGACTCTTTCCTGGAAAGTTACAGACAAGATGGTCGGGACCGTTTACTATGTCAAATATATACCCATCAGGAATGATGGAGCTCTACGACAAAGATGATCCGACTAAGGTCTTCAAGGTGAATGGGCACAGAGTAAAGAGGTATTATGAAGATGAAGCTTTTGTCAGGAGAGCAGAAATCGACTTGCAGGATATGGGTACAGACGAAGGATGAATGCAAAGAGCTTGCACTGGTCGAGCTGGCGATGCAAACTTCAGCGCTCCTCGGAAGGCAGCCTGAGCTTTTCTTTATTTCGTAGAGTAGGATTCATTTTTCTTCCTTGTAAAATGAACATTATGGACTGTAATAAGGCCCGAGTCAGTGCTCGTGCCAAGTATACCGACTCTTCTGTTTTATGGGCCACCGTTGTATTTTATGAAGCTTTGAGGAGTAATACCTTCTGAGGTTCGGGGTCTTAACCCTAAGCCGATGATGTTGTACACTTTAATCACTTTTTCTTCACCTAGCTTTAGTTTTGGCCGCCTGTTTTTAACCGTATCGGGCAGCAGCTCAGCTGGCACACAGGACTGCTTGTATCGGGTTGTATGCTCTCGGGCATCACAACGGTCGAGACGGAAGGCATTCCTGGGCGGCGTGCACCGTATCGTGCATGCGTGTAATTGCCCTTAATGAGGCTGATGGGACCGTCGTCTCGGGAATGGCATGTCTCAGCGGCCGACGCGCGCCCCAGAACTATCCGTTTTACCCCCAGCTGAGTTTGCTATATATAGTAAGGAGGGATCAACGTGTCGGGCTACTACACTTACTCTTTCAGCCACCTTTTTGCCATGCAGTAATCTACTTTTGCTCACGTATCGGCCAGCTTGCCTTCACCCTTGTATCGGGCGATGGCTCCAAAGAGCAAAGGTATAGCCCGACAGTTTGTTTGCTCGGCATGGGTTTTGTATCGCGTGCTGCTCATCAGGTAGACGAGCTTAGTCGATCTTTCCTTGTATTGCCCGACACAGTTAAGCACGTCACGTCGGCTAATAGTGTTTGCCTGATACGCCATATCAGGCGACATGTTTTTCTTTTATGACGTCCTATCAGGCAGTTACTTCATGCGACCTTATCGCCCGACACACCCATGTCGGGCAGCGTGTGGTGCCGAGCTATTCTCCATGTATCGTCCGGTCTCGTATCGCCTCGGATTTTCTCTTTTGATGGATGATACCCAAACTTTGCAACGAAACAAGTTTTATCGGGATATCAGTTTTCATGCCTAACATTTAACTGATCTACGAACTTGATAATAGGTGTAGCGGATACACAGCAAACCTCCGGTCGAGTTGACAAACACATTGCAGCCACAGCTAAAGCAACAACAGTCGGACAGAAACATCAGAATCCCAAGACACATGGGTCATCAAAAGAAGTCCATTCCCTTATCATAGTATGTCTTCTGTGGTGGTTTAGGACCATCTCCAAAAGAGAAAGATAATACAAATAGAGAGGCCCTCTGGCTGCACCCTCCTGGGAATGAAAATGGACTCAGAAGGAATGAAACTGGGATTGACGATCAGTCCTTTTGTTCATGTTCACAACGGAAGTACCAGGATTAAAGGAAGGCCGAATAATTTTGAGAAATTTGCACTTGTTCCGGCTGCATCCAGCTGGGGAAATAAAATGGAGGTAGCAAAGAAGCATATTGTAGCTTCTCGAAGGCATAAGCGCAACCGCCATCTAACCTTCACTAGACTAGCATGACCTCACCCTATCTTCTTCACTACTCTGGGACAGAGTGTGGAGTAAGATTGGGGGGGATACCCATGTACCAGTGAAGGAGGTATAAAAATTTTCTTCTTCACCTCCACCCTTTGTGCCATTCTGTTCTTCTCCTATATCATGTGTATGTACCCATGCTCGTATAAAATGCCATGCTCACATAAAAATTTTGAAAAATTTTGCTTATTTTGTTCCTCTACATAAGTACAAAGTCGCTATATTAGTAAAAACCTGATGCCACTTGTTGCCAAGGTGGTTTTCTACGTGCTTAACAAGATACAAGTTATGTTTTATCTTTCTAACAATGCTTCCTCAAACAAACAAAAGATTACATTTTTCCGTGCCAAAAATATCGAAAAATAATAATCTTGCAAACAGCTAAGAGACGAGCATGGAGAAGGAAAAAGCTGCCCAAACAGCAGAAATCTTTCTACGTGCTTAACAAGATACAAGTTATGTTTTATCTTTCTAACAATGCTTCCTCAAACAAACAAAAGATTACATTTTTCCGTGCCAAAAATATCGAAAAATAATAATCTTGCAAACAGCTAAGAGACGAGCATGGAGAAGGAAAAAGCTGCCCAAACAGCAGAAATCCCTCTTGTTTCCCCTTACCCATCAAAAATCCCAAAAAGAGAAAGTAGCCTTATGGGGGTGAATAAAAGCATGAGAGTCGTGCCCGATAAAAGAAAAGAAAAAAATATATACACACTTGTCTTCCAAAAGTACCCATCTTTAGGCATGGTAGATCCGGGGCAGTGGTACGTAGGATGTGAAATCACTGCTCTAAAGCCAACTGGCTTGGACTGCAGGGACCACTTGCCCGCAAACGGACCCTTACCTGGATGGACTGATGGAGACAAGAAAAACCCCAAAAAGCCTTAGCCTACCCTATACACAACTTTCTTCCCCAAAAATAAAGTTGTTTGGTGTGGAAGCTAACTTCGGAATCATACACCAAAGTCTCGCTGAAGCTGTAGAGAAAAATTTTACTAAAATAATAAGGCAGGGAACGCAAGGTCTTTTGTTCGTAGTGAGGCAGCATTATCTCTAAAGGCATTATGGTACTTGTTTTACCTATTGGCCTGAAAGCTACACCGAGCAAGAAGAAGCATCACTAAATAAAGTTTAAATATTGATTGAGGACAATCAAAACGCTAAGTTTGGGGGAGTTGATAACACCAAATTTTGTGATGTTTTAGACTATTTTTCTACTATCAAAACTGCCCTTTTTAACTGTTTTCCTCTCTTTTATATGTACTTTCACAATAATTGGCCAAACGACGCTCTTAATCCAATATTTCCAACTTTTGCAGAGTTTTCCTACAATTTTGACCCATTTTGTCATCAATAAGGCCGTCCCGGCCCACGAGTAAGCTCCACCTGCACAGGCCTTCCAGACGCCTGATACAATCACTGCCCGACAGGGTAGCGCGACACAACGACGCGCGACATGGGGACGTCGCGCAAGAAGAAGCTGACGGGCGGTGCGTCTCTTACCCAAAAGGGAGCTGCACTCGCCACGACAACTCAAGCTTGTCGCACGACACATGCCACCCACCGGCAGGCGCCGCCCGTCACGTGACCGGCAGGCGCCGCCCGTCACGTGACCGACAGCCGACACCCTGTGTCGGGCGATACCAGTATCGGTCGACCACTGACCCGCGAATAGGGAGGACACGTGGCGCTTCGAGCACCATAACTTCCCCCAACCGCTACCTATAAATAACAGCTATAGGGAGCCGAAAAGATAGGTCGGAACCGGTCAGAACGGGTCGGAACAGGGGAACAGGTCGGAACCCTGAGCAAATCTTCGGAGGAAGCTGCGAGAGCAGAAGTATCGCACCTGAGTGTTCGTGATGGGGAACTCTAGGTGAGCTCTTCCCCGTCCTGAGAGGGAGGGGATGGTTCACTTAGGACCGTCCCGGGCGACACTGCAGGCCGATATCGGCCAACGTGGATGAGCGACACAAGTGCCCGACATTAGATGCGTCACTACTAGCCCGACACGATATTGAACCCGATACGCTTCACCTGTCATGGTGTGCCGCTCGAGAGGGTGCCACCCGACTTGAGTGTATCGGCCAGGGTCCTTGAACGATACAATCGGCCATCACGGTGTGCTGCCCAAGAGGGTGTGCCGCCCGACACTGTTGTATCGGGCTAGGCTCCTGACCGGTATCGGGCTGGAGAGCCGCTGTAGTCAGTCGTCCTTCTACATCAAGAAGGCGACCTCTATCTTTATTTCTGTTATTTAATTCTTTACTTTACGCAATGTAATCAACCCTTTTATATGTTAATAGAGATAGAAGAGTTTAATTATCTGCTGCTGTAAGCTTGTCACTCTTGATGGATGATTGCTATGTTCAATATCTGAACTCTAGCTTGCATGTTGGATCGCGTTTCGATTAGCTACCGAATCGTGTTTTTCCGTCACAACAGCCTTGAGAGAGGTGTTGTGGCTCTAGCGTTTGGTCCGATTCTGGAGTACGAGAGTGCCCGGAATCGGAGTTGCTTCAGTAACCTTCCACACTAACTTAAAGTCCAGCAGCCTCGAGAGGGGTGTTGATGCTTGGTTAGAGGTACCCGATCAGAGAGGAGGGGTACAGGATGTTTCTGCTGCCGCTTGTTTTACCGAAGTTTTCTCCTCGATACCTTGCTTTAGCTTTAGTATTATCTCTCTGTTTATGTTACATGAAAATCCCTAAAAACTAATAAATGCCTAAAACCTAAGTTTTCCTTGTAACTCCAGTTGGAGATAGTTTTCTTCGTTTTGTTTGTGACATCTTGTTGTTTCCCCTTGGGGAATTTCATATCTCTTTGTACCTGCCGGAGTGTAGTGTGTCGATTCTGAGTTCTCAATACTACCACCCTTGTCCCTGTGTTCGACCCCGTATATCTACTTCGACCTCGTAAACAAAGTTGTGGGGGCCTAGAAGGATTCGGGTTATAAATGTAAAAGCTCGACTACCTCAAATCCGCCTCCGATTTTAGGACACGCGATTTAGGCCGGTCACTAACTTTGTATACCACTCTCGTGGATATGCTTAGTTTAGGACTACAAACTTTTGTTCTCCAACACATCCCAACCACTCCTGTGGTCAAGGTAGTACCGCTAAGGTACATCTCCTTAATCCTATGCACATCTTCCCATATTATACAAAGAGCAGAAATCATACATACAAAGTGGTCAACAAAGCATGTAAGAGGAATTAAACACCGATGAACATTAGAATAGTGAAATTAACTAGAATTCTATATGAAATTCCTGTTCAATAATGTTATGACATGGGAGTTACTCCCCCATGCCCAAGAACAAGAGATCTACTCATCCATGGCTGTAGAAAGTAGATACAAACAGTAGAAAGTAGTGCTAGACATCATAATATAAGGAAATAAACTTGGATGTTCGTGGAAGAAGGAACATTGACTTGAAACTCTGGTCAAGGAGTCACAAATCTGTTCTTGCTACTGCAAACTCTCTAGAAAGCTTCACTTCTGATAGGAGAGAAGAGAATGGTGGAGATCCTTGTTGCAATTGTTGGAGAAGAAGGAAGAAGAAGAGGTTTCCCTTCCCGAGAAACCAACTTTTCACCCTTGGAACACCTCCAACTCCTCCTTGCTCTCCCTTGCTTGAGTCCTGCTCTAAAAGGTCCCAAATAGTCTATGATAACTGTCCCAAGACGGCTTGGGGTCGTATATATAAGTGTGAGACGGTTAAATTCACATTTGAGAGGTCACACAGTGGTCTTTTATAAGACACATCATGTCTTATGAAATAACTTAAGTTTGGATCGAGTTTTGGGAGGTTACATGACATCTCTTTAATAATACACGATGTGTCTTTAATAAGACACAGCATGTCTTGAATAAAACACGATGTGTTGCTGCAAATCTAGAGTTTTGCATTCAATTTCTGGACTGAGACACGGGGTGTCTTTAATAAGACACGTCGTGTCTTTTTAAGACACATCTTGTCTTTTTAAGACACATCTTGTCTTTTTAAGACACGGGGTGTCTTTATCAGTTTCAGCAACATTGATCTTTTGAATGTCTAGATGTTTGGGGAATGTCTTTATGGATGTCATAATGGCGTTTTCTCCCCATTTTGATGCCAAATTGTTATACCTACAAACCAAACCATAGAGCAAGTAAAGACAACAATAAAGTTGGAAAATCTAGCATGATTAAGAGTGATTATTGGGTTAAAATGATTGGGAAATGCAGCCAAAAGTGGTCCAAAAGATGATATAAAATACGCACATCAAATCCCCCTAAGCTTAAACAATTTCTTGTCCTCAAGCAAAAAGAGCATAGAAACACAAATGAAGGAATTTTCAAGTCCATGCATAGATCAAATGAAAAGAAAGATGTGTATAACACCAAGCCAACCATGATCAATAGGTTTATACTCATAGCCATCAATTCAACTTAAACACCCAAGGAAGATATTTTTCGTTCAGCAGGGGTGGTCACAATTAAATGAATCAATCAATTAAACAACACTAAGTAGAATTTGGATGAACAAGCCAAACAATTAGTGGATATGCAACTCAAACTCTCATCTATTAAGGATACAAATGATGAAATCTTAGTTAAAATTAACAATTGTAGTTGTACTCTCCTTCTTTCCAAAAATTATGTGACAATGGATTATGTGTTTTGGCACTCGGCTGCTAATGTAGGCTTATGCACACGTGGAGTGTTGGTTGGGGTATTTTACCCTCTTTTAAGACATACCACCTAACCATCGTGGTCGGATTGGATTTACACTAGGCTAGCATGATATGTGGGCGGTTTCGCCATCTTTTATGGGGTATGGGGGTAAAATAAGCCAAAACAAATTTTAAAAATTTTCCACAACATAGGAGAGTCAACTAAATTACAACATTAGCTAGATTTCATTCATTTTTTTTGAATTTTTTTTCACTGAAAGAGTGGCTAAAAATGCACTAAGAGCTTGGAAAGGGCATCCCATATTCTAAACAATGTTGTAAAGTTGATTTAATCACAAAAATTGAAACCATTACATGTTTTAAGCAATCAAGGATGTAAAAGATGAATATTCATGCTAGAAGCATAAACCAAAGTTAAGCACATGTTGATGGCTAAAAAGTTTCATTTGATTAATGCATGCCTTTTATAATTTCTCCAAATGATATTTATCAACAAAAGAGGACAATTAGTTAAGAATAGGAGTTCAACCCACATACAAAAGATAAGATTCATATCAAATTGGATTTTCCATGAGAAGAGCAGAACTAGAAACAACAACTAAAAAAAGATAATAAAAAGGAAATAAAACTACACTACACTACTGGTCGGTCGCTCTCCCCCTAAGCTTGAAATTTGCAGTGTCCTCACTACATATAACAAACTCAAGAGGTTTTCCACCGGTTACCTATCATGGTGAAGATGGAGATGGAGGTCCATTGCTTTGATTTGAGGCCGGAAATTATTGTGCTAAGCATCTATGCCTCTTTGTCAATATATCTTTTATTTGGCCCAAAGATTGATGCTTGTGATTTGTAGTAGAAATGGTCTTTTGAACATCAATATTGTTGGTCTTTGCATTATCCTCTTCAAAGTAACCATAATCTGATTTGGGAATACTTTTCTCATCATCAAGAAATTTGTAAATGTATTCCGGAAAAATTAAATTTGTCTTTCTTGAAGAATCATCCCGTGGAACATGTATGAATTTCTTCCTTTGGGCTTCAACATCATTGCCTACATTAGAGTCAAAAACTTCATATGATATGGTATTTGACGGTGAATAAGATTCTCCTATAGCAGATCCAGTCTTCAATGTAATCAACATGAATGTCTCCCTTGAATCTATATGTGGTTGATTAGGCAAGGAATCAGAACCTTCCTTTTTACTTGCAAGAGCTTGTTGAGAAATTTGATTCTCCAACATCCTAGTATGAGTGGAAATTCCATCTACCTTAGAAGAAAGTTGTGAAATAGCATCCTTTAGCAGCTCCCTTTATTGGTGATGCTCATCATTTTGCTGAATTTGAGTTGAGACAAAGGTCTCAAACATGGACACCAGACTAGGCTTGGGCTGCAAATGTTGTTGTTTTTAGATGAAATTATAGTTGATATTGTTGTTGAGCTCTAGTATCTCTTCAAATTGTGATGGTTTGGTAAAACATGAAGAAGGAGTGTGTCCCGCTGCTCCACATGCATCACAAATTACTTCAACAACTTGCATTCTAAAACTAGAGCATGAAGAAGAAGGTTGGATGCTCCAATCAGGACTCCAATGATAATGATTGATTGCCATGTCTTCAATAATGGCATAAGCATCCCTGTATGATTTTTTCATTAAAGCACCATTTGCAGCAGCATCAATAGATATCCTTGTATTGTAGAATAAGCCATTATAAAAAGTTTGCAATAGAAGGTAGTTGCTTAAACCATGGTGTGGAAAAAGACGTTGAAGGTCTTTGAACTTTTCACATGTGTCATACAAGGTCTCCCCATGCCTTTGATAAAAATTGATGAGCTGACTCCTCAATTGTACAGTCTTGCTTGGTGGAAAGTATTTGACTAAGAAAACATTGAGGAGTTCGTCCCAATTGTTAATTGGAGTTTCCTGGCAAAGAATAGAGCCGCGCCTTGGCTCTGTCTCTCAAAGAGAAAGGGAAAAGAAGAAGACAAACGACATCAGTAGGAACACCGTCTATCTTGAAAGTGCTAAGCAAATGTAGAAATTTAGCAATGTGGAGGTTTAGATCCTCCATTAGCATCCCTCCAAACTGGTTCTGTTGTATGATCTATATGATTGTGGGGCTGATAAAAAAGTCATTTGCCTTGATCGGTGGGATATTGATAGCCCCATTGATTTTTGTAGCAGCTGGAACAATAAAGTCTTTAAGGGGACGGTCATCTTCCATGATTGGTCTTTCTTGTTGAGATGGATGATTGGGTGAAGATGGTGGTAAAGACGTTGGTGATGGTCTTTTTGAGTCCTCTAGATCCATTTGAGTTTCACTTGTCCTTGCTTTTTGAAGGCTGCAAACATTGTGCTCAAGTTTGAGGTCCAGAAATGTGGAAGGTTCAAGACTCCTTTTGGATTGTCTCATACAGTCCTGCAAGTAAAGAAGGCGAGTGAAGTACAAGAAAGAAAATGGAAGATACAAAAACAAGATAATGATGATGATCATGATGGAAAGAATGATGGTGGTTATGATAGGTGGTGGGGTGATCTAGTCTCATTTATAATTCAACACTTCTTACTCTAATAAAAATATTGATGCTCCCTGGCAACGGTGCCAAAAATTTGTTGGTTGTGTGCACAAGTTTTAATATTTATTAACCCGAACACTACCCCCACAAGTATACGGGTGTGCGTAGTATTATCGAGGTCGTCCAAGGAGTAGGGTATTATTAGGGGTAAGAGTATTTAACTTCAACAATCTAGATCTTTTTAACAAGAGGGGTTTTGTTATGTTAACTAATAAATTAAAAGGATATGAACTAAAATAGAAAACACCAGTATTAAGGATCAATTTGGATAAGGGATTCTTGAGGATAGGGTTCCACATCCACATCATAACATGAAGAACAACAAAGATCAAGAACACTAGCAATAACACAAGGGAGGCATGTATCCTACACCCACCTCCTGGTAGTGCAGAACATTCCTAACTTTGTATACCACTCCCGTGGATATACTTAGTTTAGGACTACAAACCTTTGTTCCCCAACACATCCCAGCCACTCCCATAGTCAAGGTAGTGCAGCTAAGGTACATCTCCTTACTCCTATGCACATCTTCCCAGATTATACAAAGAGCAGAAATCATATATACAAAGTGGCCAGCAAAGCATGTAAGAGGAATTAAACATCGATGAACCTTAGAATAGTGAAATAACTAGCATTATATATGAAATTCATGTTCAATAATGTTATGATGTGGGAGTTACTCCCCCATGCCCAAGAATAAGAGATCTACTTGTCCATGGCAGTAGAAAGTAGATACAAACAGTAGAAAGTAGTGCTAGACATCAAAATAGAAGGAAATAAACTTGGATGTCTGTGGAAGAAGGAAGATAGACTTGAAACTCCGGTCAAGGAGTCAAAAATCTATCCTTGCAGCTGGAAACTCTCCAGAAAGCTTCACTTACGAGTGGAGAGAAGAGAACGGCGGAGATCCTTGCTGCAATTGTTGGAGAAGAAGGAAGAAGAAGAAGTTTCCCTCCTGAGAAACCAACTTTTCTTTCTTGGAACACCTCCAACTCCTCCTTTCTCTCCCTTGCTTGATTCCCACTCCAAAAGGTCCCAAATAGTCCATGATAACTATCCCAAGATGGCTTGGGGTCGTATATGTAAGTGTGAGATGGTTAAATTTGCATTTGAGTGATATCTACAGGTCAAACGGTGTGTCTTTCATAAGACACAGAGTGTCTTATGCAATAAATGAAGTTTGGATCAAATTCTGGGAGGTTACACGACGTGTCTTTAATAAGACACAACGTCTCTTTAATAAAACACGGTGTGTTTTTGCAAATCTGGAGTTCTGCATTCAATTTATGGACTGAGACACGGGGTGTCTTTAATAAGACGCGTCGTGTCTTTTTAAGACATGGGGTGTCTTTATCAATTTCAGCAACATTGATTTTCTGAATGTCTAGATGTTTTGGGGAATTTCTTTATGGATGTTATAAAGGTATTTTCTTCTCATTTTGATGCCATATTTTTATACCTACAAACCAAACCATAGAGCAAGTGAAGACAACAATAAAGATGGAAAATCTAGCATGATTAAGAGTGATTATTGGGTTAAAATGATTGGGAAATGCAGCCAAAAGTGGTCCAAAAGATGATATAAAATATGCACATCAATAAGATTCCAACTCTGAGATGCTTGCTTCAATCTAGAGATTGACCTTTGTAGCTTATAGGCTTTATTTGCATTAATGGATTTTTAAAACCTTTAGGTTGTGTCACGTACACATCCTTATAATTATTCCAATTAAGGGATGTAGTTTTAACATCCATATGTCAAATCTTATAGTCAGATTAAGTTGCAACAGCAAGCATGATTCAGATAGATTTAACTATGGTAACTTGTGAAACATTTCATCATGTTCAACACTTGAACTTGTTTGAATCTCTTTGCAATCAATCTACCATTCCATGTTGATCTTCTTATAGAGATCCAAATGCACCCTATGGGTTTTACCCCTTCAGGTGTATCCACCAAGGTCATACCTTGTTGGTGTACACGGAGTCCATCTTTGATCCCATGGCATGAAGCCATTTCTCCAATTCTGGTCCCTCAATAGTTTCTAGGTAGGTTGTTGACTCATCTCTATGATTAACTTTCTGCCTTTTGAGTTATAAGATATCATAATCTTTCAAACATAAGGCGTGTTCTACTAAAACTATGAGTTCTCTATTTACATAAGGAACTTGAGATTCCACAACTTGTGATTCTCCTTGTTCCTATTGTACCACTTTAAGTTCTATGTTTTCTTATTTGTCTCAAACAATTCAAGTTTTACTTTTACTCCCAATGATTCCTTTGGAACTAATTTCCATCTAAGAATTCAGTCATCCTAGCAACAAACACTTTGTTTTCGGGTTGGAATATAAGTAGTATTCAACAAGATAACATCCATGTGATTTGTGGATAAAGCCTTTTAAGAAACTATTTTCTTATGCCATCTTTTAGTCCTAATCATTATAAAAGGCATATCAAGACACTTCCCCTGCCATATCTTGTATGGTGTCTTTTGAATCAATTTACATGGTACATTATTTTAGTGTAAAGCATGTACCAAAAATAATATTGGAAGATTAGCTAAATATGTTGATAATCGCACCATGACTTAACACGGTGTGATTCCTTCTTTCTGACACATTCTAATGATACATTATCATTGTGTTTCAGGTGGAGTTCATCATGAGGATTTCCCAGAAGATCCTCAAACTCTTGGTTAAAATATTTCAACATCGATCATATTGAGGTATCTTAACACTTTTACCAATTTAGTTACGTACATCAATTATGACCTCCTTGAACACTTCAAGATATCCAAACTTGTATATCATCAAATACAAATTTCAATATCTACTGATCGCATCAGTAAATATAACGAGGTACTTGTAACTACCTTTAGAACTTGTTCTAAAAGTTCTTATGTACATCAGTATATACTAGCTCTAATAGAATATTCGATCTCCCACTACTTCTAGTGAAGATCCTCTTGTCATATTACAGAATGAGATATGCATTTTTCTATTGGTTTAATAACCATAAGAGTCTACATAACCATCATACGGATTCTAGAAATGTATTTCTCATTTATGCGATTTAAATGACAATGCTATAGGTATTCAATGATTGAGTAATGAAGTCATTCAATATATGTCTCATACAAAAAAAATTTACAACTATCATTCATTGTTTGTGAGACATTTGGCATTGCCATGAAAGATCATATCTTTTAAAATTAAACATAATGGTCTTGTCACAGAAAACATATGATGTTTTCATCAATGGCATGTACATAATATAAATTCACTAGTTCTATTATGTGCACATGAATGACATCTCCCAACTGTGAAGGTAGCAACCCTTTCTCCACATAGTTCTAACATAATTCTTCTCAGATCTTGATGTAGAGATCTCTATTCCCATTTTCTTCTTGAGATCCTCTATGAAGAGGATAATTCTTTTCCAATGTCTAGATAGGTGACAATGGTGGCACTTTGTTTACTTTATCCTTTAAGTGAAAAGGGCATATTCCTTTAACACTTACCCTTCTCCATATATTGAGTGTAGAAGACTTGGGCTTCAACTTAGACTCAAAACACTTCTTAGCCTTACTTTTTCCCTAGGACTCACTTCTACTTATCGTCATCACATATTTGTCCTTCTTCTTCCTTTCTTTTGCATCAACATGCTAAGCATTTGATAAACTGACTATATGAGTCATGCACTACTTGCGTAACCGTATTCATGGTCAACTCTTAACCTAAGAGAAATCCCAGTCTTTCCACATATCCAATCATATTGAGCACATGGGTTTCTACTAGACCTCCCTTTGTCAGTTTTCACTCAATTAGCACTTAGGAGATATCATATCTTCTATGCTTTACATGATTCTTAAGATGTGTTACCATCTTAAGAATGTCCATGTTTTCATGGTGTTCATGCAACTCATAGTTCATACAATAGAGCATTAGGTATTTAAATGTCTATGGCATCATTGGCATGCTTTCAATAAGCATCCATATAGCCATCGACGCATTTGGAGTGGGTTCCTCTGGCATTGGTCTATCCAGGACATAGTGCTTTCACTCATTGATGAGAACATTTCTCATAGTCCTTAACCAATTGTGGAACTTTATCAATTTTTTTCCTTCTAAAGGACTGATCACAATTTGAATGTGTTTGTGTTTGACATTTGATTCTACAAAGAAGTATTGCAACTTTTCAAAACATTTTTGACTTGGTTTGATTTGAGAAATTTGACGATACTAATTAGGTCTTTAATTGACTGTCTCTCCCATGATTTTATTCAAATTTTTAGCCCTCAATATCAATTTGGAATATTGCAATGTATAATATTCTGGTGGGCCAAGATCCATATTTCATCAAGTCATGAGTCAACTTTGGTTGATCACCCACAACTTGATTATTTAGATATGCCAACTTGTCAATTGCATCTGAAAGCAACTCTTTGATAGGTGATATGTGCAACTCTTTGTCATAATCATATGTATGCCTCTGCACCTAGTCTCACCAAGTTAATACTATTCAAGACGGATGCAAAAGCCGACATGATAATAATGCACCCCACTTTGGCGGAAACTACATTACTACCATCACACTTCCATGAGATAGATGGCGCACAATTCTTTGGCGTAAACTATGTTTGGTCTATCAAGCTTTTCATGTGTGCAACTTTTGGAAGGCATCTAAGACTTTGATATTATATTTGAGGGAGTTTGTATAAATACATATACTTTGTCCAATCACCACATATATAGTATGTATCATATACATGCTATAACCACAAATGAGAACATGTAATAAATAAAACACACAATCGATGGTTATGGCCATACTAATGTGATTCCATGGAGCCACAAGGATATACTACCACCTATGGTCCATATCATATGCATCATGTTGTTGGTGAAGATCTGTAATCGAACCAATCGAAATTGATCAGTTCAACTCTTGAACTGGTTGACTCACCTCGTGGTCGCTCATTTGGGCTCTTCTGAAGCGGTCATCTGGTTCTCAGGTCCAAGTAGCGTCTATACACCTCCAATCGATCGATTGGGCCACCAGTCAATCAATTCATCCTCCTATAGTTTGGCCTCTTCAATCCACCAGTCAATCGGGTCATCACACGAGCCGCTCATTTCATCTTTTTGCAAATAGTTATCTCACGTCAAATCATAAATTAAAACTATCATATTTCTTATTACATTGTATATGGGAAAACCTTGAGTTACATTCGAGGGAAAATAGGAAGAAGTGCATTAATTTACATTTGGAAAGGAGAAAGAGGCTCGGTATGCAGACCGATTAATAATAGGAATAAATAACCACAACCATGCACAAACAGATCTGGGCTTTGGGCCAAGGACATACTTTACATCCACCATCAAAATCAATTTTATGGCGACACGTGCATATATATATATATATATATATATATATATATATATTCATTTGGGTTCTTTTTCTTTATGTGGTGATAAGATAGACGAGTGCATCAACCAGTTTAAATATTTGCATCACATGCAATAAATAAACATGATAAAACTAAAATTTGATCATATCGCTTATCCCAAAACATAATTAATTGATGCGGCTCTGATACCACTGTAGGGAAATATGGCAATCAGAAAGGTAGAGGAAACAAAAATTTTACTAACATATTCTCGTTAACCAGTAGATTGTGTCAATAACTATGTAACGGGAAGGATGGTTTCACAAAGATATACCTGGTCCTAGAGAAAGTCAAATGATAATCCTCATCGATGTAGATGTGTACTCTATCTTGAACGGTGTCTATGCAGCTCCAAGTTACATTGGGACTGTCTGACTGCTCCTCCATGGATAGCAGACTCAAACAACTATTGTAGGAGCTCCTCAAATCTCACCACAGACTACGAGTTGATATTGCCCTCCTAGCAGCAGTCAAAGGAAACTTGTCTCTAGAGTAGTCCACACGGACCAAGTAGAACTCATGTCATCCTAAAAGAATAGATAGGGAGGAGATGTCTCCCTCGTTGGTGTACTAATAACCAACTTGCTCTCCCAAGACAATGATCCTCATTTGTTTCTCTCCATTGGTTATCCCTCCCTAGTCAGGTAGGACTTGTCTGGGCTCTCGTGGTTACCATAACCAGAGAGGACAACAATTGTCAGAGCAATTGATTCTCAATTATCTATATTGTAGTTGTGCTTTGGGAAGCCCCCAGTACCCCTCTATACCTAGGAGGGGTTTGGTTTAGGGTTCTCAGTCCCTAGCCAATACCGAACTAAAGTGGGAGCAGAAAGGACCGGAAGATTTTGAGTTCTTTGCAACAATCCTAGAAGTTTCACAACCTATGTGCACTGAAAAGGTAATCTTGCCCACTGAGATGGTCATCTTGGATGCAAGACAGTCATCTCTCTCAGTGAGATAGTGTTTTCACACTTTCTAGTTTTGCACATATGTCGGCAATTCAATTCCAGTTAGTACTCAACTTGATGTCAGCACCAATCCTTGATGCAATCAAATTGCACCCTTGAGATGGACGTTTGGTGCATGTGATACACACATCTCACACCACCTAAGATGGTCATCTGGACAAGAAAGATGGGAAACTCATAGACCATTTCAGTCTGATAATAATGCACCCTACTTTGGCAGAAACTACATTACTACCATCACACTTCCATGAGATAGATGGCGCACAATGCTTTGGCGTAAACTATGTTTGGTCGATCAAGCTTTTCATGTGTGCAACTTTTAGAAGGAATCTAAGACTTTGATATTATATTTGAGGGAATTTGTATAAATACATATACTTTGTCCAATCACCACATATATATTATGTATCATATACATGCTATAACCACAAATGAGAACATGTAATAAATAAAACACACAAGTGATGGTTATGGCCATACTAATGTAATTCCTTGGAGCCACAAGGATTTACTACCACGTATGGTCCATATCATATGCATCTTTTTGTTGGTGAAGATATGTAATCGAACCAATCCAAATTGATTAGTTCAACTCTTGAACCAGTTGACTCACCTCGTGGTCGCTCATTTGGGCTCTTCTGAAGCGCTCATCTGGTTCTCAGGTCCAAGGAGCATCTAGACACCTCCAGTCGATCAGTTGGGCCACCAGTCAATCAATTCATCATCCTGTAGTCTGGCCTCCTCAATCCACCAGTCAATCAGGTCATCACACGAGTCACTCAATTCATCTTTTTGCAAATAGTTATCTCACGTCGAATCATAAATTAAAACTATCATATTTCTTATTACATTGTATATGGGAAAACCTCGAGTTACATTCGAGGGAAAATAGGAAGAAGATCATTAATTTAGATTTGGAAAGGAGAGAGAGGCTCGGTATGCAGACCGATTAATAATAGGAATAAATAACCACAACCATGCACAAATAGATATGGGCTTTGGGCCAAGGCCATACTTTACATCCACCATCAAAATCAATTTTATGAAGACGCGTGCATATATATATATATATATATATATATATATATATAGAGAGAGAGAGAGAGAGAGAGAGAGAGAGAGAGAGAGAGTCAGGCTAGAATACACTCGAGTGTACGGATCGCACGAATACACTCAAGTGTGTTTGCATATCAAGACTATTTTTTGCAAAATGTAAACTGTTGATCTTCACCGTCATACTATAACTAGGTTACATACAAATTTTGAGCCCATTTGGATGAGTGTAAGTCACTCATCCAAGGGCAACAAAATCGACGAGCAAAACTAATTTGAAATGTATAATTTTTGCGGTCTTCATAACATGAGCTATACATATCCAAATGTGCTCAAATTTTGCGTATGAGTTGTTCACGAGATGTTTAAGAAGATCAATGGATTATATTTAAAAATATATATATTGCATCATGAAAAACTACTTGAGTGTATTCTGCTCCGGATACACTCGAGTGTATTCTAGCCTGACTCTCTCTCTCTCTCTCTATATATATATATATATATATATATATATATATATATATATATATATTCAGTTGGGTTCTTTATGTGGTGATAAGATAGATATGTGCATCAACCAGTTTAAATATTTGCATCACATGTAATAAATAAACATGATAAAACTAAAATTTGATCATATCGCTTATCCCAAAACATAATTAATTGACGTGACTCTGATACCACTGTAGGGAAATATGGCAATCATAAAGGTAGCAGAAACAAAAAATTTACTAACATATTCTCGTTAACTAGTAGATCGTGTCAATAACTATGTAACGGGAAGGATGGTTTCACGAAGATATACCTAGTCCTAGAGCAAGTCAAATGATAATCCTCGTCGATGTAGATGTGTACTCTATCTTGAACGGTGTTTGTGCAGCTCCTAGTCACATTGGGACTGTCTGACTGCTCCTCCGTAGATAGCAGACTCAAACAACTACTGTAGCATCTCCTCAAATCTCACCACGGACTACGAGTTGATATTGCCCTCCTAACACCAGTCAAAGGAAACCTGTCTCTAGAGTAGTCCACACGGACCAAGTAGAACTCATGTCATCCTGAAAGAATAGATAGGGAGGAGATGTCTCCCCCGTTGGTGTACTAATAACCAACTTGCTCTCCCAAGTCAATGATCCTCATTTGTTTCTCTCCATTGGTTATCCATCCCTAGTCAGATAGGACTTGTCTGGGCTCTCGTGGTTACCATAACCAGAGAGGACAACAATTGTCAGAGCAACTGATTCTCAATTATCTATATTTTAGTTGTGCTTTGGGAAGCCCCCAGTACCCCTCTATATCTAGGAGGGGTTTTGGTTAGGGTTCTCAGTCCTTAGCCAATACCGGACTAAAGTGGGAGCGGAAAGGATCGGAAGATTTTGAGTTCTTTGCAACAATCCTGGAAGTTTCACAACCTGTGTGCATTAAAAAGGTCATCTCGCCCACCGAGATGGTCATCTTGGATGCAAGACAGTCATCTCTCTTAGTGAGACAGTGTTTTCACACTTTCCAGTTTTGCACATATGTCGGCAATTCAAATCCAGTTAGTACTCAACTTGATGTCAGCACCAATCCTTGATGCAATCAAATTACACCCTTGAGATGGACGTTTGGTGCATGTGATATGCACATCTCACACCACCTAAGACGGTCGTTTGGCCAAGCCAGATGGGCAACTCACAGACCATTTTAGTCTGATAATAATGCACCCCACTTTGGCGGAAACTACATTATTACCATCACACTTCCATGAGATAGATGGCGTACAATGCTTTGGCGTAAACTATGTTTGGTCGATCAATCTTTTCATGTGTGCAACTTTTGGAAGGCATCTAAGACTTTGATATTATATTTGAGGGAGTTTGTATAAATACATATACTTTGTCCAATCACCACATATATAGTATGTATCATATACATGCTATAACCACAAATGAGAACATATAATAAATAAAACACACAAGCGATGGTTATGGCCATACTAATGTAATTCCTTGGAGCCACAAGGATTTACTACCACCTATGGTCCATATCATATGCATCTTGTTGTTGGTGAAGATATGTAATCGAACCAATCCAAATTGATCAGTTCAACTCTTGAACCAGTTGACTCACCTTGTGGTCACTCATATCGGCTCTTCTGAAGCGATCATCTAGTTCTCAGGTCCAAGTAGTGTCTAGACACCTCCAGTCGATCGGTTGGGCCACCAGTCAATCAATTCATCCTCCTGTAGTCTAGACTCCTCAATCCACCAGTCAATCGGGTCATCACACGAGCCGCTCATTTCATCTTTTTGCAAACAGTAATCTCACGTTGAATCATAAATTAAAGCTATCATATTTCTTATTACATTGTATATGGGAAAACCTCAAGTTACATTCGAGGGAAAATAGAAAAAAGAGCATTAATTTACATTTTCAAAGGAGAGAGAGGCTCCGTATGCAGACCGATTAATAATAGGAATAAATAACCACAACCATGCACAAACAGATTTGGGCTTTGGGCCAAGGCCATACTTTACATCCACCATCAAAATCAATTTTATGGCGACGCGTGCATATATATATATATATATATATATATATATATATATATATATATATATATATATATATATATATATATATATATATATATATATATATATTCATTTGGGTTCTTTATGTGGTGATAAGATAGACGTGTGCATCAACCAGTTTAAATATTTGCATCACATGCAATAAATAAATATGATAAAACTAAAATTTGATCATATCGCTTATCCCAAAACATAATTAATTGACGCGGCTCTGATACCACTGTAGGGAAATATGGCAATCAGAAAGGTAGCGGAAACAAAAATTTTACTAACATATTCTCGTTGACCAGTAGATCGTGTCAATAACTATGTAACGGGAAGGATGGTTTCACAAAGATATACCTAGTCCCAGAGCAAGTCAAATGATAATCCTCATCGATGTAGATGTGTACTCTATCTTGAATGGTGTCTGTGCAGCTCCTAGTCACACTGGGACTGTCTGACTGCTCCTCCGTAGATAGCATACTCCAACAACTACTATAGCATCTCCTCAAATCTCACCACAGACTACGAGTTGATATTGCCCTCCTAGCAGTAGTCAAAGGAAACATGTCTCTAGAGTAGTCCACACGGACCAAGTAGAACTCATGTCATCCTGAAAGAATAGATAGGGAGGAGATGTCTCCCCCATTGGTGTACTAATAACCAACTTGCTCTCCCAAGACAATGATCCTCATTTGTTTCTCTCCATTGGCTATCCCTCCCTAGTCAGGTAGGACTTGTCTGGGCTCTCATTGTTACCATAACCAGAGAGGACAACAATTGTTAGAGAAACTAATTCTCAATTATCTATATTGTAGTTTTGCTTTGGGAAGCCCCCAGTACCCCTCTATATCTAGGAGGGGTTTGGGTTAGGGTTCTCAGTCCTTAGCCAATATCGGACTAAAGTGGGAGTGGAAAGGACCAGAAGATTTTGAGTTCTTTGCAGCAATCCTGGAAGTTTCACAATCTGTGTGCACTGAAAAGGTCATCTCGCCCACCGATATGGTCATCTTGGATGCAAGACAGTCATCTCTCTCAGTGAGATAGTGTTTTCACACTTTCTAGTTTTGCACATATGTCAGCAATTCAATTCCAATTAGTACTCAACTTGATGTCAGCACCAATCCTTGATGCAATCAAATTGCACCCTTGAGATGGAAATTTGGTGCATGTGATACGCACATCTCACACCACCTAAGACAGTCGTCTGGCCAAGCTAGATGGGCAACTCACAGACCATTTCAGTCTAAATTCCACCCAATGCACAATACAATCAACCTAAAACTCCAAACGGATGTCTCAACACTTGAACCAGTCGCTTGGCAGTCTAGTCAGCTGATACATAAACACTTTAGTAATAAATTCTATCATCATTAAAGATCAAAATCCTCTTCTAGCTGAGTTCTATGTGTGTGACCCTATAGGTCCCATATCACGTTGGTAGTGAATGTCCATAACAACTTATGACAACACAAGCAAAGAGTAATGCCTAGTCACACATCAGTGCTACCCAAGTGAATGAAAAGTTGTGGAGCAACTTCAACCTACAATCTATTTATGGTGTTATATTATTTGTACAGTTCCTTTGTCACTTATATCCATATTAAACTAGAGGCATGGAGTAGTAATCTTCATTATTATTCGATCTTTTTCTTGAACCAGAGAAGACTGCATGAGATATATGTAAGCTCGATATCATATATTGACTCACATCCCTATGGAAATACTTTTCTCAGTCTCTCTAATCAAGAGGAATTATCTATCATACTCATGTTGGAGGGAAAAACCCCATCTATATCACTCACAGTCAGTCTCCATGTATCAAAGTCACCTAATCATCACCTTTATAACAACCCTTGTTTTAGGACTGTGCTTGATGATGTCAAAGTTTACACAATGGCATGTGATGAGTGTAGTGATTTTAGGTATAAGAACCACAACCACCACCATCACTATGAGAGCTAACTATTAATTCCATGATGATGGCTTCCATGTGTCAGTCTTACGGTGGGTCTGTCTGATACACTATTCCCTAACATGTATTTGTGTGCTTGGTTTGATATTACCATATCATGACTAATGAGATTTAGTCATCAACCAACTCACACTCTGATCTTATGTTTTATTTTTGTCTATCAACCTTCCACAATAACAACTGATCAGGGCCATTATTAGAATGTCTATACTCTTAAAATCTATATGATCTCATTCTTCCAAGTCATGTACTTGAAGGCATACGTCATTGAGTATATCATTCTCTAGACATTTATTCTGTTATTTCATTATCTCATAACTGAACAAACATGATAAAATATTAATCAAATCATTTCAATGTTATGCCATTACAATCATCATATGGTTGGCTCTCTGGGCATACATACCAACATATATTATAGATATATTTATGCTAGTTGTGAAGAAAATTACCTAGAGAATACATTGTTGGAAATTAAGGGTTTATGTAGAAGGCATCCTGTTACAACCCCAATTTTATTGGGTTCTTTTGGTTGGAAATGCAATTTCCCCAATAAATGTATGATTGTGTAATTGTAAGATTTATGTACCTTAACAGATTCCTTTGATAAATAGCCTTGTATGTTTGATTTCGTGGGCCTTGTTGGCTATTGGGCCCAATAACAAGAAAAATGGAATAAAAAGGAAAAGGAATCAATTAGTAAAAAAATAACTAAGATAATGAGAAAAGAAAATTGTGGAAGCAACTAGAAGGCAAAGAATTGTCCTTCAAGGAGGGATTTTGTATCTTTAGATTTCTTGGGTTCCAAGGAGTCCAAGTTGCAAAATAATAGGAGAAGAGAGAGATAAAATCAAATAAAGCATTATTAAGAAGGAAAGTTGAGATAATGATGAAAATGTAAGAAATATGTGGAAATATGGATAATGGAATCATTATGAATGATATTTCGACTCCACATGGTTTCTAATGTTAAAAGGAATCCAAATAGAGAGAATAAAAGAATAGGAGAGAGAAAATATGCATAAAATATACCTTAATAAGTGATAACTTAGATATGAAAAAAAATTCTCTCATACTTTTGAGTTTGAGTCCCAAACTTGGTACACAAGTAGTTTCGGCTTCTATGGACTTTCCTTTAAAATTTGAGAATGATTGGATAAAGGAGGCGAGAGTTATGCATTTATTGAGTTTTCCCTAAAGTGAGGGATTAGCTAATATGATAATGCATTTTGTCACAATTATAATGTAACCAGGAGTCTAGGGCTCGACCCTTTTTAGAGGTCACGCATTCCCAGAGCCCTTGGATTGCAGATTGATGGTATGTAGGTCATCTTCCAGCTTTAGCCAGATTGGGTAGGAGAGGTACAGTGACCCTGAGAACCACTGGACTCTACCTCCTCCCTTGAAGCATGTCAGATTTTGGAAAGCCTCCCATTGAAACTGAGAGATCGTTTGGGACTTGTCCACCCCCTGATTGTTGTGTTGCCGTGCGGGATTGGGATTTCCCCAAATCCTAGTCCGCCCAGGAACAGGAGTTCCGTAGAGGGCAAACGCATTGGAAGCCTTGCCTATAAAAGGAGTTTGATGGCTCGTGGCTTCGGGGCACTCTGTCCCCAAAGGCTAGTTCTTGTGAGGGGGTCGGTGAGCAGAAAGGGGCAGGGATCCGTAGTCGCGCGCCTAAGACCAGAGGTGGTTACGGTGTTGTGGGTTGCATTGGAACAACCACCCTCGTCGGCAATAGAGGAGTTGATCAACTTCAGGGGTCCTGGCCGGAGCTTCTCACGGAGATGGATGCTCCAATTCAACGTCAAAACGAGGAGTCAACAACTTGGTTAACCACAGCCTGGTTGCTGTTCGAATGAGTTGGCGTGGCGAGACGTGGAAGATGAAGACCTGGCAAGTTACTATTTTGCCCCTAACTGATGTGCTAGGACTCAGGGGCCTTAGTGTCTTTCCTCTAGTCTGGCCGGCCTAAATAAACAAAAAGCAAAAACCAAGTAAATGGATGATGTGGCAGCAGCCTATTGGTCCATTAGAAATTATCTTGTTTAATTCCTAGGAAATAATTGGTAACTCAGATTAAGAAGTATTATTCATGAAAATTGATCAAAAAAATGCAAGGAATCCAATGAAAATAGTTTTAGAGTCTGAGTCTGATCCTGGTTCGAAAAGTATCTAAAGTTGCTAACCTTAATGCTTTATAATGAGGAAAAACCCTAATTTGATTATTAATGAAATTGAGATGGTTAATATGGATAATCTATGAGCATATTAACCTGATGATAATAAAAAGATGCTTTGATTCTAAATAGATAATCCATGTGTTTAATTGCCTGATTTAGGGTTTGATATGTTTAATGTGCTTTAATGGGTTTAGAAACCCTAATATAAGTGTTAATGGGTTTTGATGAGATATATTTTGAGATTCTTGTATAAAAGGTATGATAGGTTAATCCTAAGCCTAATGGATGATAAGAAGGCTTCAATATGAATAAAGTGGATAATTAAGGTTTTGTACCTACAATTGTTGTTTTAGGGTTTTGTGGACATAAAAGAGGAAAGTTGTAAATAGATCTAAAGGAACCCTAATGAAACCGTAATTCAGATTAGAAATCCTAGAAGGTAATGTTGTAAGGAGTGGGATCCCATAAGGATCCACTTCCTAAAAAAAATAAAGAGGGCAACATCCACCAACAAATTGTTTTCTCAAAAGGGGATGAAATCAAATTTATTTCACATGATTGTATCATAACACAAAGTAGCAGCAGAATTGAAAGATATATCTAACCATTACAAAGCTTCTTAACATACTAAATTTTCACCATGCAGGGTGACATACAGGAAAACTAACTACATATGTAGAACTAGTTGAGGATCACCTAACAACTTCAAGCAAGGCCTCCCACGAAGTCAGCTATCCCTGATGTGGTCCAGGTCCTCCTAGATCTCTTTCTCCTTGTCCAACACCTGGGGTTGGAAGCGTACCCCACAAAAGGAAAAGAAAAAGAGGATATCAGCAAAAAGCTGGTATGAGCATGCTACAAAGGAATTGAGCATTTTATTTTAAGAAAAAGGTACAACAAGTAGAGAAGGCTTCCCATGAAAAAAGATAAGAACTACCCAATTGTGCATGAAAGGAAAGAATATCAAACATATGATAAAAGGAATACTTGCCATTAAAACAATAACAAAAGTGGTGCCACAAAAGCACTCATAAAGATTCTAGGGCACAAAACCCATAACAACCTGCGTGTAGGTGAGATAAACATAGCACTAGAACAACATAAACAATAATTGACGGCCAGCCCTCATAAAGTTGAAACCTGATAGAGAATGGCACATAATCAAACTCCCAATATATTTAAAAATTTGGCCAAACTCCATAAAGTTGAAACTCGGGTATGGGGCACATAACCACCATCCCAAAATAAACAATAAGGGCACATAACCGAAAACTAATCCAAATTATATTACTCTAGGGCTACTGAGTCACACAACATGCTTAATAGGGAGGCAAGTAAAAAGGTATAGTCGAATTTTAC
The DNA here is from genome assembly GCA_963693085.1 of Alisma plantago-aquatica. Taxonomy (NCBI): domain Eukaryota; kingdom Viridiplantae; phylum Streptophyta; class Magnoliopsida; order Alismatales; family Alismataceae; genus Alisma; species Alisma plantago-aquatica. Next base: position 136,413,871 of record OY856409.1, read on the forward strand.
AATTTAATCACCACATAAGTGATCATCAATATCAACCACCTCAAAGTGGGCATATAACAACAAATTGAGTTCCATAATGAACAAGTCATAATAAAGATTACGAAAGAAAGTCATAGAAAATATCATGATCACAAGATCAGCAACAAGTAAGGTACTTCACATGAAGCATAATATTCAAGAGGAAAAGATATAGTTTTTAGGTTATTGTTCATAGGACCAAGAGAAAGACAATTTAGGTTTTTCTCAATAAATAAAAATAGGAGATGCAAACATACCTCTCACAGAGTCTAAAATACTTTACAAAATCCTAAGCAAGATTAGAGTCCACTTTCCCTATTATAATAACCATATACATGTATTAGCATTATATGCATTCATTAAGAACTCAAAACCCTAACGTTGTGAACTTTTTATACAAAGCACTGATTTAGGTCTTGAAAACATCACCATCATCTTAGTTAGGCTTTTCTAATCAAAATAACATATAATATTAAGTATTTTGAAGATATGGACTTTTAGGGTCATTTTTAGTGATTTTTAGTTAATTAAATCATCCACAAAAACACCTACTCGAAAAAATCAAACCAGGCAAAGAATTTATTTTTATTAGATAGCTTACGTTTTTTTTATTCCAAAACATATCTTACTTTTATTTTTTGACCAACGAATCAAAAGATACGAATTTTCTAAGACAGTCCAATGATAAATTGCCACATATGCATATGCGTTTGAAACCGAGAGAGAAGGGGTAAAATAGTAAAAATGCAGATGTCATCTCCCTCCCAGCCCTGATGCCATGGCAGAGAGCAAGCACCAACTTGCTTGGGAAAAATTTGGGCAAATCCACTACACTCGACGAAATTAAACACACAAGTACTCGAAACGAAGAGCACGAGAAACTGAATGAGATAATACATGAGATTGCGCTAGAGATGGAGAGAACATGGAGAGAAGGGCATCGCAAGGTTTGCATCTTTGGTGGCTCATATCAGGGTCAAACAAGGATGAAAATCCAAATTGGCTATAGCATTTAGTTGTATAGAGGATGGGGGTGCTAGGGATATAGGTATATATAGGTGAGGAGATGTGGTTTAGGGTTCGTGTATGTGTGGTGTGAGAAGAGGTTTTGGTCGGTTTGGGAAAGCTCTAATAATCAATAAAAATACTAAAAAGTTGGGATAATGTTGTGGGAAATCTCGCAAGGAATCCAACGAGCCTAAGAACTCGTGATTTGGTTGAGAAACGAGGGAGATATGGCCATCCGAAAAATCAAAATTTTCTAAAATTACTGTTCACCCGCGTTGGTCTCCTACTCAAGGTAGGAGATGATCCACGAGTCGTTGGATTAAGATCCAATGGTCCATGTGCGTGACATTAGGTTGCCAAAAAAAAATCGGACTAAAGTTCTTATTTAATCATTTAACTTGTTCTCTTTTCCTATTTGAGGGTTCAAATGAACTCCAAAATTAACCAAACTTTACACCTTGAATGATTTAGATGTGTAGAATCCAAATCTGAAATTATTTTTGCCTTTTAGGGACTTTTAATAGGTTAATAATTCAAATGTAATTTTCTCTTTCCTCCTTCATTAATGACTCTAGGATTCTCCAAAAATAATATAACTTCACCCATAAGTCTTAGGATATGAATTTGTCATTATTTATATTTGTTGAAGTTGTTTGTTATTTTAAATAATATACTACTACAGAAATAGCTTATAACGTCACATTTAGAGACGTTGGTTATTACCTATAACCGACGCCTAAACCCTACAACGTCGGCTAATTACAGAGACCGACATATATATTTGAAGACCGTCCAGACACGGGTATCGCTTTTTATTAAGTGTCAGCTCCCTAAGACGAACTGATGCCTAAAATAGCCCGCCAAATCCAAATTTTCGAGCGAAAAAAAAATTTACCCTCAAAGTTTCACATACGGCGTCAGTTTTGTACCTAATAACCAATGCCTAAAGACGAAAAAAAATTACCTCCAACGGTCGTTGGTTTTTGTGGAAAAACCGACGCTGATAAGGTTTCGCGCGCCATCCCTGCGAAAATTTTTAGGGTTAAGATTGTTCAATGGACGTCGGTTTTTTCTGGCAACCGACACTGATGTATATTAGGTGTCAGTTTCTTAGATAACTGATGCCTTTTTCAACTTAATAGGCCCCATGAGAAATAGACTCTTCCCCATTCGTCTTTGTTTCATCGTGAGAAATAGACCCTTCTGCCGCTCCCGACGCCGGCGGTCATCCAGCCTGCTCCCTCCTCCTTGTGTACCGCCGCCGCCCTTCTCCCTACTCGCCGCCGTCGGCTGTCGCCTCCGGTTCAGGAGCTCGCTGGCCTTCTGCCTACTCCAGAGCTCATCGCCTGCTCTAGAGCTCGCTGGCCTTCTACCTGCTCCAGAGATTGCCACTCATTGGCTTCCTGCTCCAGAGCTCACCGCCGCCCTTCTCCCTCCTCCTTGCTCACTCACTGGCTGTCTTCTCACCGCTCTTCCACGCTCGCCTGTCAGCTCAGCCTGCCTGTTTGGCTTCCAAGTGCACCCATCTGTCTCACCCTCTCTCCCTGCTCCAGAGCAAGATGCCCGACTGGGCTCAAACAGAGGTAAACATCCCCAAAAACCCTATGTCCTGCCCTCTCTCCCAACTCCAGAGCAAGACGCTCTGATTTGTATTTACTTAAATACTGATTTGTATTTACTTATCTACTCATTCGTTCATCTAATGATTTTTTATTCATCACATTATTTAAATTTAGGGCTTTATATTTATTCATCTACTTTTTAAAATTATTTAATCATCTCTTGATTTATATTTGTTTATCAACTGAGATGTACTTTTTTATCTATTGCTTTGTATTTGTTTATCTACTGATTATATTTATTTATCTAATGTTTTGAGTTTACTTATTTAGATGTTGCTATTGTAAATCAACCTAGGATATGAATAAATCTTGTGCTTGCATATATTTGTGCTTCTAATCCTCATGCTTGACCTAATTTAGTAAACCCTAGGAATTGATAGTATAAATGCATCTAAACATTCATAAGCCATTAATGTGTCATGGTCTCTCTTCCTAATACATTGATTAATTTAGGAAGCATTGAAGCATTGATATGTTGTTATGGCTGTCCACAAGTGTTTTTATAAGAAAATTGTGTGTTGAATGGGGTTGTGAACAAGGAACTGGTGTTGTATTTGTTGGCCTAGAAACCCGTCCAAGATTTACTCATTAGGAGTAAATCTTGGATAGTCCTCGGTTTGGGACTATTCTTGAAAACCTAATCTCACTTAGGATGTAAGTGTATAATGTTTATTGGGCTTTCAAGAAAATTTTGGCAGCATTTCCCCATTTGTTCTCTAAGTACATATGTACTTGGAGAACAGTGGGGAAATGCTGCCGAAATTTTCCTAAAAACCCAATACACATTATACACTTACTAGTGAGATTAGGTGTTCAATAATGGGATAGGTGGTACACATTTATTATATATAAGAATGACATCACATGTATAAACCCTAAAGTTTTAACCATAAACTCTAATCTGTTTACCCTAGACCCTAATCTTGTTGTAATATATACTTATTTTCTCTTCAATCATAGAATGGATAGATCATGGATGTCCATTCACAATCGCTGCACCCCAGAGTTTATTTTTGGTCTTGATCAATTTATTAGATTTTCCGAGGAACATAGGAAACAACCGGGAGATAGGTTCTACTGTCCATGTAGGCATTGTGGTAACAACTTGAAAGTCAGTACTGGTGATGAAATCAAAAGTCATGTCATGTGCAACGGGATTGTACAAGGCTATACATAATGGTACTGGCATGGAGAGATTTCAAACCTGAAACCAGTGGATGTCGATAGTAGTGCTTGTGTGGAAGAAGAAATTGCCTCTGATGATGTAGATGTGAATGAACCAATTCCAGTATACATTGTTGATGCGATGTTGGATAGTTGTGGGGTAGAGCACACCGATCCACCTCCCATGTTTAGAAACACTATGCATGATGCTGAGATACCGTTATACACGGTTTGTAAGTTTACGAAGCTTAGCGTTGTGTTGAGATTGTATAAACTGAAAGCTAACAATCGATGGAGCGACAAAAGCTTCATGTCATTGTTGTATTTGTTGAAAGAAATTCTTCCTGAAGGAAATGAGCTGTCGATCTCAACATACCGGTTAAAGAAATTGTTGTGCCCAATGGGAATGGAGGCCAAGAAGATACACGCATGCAAGAATGATTGTGTATTACTTCAAAAGGACTATGTGGATTTGAAAGATTGTCCGAAATGTGGTGCGTCAAGGTATAAATTTCATCCTGTATATCTTGCTCATCGAAGGTTTCTTCCAAAATTTCAATACGACTAAAACACGGCGGCAAGACTGTATATCTTGCTCATTGAAGGTTTCTTCCAAAATTTCATCTGTATCATAGGTTGTGCAAAGCATTCAATGGACGGAATGAGGAACGTAGTGCACCTAAACATATATCAGGGGAGGATGTTTATGAAAGAGTGAAAGACATCGCCAATGAATTTGGTAAGAGATCACAATGTACGATGGCCACAAGGAGTGACAAGTCTTTATTCAAGAAGAATTCGATATTTTGGGATCTTTCTTATTGGAGTTCTTTGACAGTCAGGCATTTTATCGATGTCATGCACGTTGAGAAAACTGTATGTGATAGCGTCATCGGTACTCTGTTGAATATACCAGGTAAGACGAAAGATGGGATAAAATCCAGAATGGACCTACGTGAAATGGGAATAAGGACATAATTAACAGAAGTAGTTAGTAGCGATCAGAGAACATACTTACCTCCCGCTTGTTACACGTTGTCTAGAAAGGAGAAGAAAGAATTTTGTGAATGGTTGGTAAATGTTAAGGTGCCATAGGGTTACTCATCCAACATCCGTACATTGGTATCAATGAAAGATCTGAAGTTGATAGGTCTTAAATCTCATGATTGTCACACTCTAATGCAACAAATATTGCATGTGGAAATTAGATCTATATTGCCGAAGCATGTAAGGTTTGCAATCACCAGACTTTGTTTCTTTTTCAACAGTCTGTGCAGTAAAGGTATTGACCCTGATACTCTCGATAATTTGCAAAGAGAAGTGGTTGTTACCCTATGTCAGCTTGAGATGTATTTTCCTCCGTCGTTCTTTGATATCATGGTACATCTTGTTGTCCACTTGACTAGGGAAGTGAAAATGTTGGGACCAGTTTTCTTGCATTGGATGTATCCCTTTGAACGATACATGAGCGTTTTAAAGGTGATGTTCGAAACCGTTATCGGCATGAAGGGAGTATTATTGAGGGTTATGTGGCAAGAGAGGTTATGGATTTTTGCAATGACTTTCTGAGTGGTAATGACGCTCCCATGAATGACAAGAATATTGAGGAGAATTTTGGCAAAGGAGTTTTGGGATCACAGGTGAAAGTAATCAGCCGTGAGTAGTTGGAGCAAGGTCACTTGTATATTTTACACAACATCGATGAAGTGAGTGTTTATATCGAGGAACATACCAATTTCATCAAGAGACAATATCCTCGATCCAATTCAATGTGGCTTTCTAGAGAGCATAAAAAGACATTTATTAAGTGGTTTGAAGATAAAGGCTTACATCAACTATCTCAAACACCAGATAATCTTACTGAAACCATCAAATGCCTCACCTTTAAACCAAAATTGAGTGTTATGTCTTATGAAGGGTTTGACATAAATGGTTTCTCATATTACACAAAGCGTCAAGATGATAAGAGTATCGTCCAAAACAGCGGGGTCACCCTTCAAGTGTCTTTATTGTTTTTTGCAAGTGCAAAGGATAAAAGTCCACGTGAAGCTAAAATGTCATATTACAGTGTCATTGAAGACATATGGGAGTTTGACTATGTAGATTTTTGAATTCCGCTCTTTAAATGTAATTGGGTTGACAACAACAAAGGAGTTATAGTGGATGAATTGGGTTTCACGTTAGTGAAATTTGAAAAGATTGGCGAGAAGGGTGAACCATTCATATTAGCATCATAGGAAAAACAAGTATTTTATATCGATGATCTTACAAATGATAAATGACAGGTTGTTCTTCATGGTAAAAGACAGTTCGTTGAAGATCCTATAGATGAAGAAGAGTACTATGATAAGTATGATGACTCTAATCCATTCTCAGTTGGGTTGCCAACACCACCAAACATTGAAGCTGGGGATCACAATGACTTGTATGTTCGCGGGGATCATAATGAAGGATTGTTAATTGATCAAACATCACAATATTAGAGGCATGGATGTTTATATTTTTATTATGTTCCCATGATGACCGTGCTGATGATCATTGTGAGGGTGAGGACGTACTTGCACTGCCTGACAATGTAAGTTTTAAGAATATATCCCTGAGGTTTCTATCTATATGTTCATTTATAATTATATTATGTAAGTGTGTTTTTTATCAAATTTTTAGGATACTAGTTAATAGAAATTCTATTTAATTTGTAGAGCATATTTGATTTGGATGAAAAGCTGCATCGTAAATGTGTGATGCAACGTTATGGGAGGGTCCTAAGGAACTATAGGACCAATCTCACCTGAGATTACATACGCGATGCTGAGAATAGGTTCTTGATTGATTCCAATTCTAGACATTGATCAGTATTTCACTAACTCAACACTAATAATTTTTGTTTGTATTCTCTTTGAAAAATAAATATTGGAAGAAGGAAGCCACACAGCAATGGAACTACTTGGACCCCAAAGACTGGGAGGAGTTTGTTACCCAAAGAAAAACAGATGAATTCAAGGTATTAAGCGCCACTCCCAATTTAATTAATATATGTTTTTATGTATTCATCTATTCAAGATTAACCTTTAGTGTTACTAACCAAATCAATGTGCTAAGTAACTAGGCTATCAGCGATGCTCAACGAACAAGGCATGCACTGAATGTGCACGACCACACAATGGGTCCAAGAGGATATGCAGGCATTCGCCAAAGACTACAGCCTATGCAGGACGGCCATGACATAGCTATGCAGGCCATCGACATTGCTTTGTAAATCCAAAGCGCAACAGTCGGAGAGAAAGCAAGCATCCCACACTAAGGTTATATAGATATATAGTGGACTAAGGTGACGATCCCATCTGCTAAAACAGGTTACCAAAAACTACATGTTACGACTGGGAGGTCGTGATTCAGCAACTGTATGCATTAGCAGGAGGACAAACAGATTTCACCATGAGTTACCATTGAAGAAGGTCTACTAACCTACACTGAGCTAAACAAGTTTATCAGTACTAGCCTAAGGCACAAGTACCGTTCGTCGGGACAATGACGGTCGTGGAAGCTTAGTGGCCACTACACGTTCAACTGGCCAGTGGACACTAAGCTTCCACGACCGTCATTGTCCTAACAAACGGTACTTGTGCCTTAGGCTAGTACTGATAAACTTGTTTAGCTCAGTGTAGGTTAGTAGACCTTCTTCAATGTTAACTCGTGGTGAAATTTATTTGTCCTCCTGCTAATGCATACAGTTGCTGAATCACAACCTCCCAGTCGTAACATGTAGTTGTCGGTAACCTGTTTTAGCAGGTGGGATCGTCACCTTAGTCCCACTATATATGTACTAAGCTAGTGTTGTATGTAAATTCGGCATTGTTATTGTTATGCACTATATATGTGTTAGTCTGTCATGTTGTTATATGAATCTGAAACACTTGTGCGTGCTGCACTTTATGTATTCAATTACTTCATACATGCTCCCTATACGAGAGATGTGAATGTGAATGTGAATAAATGAATTTGTTCTCATAACTAATTTTATATGAATGTGAATGAATTTTTATGAATTGTCATATGTGTGTGAAAATCATCAATACATGAATGTTTCTACATGTGTCTGAATGTGAAAAGAGATGAAATAAATGGAACTACAGGTTGCTACTAATTTCTACATGCGTGTGATGAAAAAAATAATATGAATTAAATATTCTTATACATGAGTGTGAATCACATATATATAATATTGTCCATCATGTTAATTTTGTAGGTTTGTGGCATGTTGTTGGCTGATATCAATGGATGTCGTAAAATATGTAGTTCATAACTGAACTGCAGGTTTCTCATCCTGCGACCAGCCACAGCAGGTCTGCAGACTGACAGAAAAAAATAAATCAAAACATAGGCGTCGGTTATTTGAACAAAACTGACACCTATGCTATACGACGGCGGTTTTTCACCTAAAACCGACGTCTATGTGACCAGGTACCATGGCCGTGCTGGGAAGCACGGCCGTGGTGGCAGGCAGGGGATATGGTGTCGGTTATTATAACAAAACTGACGTCGTTCAGATGATATGGCGTCGGTTACTGTTAAAAATTGATGCCTATAATCCCTTTTCTTGCGTGTTTTTGGTGGCGGGAAGAGTTTTCACGTCGGTTGTTGAGTAAACAACTGACGGCTATAGTCCCTTTGCTGGTGCATTTTCGGTGGTGGGAAGAGTTTGGGCGTCGGTTTTTACTAAACAACCGACGCCGATAGTCCCTTTGCTGGCGCGTTTTCGGTGGCGGAAAACATTTTGGCGTCAGTTGGAATCCGACGCCGAAGGTGTCCCCCTTTAGCGGCGCCCACTTGGGTGTCGCTTTGAAACCGACACTAAAGAGCTTAAATAACTGACGCTAAAAGGCTTTTATGTAGTAGTTTGAAAGTTTTGCACACTTTCTTTCTCCTACATTTATCTTCTCAACAAATATTTTTCAAATTAATTCAAAATTCATCCAAAGGTCTATTTTAACATTTAGAACACGAATTTGGCATTATTGTTTTTTTTGAAGTATTTTATTATTTTATTAAATTCATTTAAATTTTATCACTTATTTATCCTTTTAATTTATTAGAGGTATCTAGAAACTTTCTAAAAATATAAAACTTGGCCTATAAGCAATCACAAATATGAGGAACGTAATTTTGACATTAATTAAATTTTTTTCAACATATGTTTAATATTTTTGGTCTTTAGAGCATTTTCTCTCTCCTTAATAAAATAAAATATTTAACATTGATCAAATTAGATACAAATATACGCATAGACTCATTTAAATATGTAAATTACGAATTTGAGGTTTATTTCCACTTTTCAAGTCATTAAATGTTTTATTTAATATTTTTAAGGGAAAATGCCCTTTTCTTTTCTAATTAAAATAGACATGGTTATTATTATACTAAATTGGTGAAACTTGGCCTCCAAGCCAAGGCATATCTCAAGAAAATGAATATGAGTTTATTATTATCTAAGAAGTTTTCCTTTTAACACATTATTCATTATGTCTATCATTTCTCCCATTAATAAACTAATATCTCATTATTCATGTATTAAGCATTATCTTTGATTCCCTTTTTCTCTTCCTTGCACCCTAAGGCATAGGAAGGATCTAGAACAAATATACACCACTATTATCCCACATAAGATTATTTATTTTGCATTTTGTGGAATTATAACGCATTATTCTCAATTATGAACACTTTGCATTTTATGCACATATCTTATGTACCTTGTATTGATTTTATGATTAATTTGAAGGTATTGAGTAATATTAATTTATATTCTACATTTTAATGTGATTTATGCTTGCATTAATATATTTAAGGTCACTAAAGAGCATATACTAATCCTTGTTTGGCTAAACCTTCAAGAATTAAGGGTTATAAGTTATTAACCCTGGAATAAGATTAAGTCCTAGGTTTCAGTATGTTACAGCATACCACCCCTTAAAGAGATTTTGTCCTCAAAATCTAAACAACTATCTACCACCCCTTAAAAGATTCATCCTAATAAGTCATAAGGTTTCCTGTACAAGGCAAGGATACTAGGTATAAGAAACCTAAGGTAAAGGTAAACATCCTGAGGGAGACATGTTTGAAACAGTTAGGTAACCGACAGCTATAGGCTCTGATACCATGTTGTAAGGAGTGGGATCCCATAGGGATCCACTCCCTACTAAAAATAAAGAGGGCAACATCCACCAACAAAATGTTTTCTCAAAAGGGGATGAAACCAAATTTATTTAACATGATTGTATCATAACACAAAGTAGCAATGGAATTGAAAGATATATCTAACCATTACAAAGCTTCTTAACATACTAAACTTTCACCACACAGGGTGACATAAAGGAGAACTAACTACATATGTAGAACTAGCTGAGGATCACCTAACAACTTCAAGCAAGGCCTCCCATGAAGTCAGCTATCCCTGATGTGGTCCAGGTCCTCCTAGATCTCCTTCTCCTTGTCCAACACCTGGGGTTGGAAGCGTACCCCACAAAAGGAAAAGAAAAAGAAGATATCAGCAAAAAGCTGGTATGAGCATGCAACAAAGGAATTGAGCATTTTATTTTAAGAAAAATGTACAAGAAGTAGAGAAGGCTTCCCATGCAAAAAGATAAGAACTACCCAATTGGGCATAAAAGGAAAGAATATCAAACATATGATAAAAGGGATATTTTCCATTAAAACAATAACAAAAGTGGTGCCACAAAATCACTCATAAAGATTCTAGGGCACAAAACCCATAACAACCTGCATGTAGGTGAGATAAATATAGCACTACAATAACATAAACAATAATTGGTGGTCAACCCTCATAAAGTTGAAACATGATAGAGAATGGCACATAATCAAACTCCCAATATATTTAATAATTGGGCCAACCCCCACAAAGATGAAACCCGGGTTTGGGGCACATAACCACCATCCCAAAATAAACAATAAGGGCACATAACCCAAAACCAATGCAAATTATATTCCTCTAGGGCTACTGAGTCATACAACATGCTTAATAGGGAGGCAAGTAAAAAGGTATAGTCAAATTTTACAATTTAATCACCACATAAGTGATCATCAATATCAACCACCTCAAAGTGGGAATATAACAAAAAATTGAGTTCCATAATGAACAAGTCATAATAAATATTACAAAAGAAAGTCATAGAAAATATCATGATCACAAGATCAGCAACAAGTAAGGTACTTCACATGAAGCATAATATTCAAGAGGAAAAGATATAGTTTTTAGGTTATTGTCCATAGGGCCAAGAGAAAGACAATTTAGGTTTTGCTCAATAAATAAAAATAGGAAATGCAAACATACCTCTCACATAGTCTAAAACACTTTCCAAAATCCTAAGCAAGATTAGAGTCCACTTGCCCTGTTATAATAACCATATACATGTATTAGCATTATATGCATTCATTAAGAACTCAAAACCCTAAAGTTGTCGACTTTTTCTACAAACCACCAATTTAGGTCTTGAAAACATCACCATCATCTTAGTTAGGCTTTTCTGATCAAAATAACATAAAATATTAAGTATTTTGAAGATATGGACTTTTAGGGTCATTTTTAGTGATTTTTAGTTAATTAAATCATCCACAAAAACACCACTCAAAAAACTCAAAACCAGGCATAGAATTTATTTTTATTAAATATCTTACATTTTTCTGTTTCCAAAATATATCTTACTTTTATTTTTCGACCAACGAATCAAAAGATACAAATTTTCTAAGACGGGTCGATGATAAATTGCCACATATGCATCTGCGTTTGAAACCGGGAGAGAGAGAAGGAGTAAAATAATAAAAATGTGGATGTCATCTCCCTCCCAGCCATGATGCCATGGCAGAGAGCAAGCACCAGCTTGCTTGGGAAAAATTTGGGCAAATCCACTACACTCGACGAAATTAAACACACAAGTACTCTAAACGAAGAGCACGAGAAACCGAACGAGGTAGTACCTGAGATTGCGTCGGAGATGGAGAGAGCATGGAGAGAAGGGTGCCGCAAGGTCTGCGTCTTCGGTGGCTCATATCAAGGTCAAACAAGGTTGATAATCCAAATTGGCTACAGCGTTGTAAAGACGATGGGGGTGCTAGGGATATAGGTATATATAGGTGAGGATATGTGGTTTAGGGTTCGTGTATGTGTGGTGTGAGAAGAGGTTTTGGTCAGTTTAAGAAATCTCGAATAATCGATGAAAATACTAAAAAGTTGGGATAATGTTGTGGGAAATCTCGCAAGGAATCCAACGAGCCTAAGAACTCGTTATTTGGTTGAGAAACGAGGGAGATATGGCCATCCGAAAAATCAAAAATTTCAGAAATTATTATTCACCCACACTGGTCTCCTACTCACAAAGTAGGAGATGATCCGTGAGCCATTGGATTAAGATCTAACGGTCCATGTGGGTGACATTTATTAGGTTGCCAAAAACAAATCGGACTAAAGTTCTTATTTAATCATTTAACTTTTTCTCTTTTCCTATTTGAGGGTACAAATGAACTCCAAAATTAACCAAATGTTACACCTTGACTGATTTTGATGTGTAGAATGTGAATCTGAAATTATTTTTACCTTTTGGGGACTTTTAATAGGTTAAATAATTCAAATGTAATTTTCTCTTTCCTCCTTCATTAATGACTCTAGGATTCTCCAAAAATTATATAACTTCACCCATAAGTCTTATTAAGTATGTTGGATACGAATTTGGCATTATTTCCATTTTTTGAATTGTTTGTTATTTTAAATAATGAGTTGAAAGTTTTGCACACTTTCTCTCTCCTACATTTATCTTCTCAACAAATATTTTTCAAATTAATTCAAAATTCTTCCAAAGGTCTATTTTAACAAGTAGAACACGAATTTGCCATTACTAAATTTTTTTGAAGATTTATTATTATATTTAATTCATTTAAACTTTATCACTTATTTGTTCTTTTAATTTATTAGAGGCATATAGAAACTTTCTAAAAATATAAAACTTGTCCTATAAATAATACTAAACGTGAGGAACATTATTTTGACATTAATTAAATTTTTTCAACAAGTTTTTAATATTGTTGGTCTTTAAAGCATTTTCTCTCTCCTAAATAAAATAAAATACTTAACATTGATCAAATTAGATGCAAATTCACACATAGACTCATTTAAATATGAAAATTACGAATTTGAGGTTTATTTCCACTTTTCAAGTCATTAAATATTTTATTTAATAATTTTAAGGAAAAACACCCTTTTCTTTTCTAATTAAAATAGATATGGTTATTATTATCCTAAATTGGTGAAACTTGGCCTCCAAGCCAAGGCATATCTCAAGAAAAGAATATGAGGTTATTATTATCTAAGAATTTTTCCTTTTAACACATTATATATTATTTCTATCATTTCTCCCATTAATAAAATAATATCTCATTATTCATGTATTAAGCATTATCTTTGATTCCCTTTTTCTCTTCCTTGCACCCAAAGGCATAGAAGGATCTAGAACGAATATACACCACCATTATCCCACATACGATTCTTTATTTCACATTTTATGGAATTATAACTCATTATTCTCAATTATGAACACTTTGCCTATTATGCACATATCTTATGTACCTTTTATTGATTTTATGATTAATTTGAAGGTATTGAGTAATATTAATTTATATTCTACATTTTAATGTGATTTATGCTTGCATTAATATATTTAAGGTCACGAAAGAGCATATACTAATCCTTGTTTGGCTAAACCTCCAAGAACTAAGGGTTCTAAGCTATTAACCCTAGAATAAGATTAAGTCCTAGGTTTCAGTATGTTACAAATGTCAAGTCAATAAAGTATATTCTTGATAAGTGTGTATTAAATAGGTTGCATATGCTTTTTAGGATTCTGTTCTTTGGTGTGATTGGCTTGACTGCTTTCCTGGACACTTTCTTGCTTGGATTACTATTAGCTTGGTCATTCGACTGAACAGGTATGTGGTTACTTATGAATAATCGCCTTTAGATTCACTGTGTTTCCCCAAAGGTTTTTATCGATCGATTGTAACCTAAACTATTGGATGTTCAATTATTAAATCCTATAAAGTCTCTATGAGTATCACAAATAAATATAAATGTGTTTCTCAAACCTACATGACACCCTGATGTATGTTGCAAGACCAAGCCCCAGAGGGAAGGTCATATTTGGTCAAGCCCCAGAGGGAAGACCATTGGGCACCTCTAGAGGTGACCCCAGGCACCAAGCTCAGGATGGAGAAGGTGGCCTTATGTCCCTTGCAAGGATAAAACCCTAAGAGAGGGTAATCCAGGGTTTAGGGCAAAAGTAGTTGAGAAGTCACATTGAAAGCGTAATTTGGATTGTTAATCAATTATTTGCTATAACTAGGTTGTTAGAAATTATTTGTGATATTGTGGATGTCCCCCACATACCAATATAGCAATATAATGACCGACGTTTTGTTTATCAGCATTTTAGGTACAATTCTAAAAAAGGACAAATAGTAAATCGAAATATTGCAAAGATACAATTAAATTGTTCAGGGAGGATTAGATAGTTAGATTTCTACTACGGATAGAAGTCTTAGTACCTATTTTTGCAAGGTATGTAAAAGTTAATTTTATTCCAGCTTTCAAGTTTAGTTTTCATAGAATTTGATAATTATTTTTGATTAAATCGTCAAACCATTGATCCTGAATTTTGGGATAACACCTCTGACCTTTTGGTCTCCCTTGATTGGGGGTTACCGAGAAGTGGGGTCATTACATTTGGTATTAGAGCCAATGGTTTCTCATTTAATCCTTAATAATTATTAAACTTTACAAACTCTATAGAACCCGAGGGAATTATTAGAGGATTTTTCGATGATGGAGGTGTCTAGAAAAGGATCATAGTCTGCGGGCTGACAATATTTTCCTTCACCCCGCTAGTCGGTCATGAGGACTCCTGGATGTGGTGTGACTGCCTGGCCAAAGTCTGAGGTCTTGACTCAAAATAAGATACCTTTAGGACTCTCTCATCTATTTCTTCCCTTCTCAACCCTAATTCAATTAAGGTTCTAAGGTCTAGGGTTTTTCTCTCTCTTCCCCAACCTCTTGAGGTTAGGGTAAGTATGATAAGGATTAAGGAATCCTCCACCAAATCAATGAAAAGCATGTAAATAAGATGCCATGGACATAAGTTTAATAGTTTAAGCATAAACTGAAGATTAGTTGCATGCTTAAGTTGCATGGAGTGTGTTGTCGTGCCCTCAGGAGAGCACTGAGGTTAGACCTTCTTGTCAGGGGGATGAGGAGAGAGTTAGACTTCAGAGGCCTCCAGGAAGAGGTAGACACCTGACGCATCCTGAGGACGATGCTAACCCTAATCCTAAGTGGATTTTGAGGAAAATATGATAGGATGAGTTGGATATTGTAGTTGACCATGCAGGTATGTACATGGGTTGACATGATTATAGGTTTTGTGTACGCAGGAGAGGCATGATCTATGCCTGATGGTTGGACCTAGTGCCTTTCTGTGACCCGACCTTGGGTGGTCATGCTTGTTAGGGTGAGGGATAGCC
The DNA here is from genome assembly GCA_963693085.1 of Alisma plantago-aquatica. NCBI lineage: Eukaryota > Viridiplantae > Streptophyta > Magnoliopsida > Alismatales > Alismataceae > Alisma > Alisma plantago-aquatica. The sequence goes on from OY856409.1 coordinate 136,429,260, forward strand.
CCTCATTGAGAAGGTTAATAGTGACCATATAGGAACCCTAACATATATATATGAGTATAAAGGAGGCATGCACCTACGTAGAAGAGAATGACATCAAGACTGGCAGTGGGTTTAAAGCCTAGGCCAGGAGATTTATGCCTCATAGTTCATGAGACAAACATGCAGAACTTTGGATGATCTTGGTTGGACATAGGTCTTGATAGTACGTTTCACCCAGGCAGGTAGAAACATGAATCCTTAGGAGCTTAGCCCATCTTCTAAGGGAGAACCTCCAGTTGTGGGGTTAGCTTAGAAATAGAGAGCGAGACCCATTGAGGAAGGTTGGACACCTTGACCCCAAGACAAGAAGAATCATGAGAAGTTGGGTAGGTTATGACCTAGAGTAGATGACCTTGAGTGGTTAAAGGTGGTTGCCTCATGCATGATCCTTGGGGGCTTGTTGTACCCTAGTTGCCATTAGAGGAACCAAACCCTTGAATAAAAAGAGGCTTCGTGAACTGATGTACATATGTTATAGGTGTCTACCTTACCTTATAGGGGTAGAAAGGAGAGTTCTTTAGACCCTGAAGAAGTATAGTAACAAGTTATGAGGTCGCACACCGAGTTGGTTGTCCTTGTGTAGGACTCTAAGGTGTTGTTCATGTGGAAGATTAGTAGGAAGTGCATGCTATACCCTGTACATGTTTGGTTCGTGGTTGAAAAGTTGGGCATGCAGTTAGATAGTTGATGCATAACAAATGAACCTAGGGTTCCTAGACCTAAGAGGGGAAGTAGAAGTACCTGGTGCACCAGATGCTCACGAAGATGCTTGAGTTCCTATGAATTGGAGCATGGCACCCTTCAGGATTATAGGAAAAGGAAACCCCTTGGCTAGGGTATATGTTTGACGAACCCCTCACACATAGGTTGGTGACATATGCATGTATGATGTTGATACAATGTTGAGGAATAAGGAACAAGTATGATATGCCAAGGAACCCAGAGTGGCTACTAGTTTGTCTTCTTGCTATCTATGTGCTTAAGTAGCATGATAGGGATAAGCCCTCACATGATGATGTAAACCCTGGACATAGGGACGTTTGTGACCTTTGTTGCTATCAAGAGATAGTTTTCTCCCATCCTGGGGAGGGACCTTTCTTTAAGGTGAGTATTGACTTGTGTTTAGGTTCGATGTAACCTAAAGAGGTCTCTCTTATGAGGGTTTGATGAGCTAAGTGGAGAACACATGGTATGAGCATGAATCTATAGACCCTTGTGTGACCATCTCTAAAGGGCAAGAGGATAGGTTGCCATGGTGGAACCTGTATGGGGCCAGACTGAGGTAGGTAGGTCTCCATGATCCCTATGAAAGGATGTAAGTTTGACCATGAGTGCCCAGAGAGATGATGGATTTTTGGGTAAGGATTCAAGTTTGAGATGTACCATGATAGAATCCTAAGTCAATACTAAGGTGAGGTAGGGATAAGACTGATGGAAGTAGGAGTTGTATGTTCCTTGCATGCACAAGACTATAGGGTTGGGAGGTAACAGCTACCTTTGCCTAAGGCCCATGGATTTGAGGTTGGCCTACTTCATGAGTTCATGGGGCCTAAGGGGTAAATGTGATAGGCACTCCTTAGATGCATAAGGGTCGGATCACCCTAAAAGTGTCGACACCCTAGAGACCTTGAGGTAATGACTAAGGATTGTACATAATAGATATGTTAAGATCCAGAGGTGATGGGAACAGTCTTCCCATGGGTGTAGACCCATAATGGAGATGTTCATGATGTGATGTACACTTCAACTTAGATTGGAAAGTGTGATGGCGATGTGTGATGCACCATCTCTACTCTTGGAATGGGATGAACTTTGTATTTGGACTGCAGCCAAATGCTTATTTCCTCTCATTATGGGGGTGAGAGATAGGGCAATATGCATGCCATACACTAAGGATAAAGATGATGTGAGTTGAAACATTGCTATGATGTTTGAGGATAGAGAAAGTATCATACATTTTGGAAAGTACCTAGAATGGATGGTTTACCAACACGAAGAGAACTAAGGTAGTCATCATGAGGACGTTCTTATCAAGAACAGTTGGAATTTATGAGTTATATAAGTTTGAGTTTGATAACCAAGATGATGAGCTCAGAGTTTTCTTGACTCAGTTAGACCTAAATACGAGATGAGGATGATAAGTGGAGTATATGAAGGTTTATGTCTTTACCGTTACCTAGCATATAAGGATGTAAGGTGGTAATGGATGCTCTTTATTGAGACGCAACTGTCTGTTTTAGCTAGTAGAGAGGCTAGAAGAGGTTGTTGGGTGAACCCTAAGTTCGTGAGACATATAGGGCTAACCCTCTGATACAAATAGACCCATTGGTTGAGTAGTGGCTGCTTAGTTAGCTAGACTAGAGCTTGATGTGATAGAAGGAGGGTTGTAGAACCTCAAATGCACCTCTCTGGAAAAGAAGGTGATGGAACCCATGACTAGAGCATTTTAGGGTTTCTGAGGAGTCAATCTTGAAGAATCATGACATGCATGAGATCATGATTAGAAGTCTGGTATACTATGGTACTACTAAGATAATAAAAGTGCATTTTGGGTACCTGAGATGAAGAAGTATATAGAGTGCATGTGGCTTGTCGCCATGCATGTCAGGAGGTGACACTAGTAATCCAGTGAGTTGCTACGAATAGTGAAGAGTCCCCAAGGGGGAATAGGAGTAGCTCACCATAGATGTTGAGGTGAGTCTCCCCTAGACTAAGAGAGGTCAGGATACAGTATGGGTTATGGTAGATCGCCTTACCAAGTTGACCTAATCCCTTGCCTAAGAGAGAGCATTGTCAGTGTGACAGTTTTGGTTGAGCTATATATATATGAGAGAGAGATAGTGCAACTACACCGTGATCCGAGTTCATAGGTTCTTGAGTACAACCTCGAGTTCACTTCCATGTTGCGGAAGTAGGTACATGAAGAACTCGATGTTAGATTAAAGACAGCTTATCACCCCTGACTGATAAATGGTCAAGAGAGCATGATCCAGACTAGAGGGTCTGATGAGAGCTGGTGTGCTCATTTAGGGTGATACATGGGAACAGTTCATGCCCTAAGAAAGTTATTTGTGATGATAGCCACCATAGACAGTATCGGGATGTTAGAAGCTTTGTAAGGGAGGTTGTGTCAGTCAGTGCTTCATTAGGATGATGTCGGTGAGAGGACCTTATGAAGGTCAGAGAGACCACAGTGTGTGTAGATGAAGTCACTTTGATCGTGCAATGGCTAAGAAAGCCCAGGGGCGACATGAGTTGTGAGTTGATGCAAAGCAGACTGACATGCAGTTCACTATGGGAGAATATGTGTTATGAAAACCCAAACCCTCTGAGCTATAGTTGGGAAAGATGAGTCCTTGATACATGGGTCCATTTGAGATGGATTGGTGGAATTGCTTATGTTTGCCTTACCCCTCATGATAACATGATGTATGATGGGTTCCATGAGTCTGATCTAGATCACTATGTGATGTACCCGAACCATGTGTTGAGCCATGAACCTATTGAGCTTCTAGGGAGGCTGAAATATCCTGAGTCACCTATGAGGGTACAAGATACCGAGATGAGAGAGAACTCAGATGTAAGAATATAAGATGATAAAGGTTCTTTGGAAGCACCATGGAGAGGATGAGGCCACATGGGAGCCAATGATGGACATGGAAAAGTTTTACCCTGATTTGTTTGTATGTTTGGCAGAATTTTGAGGACAAAATTCCTATAAGAGGGGAAGGATGTTACAACCCCAATTTTTTTGGGTTCTTTTGGTTGGAAATGCAATTTCCCCAATAAATCTATGATTGTGTAATTGTGTGATTTATGTGCCTTAAACGGATTCCTTTGATAAATAACCTTGTATGTTTGATTTCATGGGCCTTATTGGCTATTGGGCCCAATAATAAGAAAAATGAAATAAAAAGGAAAAGGATTCAATTAGTAAAAAATAACTAAGATAATGAGTAAATAAAATTGTGGAAGCATCTAGAAGGCAAAGAATTATCCTTCAAGGAGGGATTTCGTATCATTAGGATTTCTTGGGTTCCAAGGAGTCCAAGTTGCAAAATAATAGGACAAGAAAGAGATAAAATCAAATAAAGCATTATTAAGAAGGAAAGTTGAGATAATGATGAAAATATAAGAAATATGTGGAAATATGGATAATGAAATCATTATGAATGATATTTTGACTCCACATGGTTTCTAACGGTAAAAGGAATCCAAATAGAGAGAATAAAAGAATAGGAAAGAGAAAATATGCATAAAATATACCTTAATAAGTGATCACTTAGATATGAAGAAAAATCTCTCATACTTTCAAGTTTGAGTCCCAAACTTGGTACACAAGTAGTTTAGGCTTCTATGGACTTTCCTTTAATATTTGATAATGATTGGATAAAGGAGGAGAGAGTTATGCATTTATTGAGTTTTCCCTAAAGTGAGGGATTCGCTAATATGATAATGTATTTTGTCACAATTATAATGCAACTCGGAGTCTAGGGCTCGGCCCTTTTTAGAGGTCATGCATTCCCAGAGCCCTTGGACAGCAGATCGAAGGTCTGTAGGTCATCCTCAAACTTTAGCTAGATTAGGAAGGAGAGGTACAGTGACCCCGAGAACCACTGGACTCTACCTCATCCCTTGAAGCATGTCAGATTCTGGAAAGCCTCCCATTGAAATCGGGAGATCGTTTGGGACCTATCCACCCCCTGATTGTTGTGTTGTCATGCGGGATTGGGATTTCCCCAAATCCCAGTCCACCCAAGAATAGGAGTTTTGTAGAGGGCAAATGCATTGGAAGCCTTTCCTATAAAAGGAGTTCGATGGCTCATGGCTTTGGGGTACTCCATCCACAAAGGTGGCTATGTGGGTTGCATTGGAAACCCCACCCTCATCGGCAATAGAGGAGTCGATCAGCTTCAGGGGTCCTGGTCAGAGCTTCTCGTAGAGACAGATGTTGCAATTCAACGTCAGAACGAGGAGTCAACAACTTGGTTGACCATGGCCTGGTTGCTTCTCGCGTGAGTTGGCGTGGCGAGAGGTGGAAGATGAAGACATGGTGAGTTACTATTTTACCCCTAACCGATGTGCTAGGACTCCGGGGCCTTAGTGTCTTTTCGCTAGTCTGGCCAGCCTAAATAAACGAAAAGCAAAAACCAAGTGGATGATGTGGCAGCAGCCTATTGGTCCATTAGTCCTTATCTTGTTTAATTCCTAGGAAATAATTGGTAACTCAGATTAAGAAGTATTATATATGAAAATTTATCAGAAAAATGTTTTAGAGTTCGATTCTGATCCTAGTTCAAAAAGTATCTAAAGTTTCTAACCTTAATGATTTATAATGACGTAAAACCCTAATTTGATGATTAATGAAATTGAGATGGTTAATATGGATAATCTACGAGCATATTAACATGTTGATAATAAAAAGATGCTTTGATGTCTAAATAGATAATCCATGTGTTTAATTACCTAATTTAGGGTTTTATATGTTTAATGTGCTTTAATGAGCTTAGAAAACATAATCTAAGTGTTAATGGGTTTTGATGAGATATATTTTGAGATTCTTGTATAAAAGTGATGATAGATTAATCCTAAGCCTAATGGATGATAAGAAGGCTTTAATACAAATAAAGTGGATAATTAGGATTTTGTACCTATAATTGTTGTTTTAGGGTTTTGTGGACATAAAAGAGGAAAGTTGTAAATAGATCTAAAGGAACCCTAATGAAACCCTAATTTGGATTAGATATCCTAGAAGGTAATTTCAAGTCAATAAAGTAGATTCTTGATAAGTGTGTAGTAAATAGGTTGCATATGCTTTTCAAGATTATGTTCTTTCGTGTGATTGGCTTGACTGCTTTCCTGGAAATTTTCTTGCTTGGATTACTATTAGCTTGTTGATTCGACTGAACAGGTATGTGGTTACTTATGAATAATAACCTTTAGATTCACGGTGTTTCCCCGAAGGTTTTTATCGATCGATTGCAACCTAAATTGTTGGATGTTCAATTATGCAATCCTATAAAGTCCCTATGAGTATCACAATTAAATATGAATGTGTTTCTCAAACCTAGATGCCACCCTGATGTATGTTGCAAGACCAAGCCCCAGAGGGAAGACCGTTGGGCACCTAAAGAGGTGACCCCAAGCACCAAGCTTAGGATGGAGAATGTGGCCTTATGTCCCTTGCAAGGACAAAATCCTAAGAGAGGGTAATCTAGGGTTTAGGGAAAAAGCGGTTGAGAAGTCACATTGAAAGCGTAATTTGGATTGTTAATCAATTATTTGCTATAATTAGGTTGTTAGAGATTATTTGTGATATTTTAGATGTCCCCCACATACCAGTATAGCAATATACTTATCGACTTTTTGTTTGTTGGCATTTTAGGTACAATTCTGAAAAAGGACAAATAGTAAATCAAAATATTGTGATGATATAATTAAATTGTTCAGGGAGGATTAGATAGTTAGATTTCTACTACGGATAGAAGTCTTAGTACCTATTTTTGCAAGGTATGTAAAAATTAATTTTATTCCAGCTTTCAAGTTTAGTTTTTGTAGAATTTGATAATTATTTTTTATTAAATCGTCAAACCATTGATCCTGAATTTTGGGATAATGCCTATGACCACTTGGTCTCCCTTGATTGGGGGTTACCGAGAAGCGGGATCGTTACACATCCAAGTTGGATTTTTATATTGCATTAGGTATCATGTTTGAAGATAAGACTTTCATATAATCAAGGCATGTAAAAGAATGATTGCATCACATCTTTATTAATTGTTTTTCTTTTTACTTTTATGAATATGTTACTTTATATATTTTAAAGAGTTTTCATATTGAAAATGCAAACTAGGAATTTCAGTAATTGTTTCCTTATGAGTATGGCCAATATTAGGTGGAATTCAAGTGCATCTATCTAGGATGCTTGAGTATTATGGATCTTCCCTTGAGGCCTGAAGTGAAGAACTGAAACATGTAAATTTGTAGTAGACCTCAATATCCTAGAATCTTATGTTTGTGAAATATATAGTGCCTCATTAGAGATGATATACATAACTTCTCTAATGCAAGTAATTAGGAACATGTTCTTTATATCAAAGTTATCAACATTTTAAAATCAGATACTCTATTATGATAAGAAAGATGTGGTTTCATACTTATCCTCATGTGTATTAGTATATTGAGGAATATGATACTCAACATTAAAAATCTTAAGTTTTCATCATAATATAGGACTTAATTTTTAATATACAAAATAAAGTCCTCAAATAATGTAGGTCGCACCATGATTGCTCACACATGTAGGCATCTCATACATGTTGAGATGTAAGAAGTTATAGTAGGTTATAAAGAATGGAATTCCTTATTATGCAAACTCGATATATACACACAAGTTGATGAAAACTATAGTTAAAGATTCCTATCAGATATTACATTGTCGAGCTATTTTCAATTGCTTTATACTTAAACATAACTTTATTTCTTGACTATTTTCATCTCGTATTGGGTGTTATGGTACTTATTTGAGCCTTATGTCTCATGGGATCTACTTAAAATTAAATAGGATCTTCACAAATATAGAGTCAACAACCCTTAGGAAGATGGATTTCATATATACCCATCATAACATAGACATCAGTAGGTGAGACATGAGGTGTTTGTCTAAAGTCATCAACTTTGTCTATATTGTGGTAATTGTGGGTCCAATCACTTCTTTTTTTTATGCATCAAAAATTTTAAAGATAATTATGTAAACCATATGAAAAGGTATGTATGATTAACTTTAAGTAGTCATAATAATGAACTTTAGTTTCTTTTTAATGTAATAATCTTTTCCATGGTGGTGATACGCATTTAAATTAGAAAAATTGTAGAGGGTTTTATCACCCAATAAGTGTAGTCCACTTGGTGTAGAAGAGCATGCCCATGATGGGAGGTTTGGGGTTCAGATCCCAATGAAAGAAAAAAGTTTATCCCAGAAGGATCTTTGTATTGGTTGGTGCCAACTTGGCTAGTTGAGGGGACCCCATCTGGGTAGGGAAGCCCACTTTAGGTTTGGTCTTGGTGCAGTCATTACAAGATGTGTCTTGTGATATCAAAATAAATGTAGAGGGTTTTAATAACAAAATTTACATTCTTTTTTAATCAAATTGTTGGTGATTTTATCTTAAGGATGGTTTAACATTGAGCATAGATCCAATCACAAGACATGTTTAGAGTGATCTTGAGTTTAGGAGTCACTGTGGGGGTCAAGTTAATTGAAGGAGTTGTCAAATGATCAAATTATGCATCTCTGTCTAGATGAGTTGTTTCTAGTCAATCAGCTAACTCACTAGTTAATTGACTACACTATGATCAATTCCATCAAGTTGTCTACTATGTGTCAATTGATCAATTGACCAACTATTGGGTTGGTTGGTGGTCAGTTGGAGATTTACATCTTGATATTTCCAATGTATTGGATGACCCCCATGCATGTATTATTCAAACTCAGATTTCTATGAACCATAATTGAGGTTTCAGTGAAGTCAAGTTTATATCTCTTCATTATTTTCCCACTTAGTCCATCACTATAGCTTGAAATCGAACAAAATTGAGAAAATAAGCATCCAGATTGTTAAATGTATGTTACAAATGTGAAAGATAGCAATGATGCATATTTTGACTCTAAAACTGAAGAAACTTGACTATATAAAATAGTTGATTTTAGCATATGCCATGTATCAATGGGCCCCTAGTTATGCATGTATAGCATATAAGCATTTAAGCAGTGTGTGGTCATGGAACTCCAACTTTCTATTACCTCCCAAAGTGGTTTCCATGCAAATAAACATGGGGATTCAACTAGTACAAAGTTGAAGTAGCATTCCAATATGCTTCTTTTGAGGCAAATGTATGTTCATGTCTCCTAATAATTTAGACCAAACATTATTTATCTCAAAACTATATGCCATACAAAATAAATGCCTATGATGAATGATTCCTTGGGATGGATGCACTTCTCCCATGTAGTTTGTATCTAGAAGAAAGAAAGAGGGGAAAGACCAAGGAGGGAAATTGAGAGCGGAATAAACTTGAGGGATAAAGATGGAACCACACTAGGAGAGATAAATACGGAAATAAATAGATGGAGATAACTAGAAAAAGAAATGGAAAGGGATAAATGCAGGAGCATGAATTTTGGATGTGTATATACCATTTGCTGTATGAGTCTAAAAGTTATGTAACTTTATATTGTGGTGGCTAAAACATGATGCTATTGTTGAAATAACAAAGATACATATAAATGTGTATAGTGCATTTATGGTTAGTTGAAATGACAAAGATACATATAAATGTGTATAGTGCATTTATGGTTAGTGTATCTATGTGTATGTTTTGTATTTCAATGGATAGTGCATAGTTTTTACTTTGTATATATGTTGTGTGCATTATGTGTTTCATTTTAATTTTGATCCTTTGTGTTTATTTGATTCTGCATAACAATTTAAATTGGTGTGGTCATACAACTTATGTGGTGATAATATTGGAACATGTGGCAAGAATTCATTAAATAACAATTCGATATTGAACATTAGATTTTATCTATTCAGTTCGCTCATAGTTCTAGCTATTACTTGCTTTCACTATCTCGTCCTATTTGTTTTGTGTGATCTCTCCCTGATATGCAATCTTATTCGTTTTCCTTTATTCATGTTCACTTATTATCTCACAAGAATAGCTTGAGACATTTCCGTTTTGTCTATTTTAAAAAAGAGAGATTTATACCTTTCTCTCTCTTCGTCCTTCAGTGATATTGTCGGGCAAGTGGTGGGTGTTGACTAGATACACTTTATTGTGCATTACTTTTCTTTAAAATTTAGTTTCTTTGCTAAATAATAATATTTACAAAGGATTATGATATATAGACCAAAAGTGGTATCCATTTTGAAACTTTTTTGTCCTCATATAGTCATGAAAACAAAATTATGAAAGAAAATAACTTTCTTTCCTTTATTTTGTTCTCATGCATACACGAAGACAAAAAGTTTCTCAATATAAGTGTCATTTCTAGTCGCACAATCCATTTGCGAAGTATAAATAGTTCCACAGAGCAAGTACATTTGCTGCGCCGCCCACGCATCCTCCCCGTCCCAACAGCTGCAGTTGTCCGAGAAGCAAAAGGTTCCAGTCATGGCTTCTCCCGTTGCATCAGCCAACTCCGCCATAGTTAACAAAGCCAGAAACGCCCTCAGTATGGCCGCGTCCGTTGCAGCGTCGATGGTGGTGGCGCGCAGTTTCATCAACAACTTCATCCCGTACGAGGTCCAGGCGTACGTGCGGGAGGCCATTGGGTCCACGGTCTGGAACCTCTTCTTCTCCGTCTCTCCCTGGGCCACCTGCAGCGACCTCACCCTCGTCATCGACCAGTGTGGGCATGGTGGCTACAACAACATCCTCTATGATGCCACGGTGTCCTATCTGGGCGGCAAAACGTCGCCGACAACACGGCGCCTCCGCTGCAGCAAGCAAATGGGGGACCGCTGCATCACGGTCGCTGCCGAAAAGGACGAGGAAGTCACCGATGTCTACGGCGGCGTGCAGTTCTCGTGGCGCCTCAAGGAGGCCGCTCCAAGAAGGGAACGTGAGTCGACCCGCAGGTCTATCGAACTCACTTTCCGTCAGGTGTACAAGGACATGGTCATTGATGAGTACCTGCCCCATTTGCTGGAACTGTGGAAGTCAGCCGCAGACGTGGAGAAACCGATCCGGCTTCATATGTTCAGAGAAGATAGATCGGGCTGGAGCTCTGTGCCGCTTGACCACCCGGCAACGTTTGAGACGGTCGCCATGGATCCCGAAACCAAACATTCCATCGTCGATGACCTGGAAAGATTCGTGCGCCGTCGAGATTATTACCGAAAGGTCGGGAAGGCGTGGAAGAGAGGGTACCTACTTTACGGGCCGCCTGGGACAGGTAAGTCCAGCCTGATCGCGGCCATGGCAAACTACCTGAAGTTCGACGTCTATGATCTCGAGCTCAGTGAGGTTACCGACAACTCACGCCTCCGAAGCACCATCTTGAACACCAGAAATCGATCCATCCTTGTGGTCGAGGACGCCGACTGCTCCCTCCAGCTGCGCTCCAGGACCAAATTATCCGAAAACGAAAACGGGATGCAAGACGGCGGCGGCGGGTATACCGGCAACGTGACCCTGTCCGGTGTCCTAAACATGATCGACGGCCTCCTATCCAGCTGCGGGGACGAGCGGATCATCGTCCTCACCACCAACCACAAGGATCGCCTCGACCCAGCTCTGCTCCGTCCAGGGCGGATGGACCTCCACATCCATATGTCGTACTGCTCGCCCGCCGGGTTCCGGATTTTGGCTGATAACTACCACGAAGTAAAAGACCACAGGCTGTTCCCGGAGATCGAGAGGCTCCTGCAAGAGGAAGTAAATATCACACCCGCAGAGATCACTGGGGAGTTGATGAAGAGCGAGCATGCAGATGAAGCGTTTCAGTGCCTCGTCGATTTCATCCTACAGAAGCAGTCTGATCTGAAGAGGAGGAAAACAGCGGCTGAGGTGCCGGATGCGAAGGAGGTGACTGCAACGACGGCAGAGCATAGAAAGGAAGATATAAAGGAAGATGAGGCGACGGAAGTGGAGGAAACCATGACGACCAGCGAATATAGTGGAGCCGAGATCATCACTGACAAAATACGAACTGCAAGTATGTCCAGCAATGACAGTGACTCAACGAAAGCGATTTGACGGAAATTAAGTGAAGACACTAGGAATATAACCTACGCCGTGAAACAGTAAAACTTTATTAGATTCGATTGCTAGCTAGCTTGTATCTTGGCAATACCAGACATGCATGTATTAGATTCGATTTTTATGCTTGGATGAATGTTTGCATTATTAATAAAAAAATAATTTTATTCTTCAAACCCATCACTCACTCCATAGCTTACCTGGTGTACTTCCCCATAGGAAGTTGCGCCTAATTTTGTCGATTTGCATCTCTATTTTTTTGGAGAGAATTATGCAACTAAGGTAATAAGGTGGGATATGAGAAGAACAGCATTTCAGACGACCCCCCTGCGATAAGACAGATTGATCTCCATGTCACTAGCCCATTGATAATCTTATTGATGATAGCAAACAAAAATCGAAAGTTGTATGGGGGAATGGCATAAGCAGGAAGGATTCCACCTTGAATTGGATGATGTGGCTATACTTATTCACATTACCCTCATCAATGTGTGTCCCAGACGAAATGGACTTTTTGAAATTTATTTCGAGCCCTGAAAGTTGTCGAAAAATATCCAAGATTCAATTGGGGTTGCAAACATCTCCGTCACCGGGGTTGATGAAAAAAAATAGTATTATCAGCAAATTGTATAATGTATTTCTTATGTAGATTCTAGATTGGAGAGAGTATGTATCTTGTTTTTAACTCCCAACCTATATAGAGAGGCAAGAATGTATGTTATTCTAACAAACAAATATGATACTAGAGGATCACCTTGTCTTAGTCCATTGATGTAATTGAAGTATCAAAAGAGTCCCCTGATTTGAGGCATTGAATATAAAAACCTAATTAACATTATCAAAAGCTTGCTAAAAGTCCATTTGGAGTGTCAGAAAAGACATATTCTTTAAATGATCGGTTGAAAATTTTATTTTGTTAGATTATATGAATCATGTATCTTGTGACCTTCAATGAAAGTCTTTTGTTCATTGCTAGTAGTTTGATTCATGTGCATTTCAATCTAGTGTTGAGTACTTCAACAATGATCTTATATGAATTGTACATAGGATTTATAGGTCTAAATAGATTAATTTTAGTGGGGTTGTCAATTTTCTTAATCAAAGTAGCAAACAGATTGTTAATCTAACGAAGATCCATTGTTCCACCCGCATAAAGTTCTCTAAGGAGTTAATGAATGTGAGCAGTGATCATATTCCACATTTATCTATAGAAATTCAAATCAAACCCCCCGGTTCAAGGTGATTTGTCCACTTCTACAAAAATGTAGATTTTCTAATTTCTTCTTGTGTAAAGGTCATCACTAGAAATTGGTTGTTAATAATTTTACTTCTGCATAAATTGTCCCAATGAAAGATTATCTCAGTAAAGAATCTAAGTTTGTGGTTGAAGAGGTTTTGAAAATAGGTTGTAACATATTGGAAAATCTACATTCTATTGTTTGCTACTCCCTATCACAATGCAATCAATGTATCATGTTACTCCTCTTGTGTCCATTACATACCTTGTCGAAGAACTTTGTGTTGATATCTCCTCTGTTTAGCCATTGTTGTTTGGATCTTTATTTTCATATAATTTCCTAGTCCAACAATACTTGCTAAATTCGTGTTTTGAAATTTTCCATCTGTAGTTCAACTATATTTGTGAGAATGTTTTCTATGACTACAGAGCATTGCAATATTTCTATTAATTACCAAAAGTACTCTTCTATACTTTGAGTTTAGCCCTCACGGGTTTACAGTTGTGTGCTAATCTCATAAATATTATTTCATTTGTGCTAGTGTTTCAATCTGATTCAAATATGTCTATGTAGCTACAATAATTGTGCAATATTTTTCTGCTATGAATCTAGCAAGTTGCCTAGGTAAGTATAATATGTTAAAAGATGGCATGTGGTCAGAGATAATATGTGTCCCAACTAGTGGTATGCTTGTTAAATATAGATCTTCCCAATGGTTGGTTCTAAAAAGCCTATACAAAATAGTCCAAGAGGATCCCTAGATCCATGCAAATCTTGAGTTACTAACCTTGAAATCTAAAAGTCCATATATGTTGATGAAATCATTGTGTTTGTTCATATGATGTCAGTGGTGATGAACAATTCTAGTCGTGTGATCTTTCGTAAACCTATTATAGTTAATATTATTGGTATGTATGCCCAAAGAGTCAATCATATGATGATTGTAATGGCATAACTTGTAAATGATTTGATTAATAATAAAGGCAATCTTCCGATTATTCTATTTTATTTAGTTATGAGATAATGATGTAACATAATAAATGTTTAAAGAATGATATTACTCAATGACGTATGTCTTCGGGTTGAGAACCTGAACGATGAGATCATATAGATGTTAAGAGTATAAACATTCTTATTATGTCCCTAGTCAGATTTTATTGTGAAACAAGATTGAAACAATAACACATAAGACTAGAGTGTGTGTTGGTTGATGACAAAATCTCATTAATCATGATATGCAATATCAAACCAAACACATAGATACTTGTTAGAGAATAGTGTATCAGACAGATGCACCTTGAGAGTGATACATGGAAACCAGTGAATGCTAGTCAGAATCATCATTCATCATGATGGTGGTGATTATCATTCTTAGACCTGAAACCATTACACTCATCACATGTTGTTTAATGTACTTTATCATCATCAAACATGACCATGAATAAGGGTTGCCATAAAGGTGATGTTCAAATACATTATAACACATGGGGAATGAATGTGAGCGATGTAGATGAGATTTATCCCTCCTACATGAGTATGATATCCTTGACACTTGATAAGCAAGACTAAAAAATGCATGTCTGTGCTCATGTGAGTCAATATGTGATATTGAGATCACATATATCTTAGACAGTCTTCTCTAGTTCAAGGAACATGGATTGAGTGTTGAAGAGGATGTTGATTCCATGTCTTGAGTTCAATCTGGATATCAGAGACAAAGGAAGTATACAATCACTGTAACACCAATCATTGATTGTAGGTTGAAGTTTGTCTCCAACTTTCCAGATTACTTGGGTAGCAATGATGTCTTGCTAGATACCAATCATTGCTTGTGATGTCATAAAATAGTTATAAACATTCACTTCCAACATAGCTTGGAACCTATAGGGTCATACACATAAGAATGCACTTGGCATAGGAGTTTATTCATGAATGATGTTTAAACTTGATTACTAAAGTATTAGGTATACAATTTAAACAACATTGACAATCTGCACCCTAAAATGATCGGTTCAACAAGTGAACCGATCGGCTCGGGTGATCGGCTCAGGTTGTGAACCAGTCGGTTGGTTGATCAATGCGATTGGATCAAGGATTCATGTTGACGTCATGTTGTGCATTAATTGAATATAGATTGTCAATACAATTGTGATTGGAAAACATAGTGAAATGACCGGTTCAAGGGTTGAATCGATAGGCTCACATGCCAACCGATCGGTTCACTATTGAACCAATTGTTTCATCATTTGCATGTTACAAAAATTTATGAAATTTCATCTCTTTGACTCTAGATCGATTGGAAACTCTGATCCTAGCCCTCCCATAAATAGAGGGATACTGGGGGATTCACAGACACAACAATAAGCTTTGACAATTATTGTCTTCTCTAGTTGTGGTAATCAAGAGAGCCTAAACAAGTTCTACCCATCAAAGGGAGCAATGGCAAGGGAGAGACAATTAGGAGAGCAAGTCTATGCTAACATGTTGACTAACTGGGACAACTCATTCATGTCTGTTCATCTAGAATGACAGGGGTTCCCGCTAGTCTGTGTTGACTACTCTAGAGGTGAGAAGGGATTTGTCCCCCGCTAGGAGGTTGTCATCAACCATCATATGTGGTGCCATACCAGGAGGCTGACAACAAAAGTCATCCAGATGCAACTCAAAGCGGTAGCACACTGTAGCAAAGGATAGCCTCATACTTGCTCCAGGACTAGGTATATACCTTACAACATTATTTCTCATCTCATTTTTTTTGACGTGATCTACTGTATCAGGGGAATATGGCAAGTTAAATTTTTGTTTCCACTACCTTATATGATGTCATATTTCCCAATAGTGGTATCAAAGCCACGTCAGTTTGCTATGTTTTGGGATTTAATCAATATTATTGTTTTGATTTTCATTTATTAATTCAATGTGATGCAAATGTTTAAATAGTTAATATGCATATTCGATTAAATACCACATACGGTCACAATACATATGCAATACATGACACCTTAAAAATCATTTTGATGGTGATTGAAAGCATGGTTATAGCCTTTACCCCTAGACCTTTTGTGCTTGGTTGGATGGTTGTTGTTCATGTTTATATCTCAGTTTGCATACTAAGACTCCCTCTTCTTTTCCATGTGTAAAAGTATTAGTATGTTAATAGGATTAGGATAGTTTTATTTCCTGTTATGGCAAAGAGGACGTTCTACACCAGGCGAACTGGCCGATTCAAGAGACAAACTGATCAACTAGAGGACCAAGGAGTTCGATGATAGGAGGAGTCAACTGAGCGGCTGGTGGCCCAACTGATCAGCTAGAGGAGTCTAGACATTGCAAGGGCCAGAGGCTAGATGATCGATTCAAGAGTCCAACCAATCAGGAGGCCAGATGATTGGTTCGAGGGTTCAATTGATCGACCTGGATTAGTTCCAACACAGATCGTCATCAAGAACAGGTTGCTACATATGATGTGGATCTTAGGTGGTAATAGTTCCTTGTGGCTCTAAGGAATTACAATAGGATGGCATTAGCATTGCTTATGTTTTTCATTGCATGTTTCGTTGTGGTTATAGCATGTATATGATACGTACTATAAGTATATGGTGATTGGATATGTATATGTATATGTATATAAATATAAAATTCCTCGATATAATATTAACTCTTAGATGATTTCCATAAGCAACACACATGAAAAACTTGATCGACTAAGCGTAGGTTATGCCAAAGCACGGTGTGTTGTCCATCTCATGGAAGTTTGATGGTAGATATATAGATATGCCAAAGCAGGGTGCATATTCTATCGTATTGTCTTTTAGGTCAGGCTTTACTAGGTGATCTTAATGAGATTAAGTACCTAGAGGCATGAAGATGGATTGTGATAAATAGTTGTGCACACCATCTTTCCAAGAGTTGTATTTAGATGTAATTGGCAAAAGTTTCCTACCTAAATAGTCAAGTTGTGGGCGATCAGCCAAATATGACTCGTGATTTGATGAAATATGGATCTTTGCTCACTAGAAGAATGTACGATGCAATTTTCTAAATTTATAAGTGAGTATTATCAATTTGAACAAAATAGTGGGAGCGATAATTAATTAAAGGTTTAATTAAACATCGTCAAAATTATTTTATTCAAATCAAATCAAAAGGGTTTTAACAAACCATAAATTTTCTAACAAAAAACAACATGTTTTCTTTGCGACGATCCTTAAGAAGGACAAGTTGATTGGAAATATTTTGCATGATTGGTTCAGAAAATTGAGAATTGTTCTCACATAAGAGCGCAAGCTCTATGTCTTGGAAACACCAGAACCAGATGAACCTACTCCAACTACGCTAAGGCTGAAAAGGATGCTTATAAGAAGCACTCTGAGGATGTCATAGATGTCAAATACCCGATGTTGTTCTCAATGAACTATGAGTTGCAGAGACGGCATGAGAATATGGATGTCGTTGAGATGGAAACACATCTTAAGAACATGTACCAAGATCAGGAAAGACATGAGAGATATGATGTATCTAAGGCATTGTTTGAATGCAACATGGCAGAAGGAGATCCAGTAGGTCCCCATGTGCTCAAGCTCATTTAGTATGTGGTGAACCTTCAAGACTGGGATGTCCCTTGGGATAAGATTTGGCCACTGACATGATTCTACAGTCACTATTAGAGTCATAGAGTTAGTTTGTCATGAACTACAACATGAATAATTTTGACAAGCCATTGTCAAAATTACTTGGCATGTTGAGAATAGTTGAAGCACAAATGAAGAAAGACAAGCCAAGTTTGTGATGATGATCAACAGAGCAAAAGGAAAGTCCAAGGGCAAAGGCAAAGCTAAGAAGAGTTCTAAAGCTATCCAGAAGCCCAAGTATGCTGCACTCAAAGAAAAGGGAGGGGTTATCAAGGGAGGAAATTGTCACCACTATCACCATCCTAGACACTGGAAGAGAAATTTCCCTCTCTATCTGTAGGAACTAAGGAAGACGAAGGAGGGGATAGAGATATCCACTTTAGATGAGATAAATGTATCTACTTCTTCATCTGGGGTACTAGATATCGAATGTGAATCTCACATATGTTTGAATATGCTGGATCTAAAAAGAAGTAAGCATTACAAAAGGGTGAGGTCAAACTACATGTTACAAATGGAGCAAGAGTTGCTGCCAATGCAGTTGGAACCTATAATTTATTTCTATTCGTGTGTCTTGTAATAAAGTTAAAGAACTGCTATTTTGTACCTGTCATAAATAGAAACATTATTATGTATCTTGTATGGAAAAGGATGGATGTAAATTTCATATAAAGGATGGCCAATGTTTTATTTCAAAAAATGAGATCTTTTATGGCAGTGCCTCGACATCCTATGGTTTTTATTTGTTAGATCTTAAGACAAATATTTTTAACATAAATACCAAAAGATTAAAATTTGATAACTTAAATAAAACATATCTTTGGCATTTTTGTCTAGGGCACATCAATGAGAATCGCATCTCTAGACTCCATAAAGATGGATATCTAAACTCTTTTGATTTTGAATCAATAGAGACAAGTGAGTCATGTTTGTTGGGTAAGATAGCAAAAACTCCTTTCACTGGTAATAGTGAGAGAGCTAGTGATCTATTAGGACTCATACATACTGATTTATGTAGCCCTTTTATAGTAAATACTAGAGATGGGTATTAGTACTATATTACCTTCACTGGTGCCTTTAGTAGGTACAGTTATGTTTTCTTGATGAAACATAAGTCAGAAACCCTTGAAAAGTTCAAGGATTTCATGAATGAAGTACAAAACCAACTTGGTGAAAGTATTAAGGCACTTCATTCTGATCGACGTGGAGAATACTTAACCCAAGAGTTTGAGGACCTTCTACGAGCCTGTGGTATCATATCTGAATGGACTCCACCTAGAACACCACAACACAATGGTGTGTCAAAAAGAATGAGTCGCACATTTCTTGATATGGTGTGATCAATGATGAGTTTTGTCGATCTTCCAACTTTCTTCTGGGGTTATGCTTTTGAAACTGTAGTGTTTACACTAAACTGTGTGTCATCTAAATCGGTTCAAAAGACACCATATGAGATATGGACTGGGAAATGTCCCAAAATGTATTTTATGATGATTTGGGGGTGTGTGGTTTATGTCAAGAAAATGTTTCTTGAAAATCTTCGCCCTAGTGTTATTTTGTTTGATATCCCAAGGAAACCAACGGATACTACTTGTATAACCCAACTGACAACAAAGTGTTTGTTGTCAGGGATGTTGTATTCCTAGAAAAGGATTTTATTTCCAAAGGAAATCAATGGGAGCAAAGTAGAGCTTAAAGAACAAGAAATCACTAAACCTATAGAGGTACAAGAGGAACATAGAGAGTCGCAAACCATTGAGGAATCTCAAATTCCTCAAGTAACATAGGAACCTTGTAAATCTAGTAAGAGGCACCTTGATTAAGAAAGATTTGATTATCTTGTGACTCAAGAAGATAATGAATTTGTCATTAATGATGAGCCAATTACCTATCTAGAAGTTGTTAAGGGACCAGAATCTAAGAAGTGGCTAGAAGCCATGAGATATGAGATGGAATCTATGTACATCAAGAAGGTATGGACCCTGGTGGATCCACCTAAAGGGGCAAAACCCATAGGGTGCAAGTGGGTCTTCAAGAAGAAGAGACATGGATGGTAATGTACAAACTTATAAAGGTCGATTGGTTGCAAAGGGTTTCAAAAAAGTTCAAGGTGTTGACTATGACAAAACCTTTTCTCCAGTTGCCATGGTTAAGTCCACCAAGATCATACTTGTCATTGCAGCTTATCCTAACTATGGGATTTGGTGGATGGATGTTAAAATTGCATTCCTTAACCAGAACCTTCTTGAGGATGTGTATATGACACAACCTGAGGGATTTATAAATCCAAAGGATGCAAATAAAGTTTGTAAGATAACGGTCGATCTATGGATTGAAGCAAGCATCTTAGAGCTGGAATATTTGATTTGATGAAACAGTCAAAGAATTGGCTTTAGTCAAAATGAAGATGAACTCTATGTTTACAAGAGGGTTAGAGGTGACCATGATTGCATTCCTCATATTGTATGTGGATGACATACTATTGATGGGGAATGACATATGTGTTTTACAACTAGTAAAGACTTGGCTTAGAAATACATTCTCTATGAAAGACTTAGGTGAAGCATCCTATATATTAGGTATCAAGATATATAGAGATAGACCTAGAAGGCTTTTTCGACTAAGTCAAAGCACATACGTTGACAAAGTTTTGAAGAGGTTCAACATGGAGGACTATCTCTAGATCTCAATGTCCCAATTCTAGATCTCAATTTTCTCATGGTGTTTCTATCTCTAGATCTCAATGTCCCAATTCTTGTGAAGAAAGGGAACGCATGAATAAGACTCAATATACATCAACAATTGGATCTATCATGTATGCAATGTTATGTACTCGTCCTGATATCTCATATGCCTCGAGCATGACATGTAGATATCAGTTGGGTTGGGGTGATTCCCACTGTACTGTCGTGAAGAACATCCTTAAGTACTTGAGAAGAACTAAGGATCAGTTCCTTATCTACGGTGGTGAGGAAGAGTTGGTGGTAAAAGGTTACACTAATGTGAGCTTACAAACTGACAAAGATGATTATCAATCACAATCAGGATTTATGGTTTGCCTCAACAATGATTTTGTAAGTTGGAAGAGTTCCAAGCAAGAGATAGTTGTAGATTCTACAACATAGGTTGGGTATATTGCTCATCCAATGCAGAAATGGAAGTTGTATGGATTAAGATATTCGTTTCTAAACTTGGGGTGATTCCAAGCATCAGCAATGCAATTGATCTATATTGTGACCAGAATGGAGCTATTGCACAAGCTAAGGAACCCAGATGCATCGACATTCCAAGCACATACAAAGGTAGTTCCATCTCATATGATAGATTGTACAGTGAGGAGATGTGAAGATTTGTAGAGTGTCAACCCAAATTAATATTGTTGACCCATGGACAAAATCACTTTTGTGACGGAAGCATGAAAGTCATGTTATATCACTTGGGATGAAGTTCATGGGTGATTAGATCTAAGTGCAAGTGGGATTTTGTTGGTATCTAGGACCAGAGAGCCAATCATATGATGATTGTAATGGCATAACTTGTAAATAATTTGATTAATAATAAAGGCAATCTTCCAAAATATCCTATTTTACTTGGTTATGATATAATGATGAAACATAATAAATGCCCAAAGAATGATATTAATCAATGATGTATGTCTTTGGGTTGAGGACCTGAATGATGAGATCGTAATAATGTCAAGAGTATATGCATTCTTGTTATGTCCCTAGTCGGATGTTATTGTGGAAGCAAGATAGATAGCAATAACACATAAGACTAGATTGTGTGTTGGTTGATGATAGAATCTCATTAGTCATGATATGCGATATTAAATCAAACACATAGATACTTGTTAGATAATAGTGTATTAGACAAACCCACCTTGAGAATGATACATGGGAATCATTGATTGGTAGTCATAATCACTTCTCATAGTGATGGTGGTGATTTTGGTTCTTAGACTTGAAATCATTACATGTATCACATGTTTTTGATGTACTTTGTCATCATCAAATGTGACATTAAATAAGGGTTTCCATAAAGGTGATGTTAAAATACATTATAACTCATGAGGAATGACTGTGAGTGATGTAGGTGGGATTTGTCCCTCCTATAGGAGTATGATATCTTGGACACTCGATAAGCGAGACTAAAAAATGCATGGACATGTTTGTGTGAGTCAATATTTGATATTGAAGTTACATATATCTCAGACAGTCTTCTCTAGTTCAAGGAACATCGATTGAATGTTGAAGAGGATGATGATTTCATGCCTCGAGTTCAACTTGGATATGAGAGACAAAGGAACTATACAATCATTGTAACACCAATCATGGATTGTAGGTTGAATTTGTTCTCCAACATTCCAAATTACTTGGGTAGAAATGATGTCTTGCTAGATACCAATCATTGCTTGTGATGTCATAAAATAGTTATGGACATTCACTGCCAATGTATCTTGGAACCTATAGGGTCACACGCATAGGAATGCAATTGGAATAGGAGTTTATTCATGAATGATGTTTAAACTTGATTACTAAAGTGTTAAGTATCAATTTAAACAACATTGGAATCTGCATTTTGAAACGATTGGTTCAGCAAGTGAACCAATCGACTCAGGTACATGAATCAATTAGCTCAGTTTGTAAACTAGTCGTTTGGTTGACTAATGATATTGGATCAAGGATTGATGCTGACATCATGTTGTGCATTAATTGATATTAATTTTCAATAGAATTGTGATTGGAAAACATAGCGAAATGATCGTTCAGGGGTTGAACTGATTCTCTAACATACCAACCAATCAGTTCACAGTTGAACTAATTGTTCGTCATTCATAGGTCACAGAAATCCATAAAATTATGTATCTTTGACTCCTGGATTGACTAGAAACCCTGACCCTAGTCCTCCTATAAATATAGAGGTAATGGGGGCTTCCCAAACACAACAATAAGCTCTGACAGTTTTTGTCTTCTCTAGTTGTGGTAAACAAGAGAGCTCTAGCAAGTTCTACTCATCAAAGGGAGGAACAATAAGGGAGAGACAATTGGGGGAGCAAGTCGACGCTAGCACATTGACTGGAAGGGACAACTCCTTCTTGTCCTTTCATCTAGAATGATAAGAGTTCTCGGTAGTCTGCCTAGACTACTCTAGAGGTGAGAAGGCATTTACCCCACTAGTAGGACGTCATCAACCATCATTTGTGGTTCCAGACCAGGAGGTCGGCGATGATAGCCATCCAGGTGCAGCTCGAAGAGGTAGCACGCTAGAATAAGAGATAGTCGATGGACTTGCTCTAGGACCAGGTATATACCTTGCAACATTCTTTCCCATCTCATAGTTGTTGACGCAATATACTATATTAGGGGAATATGGCAAGTTAAAATTTTGTTTCTTCTACCTTACTTGATGCCATATTTCCCAACAAATATCCCCTCCAATTAAATATGATTTATTTATAGTTATCTATCAAATTATACATTTCATTGATGAAGAAATTTTTTATGTAACTAGGCCCCCACAAGCCCCCTCAAAAGACCACCTTTCCTTATTTATAGTATTTTATAAATACATTGTGATTGACACCTATAAAATGATTATGACACATAAGGTGGGTACTATTGTAACCTATCAATATGCATCCTTTAATGCCCCTAGTTGGTTTTTGAACCTAAATGTTGATGATGTTACCCCCAAATAGCCTTAACTATTGTTGACTTAGAAAAATCTTTATTTTTTATATTGTGATTATATAGGGTCTATATTCTCTAATATAATGTCCATCTGATCTAATTCTCTTTGTAGACTCAAACATTTCAAGTTGTAATGACCATAAATAAAAAAAATTAAGCAAACAATGAGAATGAAGAAAAAACATTGCAATTGTCATAAGAGAAAGTAATGCAATTGTTCCATTGACCAAGTTGCATTGCATTTTATTTTACCAGTGAATGTCCCTTTCAATATGAGATAGAGTCGAGCTAGCATGGTTGTCGTACTTAAACCTCGACCCAATCTTACTTGCAAAATCCATGAAGGCTTTGCAATCCTTTCAAGAATGAAAGTTTCTAGGGTCATGTAGACCTATATATTTAGCTATTATATTTTCATCATTGGAATCAAAAGGTTTAACTTTTTGTTATTAGTTGGTTCCTCAATATCATCCCTTCAACTATTTCTACGTATTTGTCACTAGTTGACTATATTCCATGTTTCTTGTTGACGACATGGGACCATTCTGGAAGATGGGCCACGATTGACACCCCTCCTGATAGAGTAAACCCATGGTCCTCCCTTTCCTACTTGGAACAATGAGGAATGTGTAAATTCATATATAGGTCAAGTTTCATGATGGGATAAGGCTAGTTGTAGTTCACCATTGAGAGGTTTCAAGCCTGGATCCCTACTCTAAAGATCTTGGGCCTCTACCATTGAGCTACAAATACCTTGGAAACTATCTTCCATGTTATTAATATTCTTTGGTGTATTTTTATTTGCATCAAGAGAATTACATATGCTAGAACATATCTTCTCAATGGACAAGTTCTATATTTTTTTTGGTGGATCATCTCCCAACAAGTGCCAATTATTTCTTGATATAGCCATTTGTTCCTTTGTTGTATGGGCAAATCTTCAGTTCCTATTGTGATTAAGGAATCAAGATCCATCAAACCCATTTGCCACATTGGTGATCTTGAGACTTTTGGCTTAGAATTGTGCATGTGTGTCTTTGTAGCTCCATACATTTGCTTATTTTTGTTTCCTCCCTTGATGATTTGTAAAAACTTGACCATCTAACAAATGGTTTCTGGTGCCTAGGTATTGGTTATTATCCAGCCCTTTAGGTGCTATCTAGATGGAGGGGTTATCATGGCCATAATAAAAAGGAGTTTGAGGGTTAGTGGGTTCTTCAATAGAGATGCGCACTAAATAAACATGTTTCCCAGCTTGTTTTCTAACTCTATTGGACATATTCAAGTACAATATAAGAAAGGGACTGTGAGAACTTGTTACACAAAATGAGATTACTAAAAACACAAAACACGATTACTCATTAATTAAACACAAACCCAGGAAACAATGCAAATTAAAATATATTTCAACATTTCCCAATTGCTCAGGAACATTTACATAATGCTCAATAACCTTTACAACTGCCATGTAGCCTCAGCTACAACATAAACTTTGCAAAGGAACACTATCCACATATTTCACATATACAAGCATCAACATGCTATCGAAAGCTCGATTAAATCAAAACATCATATATAAATTTTTCACCCGGACCTGAGAGTACATGGATAACTCTAGAACACACTACACACAAAGCTACCATTTCTAGGGTTCATCACCTCAGTTTCCCTTTCTACCATGGTTCTTCTTCTATTGTTGCCGATCACCTAAAAAGATGTGGTGACCCACGAGGTGAGACCTAGTCCCAGCGAGAGATATAACTCTCTCCAACAGATATTGATCACATCATATTAAATAGTAGATAACTGAGTAGTTGGAGTATTTAATAATCAATTGAATAGATTGAACAATTCAAGTATGCTAAAAAAATTAATCAAATCATCATAGCAACAAGTATGATTGTTAATTTTTATATAGGTAACATGTAAATCCATTTATCTGGATAGATATATACTCAAATTTCATTAAATTGCATCTAATAACAATCATCATCATTAATCTGACTATCATCATATGTCTTGCTAATAGCACAAGCAATCTAGTAGCATAAGCATCCCTGACATCATGAATATGTCTAGTAACATAACATGGCTATCAATATTGACAAATAAAGGGAACAGATCTATATCATAAGTAGAACTAACATCATGGCACAATTAATTGCATAGGCATGATTAGTAGTTTAAGCATTTCTAATTACATAGACATGGCTAGAAATATTAAACATGGCTAGAATCATCATCGTAACTATCAGTGTCAGTATATCAGACAACATACGCATGTTTACAACATGAGCATAACTAGAGCATAATCATATATATCATATTTTATTGTACTATACATGATCTCAGTGAAAAGAAAGCAAACAAGGGTTATCATCCAATATGAAGCATTGTGTATAACCCTAAACATATATGCTACATGGATGTCTTACATATTTTATTACACCTTGGGGAGTTTGAGTCGTACCATTCAAAGTCCAACTGACCACTACTTGGTCGCAATCAGTTCCTCATAAGATCTAGGAAGAGTTGGACTCTATGATCTTCTCCATACTTGGTCAGTACGAGTCTGTACCGCAGTGACATATAGTCAAACTACAAATTAGATACATATAGCTTGTAATTAGCCCACCTTGGTACAGGTCACGACGCTAGCATCTAATATATTCAAACCCAATCATTGAGGTACAACCGCAGTTGTCCTATAATCACATCATGTTATAATAACTAAGACCCGACCGTAGTCTTTCTCAAAAAGCGGGCTAGGTATGACCGCAGCCATCCTCCTAAAACACTTGGTGCTAGGATGACAAGCACCCCACATACTCAATATGTTATGTATGTGTTTCGAGTTTCCTTTAGGAATACTCATTTCACCATCCAGCAAATTCTAACACTGAATATGATTCTATGGCATAGGGCACTACATAATTAGGGTTTCACTTGATTAGTTATATCCAATTGGGTGAATTAAGACTGCATCAAACAAGTGGACAAACAAACCCTAATTCATCTCTAGCAAATATTTCTATATAATAACTTCAGAATATATAAAATGTATGAGACATAATTTTTCATCTCAACACCATAGGGCACTATTCACCTATCAATCAAGAGAATATACTTGTCATCACATCATCGTCACATGGTACTATTCATTGCCATTCTAGAGACTACACTTGTCATCACACTATCACATGATATAAATCCCTCACAATATCACAGAGTATAAACCCTTGTCATAATAAGAGTATTACACCTCATTCAGGGCTCAACCATGCCCAAAGGTCATTAAGACCATCACATGATTCACTACAAGTTTGTCATTATCTTTCCATGCCTTATAACAAGGCTCAACAAACATCACCACGCATGTGATGCACGAGCTCAACATGATATTGCATTTAATAACTAAAAGATGTTTATAGGATAACATTGTAGGGTTATCTTAGAATTTAATATCATTCCTTTATTATATCAACATATAAGGAAGCTATATGATTGGTCATCATCACGCTAACATTGTACAAGTTTAGCATAAGAAAGCATAAATCATAAAGCTATGATGACCACTAGTTAACACATCAGAGTTGAAATCAATCATTAGGAAGGATATTCCATAATTATATTAACCATTCAAGGAAGGGTAGCATAACTAACTACCACCATTTGTTATCATTAGGGTTAGGTTCAACAAGATAGGTTACATTGATGTTACCAACCAGCACTCATACCCAAACCATAACTCATGGCATCCCCATTGGATCATGGATGCATGGGGTGAAGCATCACAATCACATTCCATACCATCCTCAAGTATGGATCTACACATAATTCAAGGTGTAACCATAAGTTTATAGCATACTAGGGTTCAACCAAAAAAGAGAATAATCCATGATTTTATTTGTCATCCAAGTACTATTTATAACCACTTATCAGCATTTGGTTATATTAAGACTAGGTATAACAAGCTATACCTCATTAGGGTTACATATCAACACAATATGGTCATCTTACCTTCTATTCACATGAGTGCAAAGGTAAGACTGCCTTATTAAGGGTAACCCTCCATTGGTTCCATCATCATTCAACCCATATCACCATACCACAACATTACGTGGAACCATTGGATTTGAAAAGGTAAGACCATTGGTTATTTACATAAGTAAACACCATAAAAAACCATATGTAAATCCATTGAGTTGTGACCTAGAAAGAGTCATTATTAAACTCTAAACATCCCTTATTTAATAACATAAAAGGGGCACCATAGATTGTGAGGTTAAAACTCGTCATTATTTGTATATTTTAAGCAAGTCATCATGTCAACAAACAAGCTCCTTAAATTGATAACATGACGGAAACCATTAAATTATAATTATTAGAACTCACATATAATACTTATAGGTTTCAATCCAAACCATTGGATGTTGAATCATAAAATCTCAACCATTCAATTAAATCCATTATTCAAAACTATTAGATGAATAAGTGTTAGATCCTAACCATCGGATCATGTTCATATTTTAAAACCATCATTTGGAGTATAGGTCTAACCCTTGAATCATTTTACCAAAGAAACTATTGGGATATGGATTAATTGAAGATACATATAAAGCCTTGAATCACCATTAGTGGTGGTGACATAATCTACCATTGGTTGTGACATCTTAGGTCACCATTGGTTGATAGGATCATCACTATATTCATTTAACACCATCAAATATTAAGCTAAATTCAACATTGATCGATAGCATCATTAGAGAATAAAATCATTGCTTGAGATTATAAGAGAGACTAACACTGAACTAAGGTGTGACTATCAGTTCACACCATCATTCATCACCCTTTCTCACCACCTTTGGTTGTCATGAAGACCACACCATTGGGTCATGTGTTTAGAGAAGAAAAAAACTTAGAAACCCTAATATGGACCATCGATTGATAGGTGCTTAGAACCATAGGTGGTGATACCAACCTGAACTAAGTCATATACTTCCTTAGGAAGAATGTGCACATGGTTACAGGTTCATCTAGAACTATAAACAAAATAGGAAACACCATAAAAATTGAAATCCCAAACAAGCTTAGCTTTTAAATGCTTAAATCGCCATTTTTAAGCAAGAACATGAGCTAACAAGCTTATAGTAAACAATATAAGCAAAGAGGGTTATAAAAATCACCTCTATTGAGAATAATAGACTTATAGCAGCAAGAAGGTATAAAATCCAACAAGAAGCTCTGGTCTCGTCCAAGTAGGCACCCTTCTTCACAAGGAATCAAAACCCTAGAAGAAGAAGCAAGAAAGGTAGGATCTTGAGATCTAAAGCACCATGGAACAGTAGATTTCTGACCTAGAGGAAGGTCTAAGTATAGAGAAGAGCAAGAAAATGGATAAGGAGGGAAGAAAACAACTTGCCTTGGTCAAAATCCCTAGAAGATGACCTTGGAAACCCTAAGTAGGGATAGATGGAGCTCTAGGAGACCTTCTTTTCCAAAAAGAGGTCGTCTTCTACCTTACAGCACTTTATCCATAGAAAACCATAGTGGAGTCATTGCTCCAGGTTAGAGGAAAGAGAAAGCAAGCAATTTTTTTGTACTTGGGCAAGGAAGAGGTAGATATAGCCCATGGATAAGGATGGAAGCAAGCATGAGGTGTACAAGTAGCTTCCCCATATGTCCATGGCCTTAAAATATTAAGGATATTCAAGCAACCACACAAGAAGCTACCCCACCATTCAAGGAGACCTGATTAGGCACCATTTTTTGAATTTTCAAGCCAAGCAAATAAACCATTGATTGATAGCTCCTAAAGGTAGCTCATCCATAAAGGGGTAAACCCTAAAATACCCTTGAAGAAAACACCTCCAAATCAAGGTACAATTGAGAACCACATGGCTCAACGATATCAAGAATGATAAGAGAACATTCAAGGACCATCATTCAAGTGACAAATTGCAAATAAAACCTCTTAATTAGGTAAATTGCATAAAAGTCCAAAATGTGCATAAAATTGCATAACTTGCACAAACGATGTCCAAATAGGACCAAATTTGAAATGTAAGCCTGTCTTATGATTCCAAATCATAGAAAAAAGTTAGATTAGGGTTCAAAGAATTTAATTATGGTAATTAGGCATGTTCAACCATTTAAGCAAAGTTAGGGCTCTCACAACCATAAACCCCTAACAGGGATTTCACCCCCGAAATCCAAGGTACACATAGATGGACACTTCTCATGCACGTCATCATCAATTATACACATGGTTACTTTCATCACATGGTGATGTCATATCATTCTCATAGAAGATATATTCTTCTCCCTCAACTCTTGCATGTGTCACCTTGGTTCAACATAAGAACTATTGTGCCACCTATACATGCCTAGTAGTACCTTTCAACTTGGGACTCTAACTATCATTCGGGACTATACTATTTGTTGTACCACACATCATTTATAGATCATACTTGATGACTCTTATCAAATATGAAACTTCATATCTCTCTTATCATATGCAACTTTACAAAGTTTCATCTCTATTCTCCTTTGATGGTTGTTGTAATTAGCAACTCAATCAATCAGGTGGGTTTCCCCCAATTGTCAAGAACTATAAGGCATATGTTCTTAGAAGATTCTTCAATCATTTCAATGGTGGACTGGTCATCTGTCTAGTTAAATAATCATACACTTGTCTGCAACCATAATCAAATATAACTTCCTGATTGACCTTGTTAGGGGTAGGGAAATGACACTGTCTTCATCTTCCCAGGATTTACACAACATACTTAGTAGATGTATCATAACTTACAAGAGGATACTCTAGTTAACCCCCGACTCACTTTTTCTGAACTTGTCACACATATGTATAGTTTCTTGAACATTCTTAAGATTTAGCAAATATGTTAACCACGCTACTGACCATCTCTGAAATACTTTGAGATGTCATCATTCAAAGCTTGTCACAACTTATGAGACATAACCTGGTTACTTTGTTCCTGACATAACATGATTACTTTGTTCCTCCTATTTATGAATGTTATTGATACATTGGTTAGTCTAAACGACATAACCCTAAACTCATCATGGTCATGTAACTTATGTCATCCACTCTAACACTTCTCAATTGATATTCTGGTCCTAGGTTTATTTTAAAGGAACATGGTAACACATGTTTGTTGATCAACAAACCATCTATCCTTGATAGTGGTCTTACCCAACTATCAACAGACCATACATAACATTATAGAATCACTCTACTTTTCACAAACAACACTTGGAAGATCAACATCAACTCTCTCTCTCTATTAGAGACGAACACTAACATCTCATGTAATAGATATATTTATCTCATAAATAACTAATACATTTTGGATACTAGCATTCATTACCTTGGTATCCACTACATGTGCTATAAAGAACTCATAACATGGTTTCATCCACTTCCACAACATCATAACACGCTAAGAACATATAGGAGGAATCCCCTAACTCTTGGAAGGATCAAAAAGCATGCCCATTACAAAACATAAAGATTTTGGAACTACAGTCCAAGCCAATCACATATCATATCAAGATACCCATCCTAGGATTACAGCAAATCCATGCATACCAAGTGGCATGAGATCCACTTGTAAGCTATGCCTCAAAAAGAAAGGAACACAATGGGAAACACACTTCTCACATCAAATAAGCATTGTCCAGGGGTCACTAGAAAAAGGTAACCAATTCTATTTTCCCCATGAAGGTTACACTTTTTATGTGTCATCTTACCTCTTACAGCTTGGGTTCCTTGCCATTAGCATAGGAATTATTAAGATTATCACATCTCATTGCTCTTTTCTCATTAACTTTTCATCATTCATATGTATGTCCTTTCATGTTATCATGTTTCTCAACCACTTGTCAATGAATAGATCGTCATATTCCACATTTTCTTTATTAGACATGGATCATCTCCCTTAATTTCTTTCATATGTCATGAAGATTGTACATTAGCACTTCTTACACACATAGGTTGGTTTGAGATTAACTCAGGTTCCACTTTATTCATCTTCCATTTTTCTCATTCATCTTCTCATATTATACTTATCACAAGAGTCCTCTACATCTTATGTGAATTTCATACGTTGAATCACTTTATTAGCACAGACTTATTTGTCTTTTACTTTATTATCTTCTTAAATTACAACTTCAAGAACTTCTCTTTAGCTTATATGTATTCATATTTAGGTTTCATGGTATTGTATCTTTCTCTTATAGTTACCAAATATTCAAGTTTTGATAGGTTATGATATAATTCTCATCTTCTTTAGGGTAAGTTTGAGATATCTGCACCATGATTTCTGATTTTTTATGCTCTTTAGATTGTTTCAAAATGATCATTTTAATAGTTCCATACTAACCTTTTCTTCAATAATTGAATACCCTGCCAAGGCACCCAAATACTGAGATTAGGCAGTATGCACCATATTTTTATGTCATTTTTCTAACTTAGACATCATTCATCCTAGTCCTCAATCCTAGTGTCCCTATAGACTCAATGAACCCAAAGCTCTAATACCAACTTGTGAGAACCCATTACACTAAACGAGATTACTCAAAACACAAAACATGATTACTCATTAATTAAACACAAAACTAGAAAATAGTGCAAATTAAAACCAATTTCAACATTTCCCAATTGCTCAAGAACATTTACATAATGCTCAATAACCTTTACAATTGCCATGTAGCCTCATCTACAACATAAACTTTACAAAGGAACACTATCCACATATTTCACATATACAAGCATCAACAAGCTATTGAAAGCTCGATTAAATCAAAACGTCATATATAAACTCTTCACCCGGACCTAAGAGTACATGGATGACTCTAGAACACACTAGACACTAAGCTACCATTTCTAGGGTTCGTCACCTCAGTTTCCCTTGCTACCATGGTTCTTCTTTTGCTATTTCTGATCACCTAAAAAGATGTGGTGACCCACGAGGTGAAACCCAGTCCCAGCAAGAGATATAACTCTTTCCAACATATATTGATTACATCAGATTAAACAGTAGATAACTGAGCAGTTGGAGTATTTAATAATCAATTGAATAGATTAAACAGTTCAAGTATGCTAAACATATTAAGCAAATAAGCTTAGCAACAAGTGTTATTATCAATGTATATAGTATATACAACTGACAGGTAAATCCATTGATCTGGATAGATATCTACTCAAATTTCATCAAATTGCATCTAATAACAATCATCATCATTAATCTAACTATCATGATATGCCTTGCTAACATCACAAGCAATCTAGTAGCATAAGAATCCCTGACATCATGAATATGTCTAGTAACATAACATGGCTATCAATATTTGCATGTCAAATAAAGGTAACAGACCTATATCATAAGTAGAACTAACATCATAGCACAATTAACTACATAGGCATGATTAGTAGTTTAAGCATTTCTAATTACATAGGCATGGCTAGCAGTATTAAACATAGTTAGCAGTAGCAACTTAACTATCAGTGCCAGTATATCTGACAACATAAGCATCTTTACAACATGAGCATAACTACATCATAAGCATATCTATCATTTCTTATTGTACTATACATGATCTCAGTGAAAAGAAAGAAAACAAGGGTTATCATCCAATATGAAGCGTTATGTATAACCGTAAATAGATATGCACACGGCTATCTTACATCTTTTATTACGCCCTAGGAGTTTGAATCGTACCACTCAAAGTCCAACTGACCACCGCTTGGTCGCAATCAGTTCCATATAAGATCTAGGAAGAGTCGGACTACAAGATCTTCTCCGTACTCGGTCAGTACGAGTCTACACTGTAGTGACATATAGTCAAACTACAAAACAATGACATATAGTCCTATAACTAGCCCACCTTGGTACAGGTCATGGTGATAGCATCTAGGGTATTCAAAACCAATCATTGAGGTACAACCATAGTTGTCCTCTAATCACATCATGTTATAATACCTGAGACCCAACCGCAGTCATTCTCAAAAAGTGGGCTAGGTATGACCGCAGCCATCCTCCAGAAACACTTGGTGTCAGGATAACAAGCACCCCGCATACTCAACATGTTATGTATGCACTTTGAGTTTTCCTTAGGAATACTCATTTCACCATCCAGCAAATTCTGACACTGAAGATGGTTCTATGGCACAAGGCACTACATGATTAGGGTTTCACTTGATTATTTATCTTAAGGCTGCATCAAACAAGTGGACAAATAAATCCTAATTCATCTCTAGCAAACATTTCTATATAACAACTTCAGAATATATTAAACATATGAGACATAATTTCTCATCTCAACACCACAGGGCACTATTCACCTATCAATCAAGGCATCACATCATCATCACATGGTACTATTCATTGCCATTCAAGAGACTACACTTGTCATCACACTATCACATGGTATAAATCCATCACAATATCATAGGGTATCAACCTTTATCATCATAAGAGGATTACACCTCATTCAGGGCTCGACCATGCCCAAAGGTCATTAAGACCATCACATCATTCCCTGTAAGCTCATCATTATATTCCCTTGCCTTATAACAAGGCTCAACAAACATCACCACACATGTGATGCATGGGCTCAACATGATATTGCATTTAATCACTAAAATATGCTTATAGGATAACATTGCAGAGTTATCTTAGAATTTAAGAGCATTCCTTTATTATATCAACATATAAGGAAGCTATATGATTGGTCATCATCATGCTAACAATGTACAATTTTAGCATAAGAAAACATAAATCATAAAGCTATGATGACCACTAGTTAATACATTAGAGTTGAAATCAATCGTTAGGAAGGATATTCAATCATTATATTAACCATTCAAGGAAAGGTAGCATATCTAAATACCACCATCTATTATCATTAGGGTTAGTCTCAAAAAGATAGGTTACTTTGATGTTACCAACTAGCACTCATACCCAAACCCTAACTCATGGCATCCCCATTGGATCATGGATGCATGGGGTGAAGCATCACCATCGCATTCCATACCATCCTCAAGTATGGATCTACGCATAATTCAAGATGTAACCATAAGTTTATAGAATAATAGGGTTCGACCACAAAAGAGAGTACTCCATGATTGTATTCTTCATTCAAGGACTATTCATAACCACTTACTAACATTTTGTTATATTAAGACTAGGTATAACAAGCTATACCTCATTAGGGTTATATATCAACACAATATGGTCATTTTACCTTTTATTCACATGAGTGAAAAGGTAAGAATACCTTATTAAGGCTAACCCTCCATTGGTTCCATCATCATTCAACCCACATCACCATACCACAACATCACCTAGAACCATTGGATTTTGAAAAGGTAAGACCATTGGTTATTTACATAAGTAAACACCTTAACAAACCATATGTAAATCCATTGAATTATGACTGAGAAATAATCACTATTAAACTATAAACATCCCTTATTTAATAACATAAAATGGCACCATAGATTGTGGGGTTAAAACCCAGCATTAGTTGTATATTTTAAGAAAGTCGTCATGTCAACAATCAAGCTCCTTAAATTGATCACATGACCGAAACCATCAAATTCTGATTATTAGAACTCACATATAATACTTATAGGTTTCGATCCAAACCATTGGATGTTGAATCATCCAATATCAACCATTTGATTAAATTCATTATTCAAAACTATTAGATGAATAAGTGTCAGATCCTAACCATTGGATCAGGTTCATATTTTAAAACCATCATTTGGAGTATATGTCTAACCCTTGAATCATTTGACCCAAGAAACTATTAGGTTAGGGCTTAATTGAATATACATCTAAAGACTAGACTCACCATTATTTGTGGTGACATCATCTACCATTGGTTGTAACATCTTAGGTCACCATCGGTTGATAGGATCATCACTATATTCATTTAACATCATCAAATATTAAGCTAATGTCATCATTGATTGATAGCATCATTAGAGAATCAAACCATTGCTCATTGAGATTCCAAGAGAGACTAACACTGACCTAAGGTGTGACTATAAGTTCACACCATCGTTCATCACCCTTGGTCAACAGCTTTGGTTGTCATGAAGACCTCACCATCAGGTCATGTGCTTAGAGAAGAAAACAACCTAGAAACCCTAATATGGACCATCAGTTGATAGGTGCTTAGCACCATAGGTGGTGATACCAACCTAAACTAATTCATATCCTTCCTTAGGAAGAACATACACATGATTACAGGTTCATCTAGAACTGGAAAAAATAGGAAATACCATAAAAATCGAAATCCCAAACAAGTTTAGCTTCTAAATGCTTAAATCACCATTTTTAAGGAGGAACATGAGCTAACAACCTTATAGTAAGAAATATAAGTAAAGAGGGGTATAAAACTCACATCTACTGAGAAGAATAGACTTCTAGCAGCAAGAAACTCGAGCCAAGAAGGTAGAAAACCCAAGAAGAAGCTCTGATCTCGTCCAAGTAGGCACCCTTCTTCACAAGGAATCAAAACCCTAGAAGAAGAAGAAAGAAAGGTAGGATCTTGAGATCTAAAGCAAATTTTACCATGGAACATAAGAGTTCAGACCTGGAGGAAGGTCTAAGGAAGGATAAGAGTAATAAAAATGTATAAGTGAGGAAGAAAACAACTTGCCTAGGTCAAAATCCCTAGAAGATTACCTTAGAAACCCTAGGCAGGGCTAGATGGAGCTCTAGGAGACCTTCTTCTCCAAAAAGAGGTTGTCTTCTACCTTAGAGCATTTGGTTCTATAGAAATATAGAGTGGATTAGTGATCCAGGTTAGAGGAAAGAGAAAGCAAGAAAATTTTTCGTACTTGGGCAAGGAAGAGGTAGATATAGCCCATGGATAAGGATGGAACCAAGCATGAGGTGTGTAAGTAGCTTCCCCATATGTCCATGGCCTTAAACTATTAAGGATATAAAAGCAACCACATAAGAAGCTGCCCCACCTTTCATGGAGACCTTCTTAGGCACCGTTTGTTGAATTTTCAAGCCAAGCAAATAAACCATTGGTTGATAGCTCCTAAAGGTAGCTCATCCATAAAGGGGTAAACCCTAAAATACCCTTGAAGAAAACACCTTCAAACCAAGGTATAATTGAGCGCCCCATGGCTCAACGAGCTCAATAATGATAAAAGAACATTAAAGGACCATATTCAAGTGAAATTGCAAAGAAAACCTCTTAATTGGGTAAATTGCATAAAAGTCCAAAATGTGCATAAAAATTGCATAACTTGCACAAACAGTGTCCAAACTGGACCAAATTTGAAACTTAAGTTTGTCTTATGAATCCAAAGCATATAACATGGTTATATTAGGTTTATAAGAATTTAATTATAGTAATTAAGCATGTTCAACCATTTAAGCAAAGTTAGGGGTCTCGTAAGGACACACCTTGTTAATTAGGATACTCTAAACAAGCCCAAAACACTTCATGGGTGGGGTATTATAAACCTGCATCTCCATTTACAATTTCATTGAAACAATAACATAGACAATATTATAGAGAGTCAAAAGAACAATATAGATAAATATATTAAGCATAAGTATTATAAGAACAAGCCCCTATGGGTCCCTATTAACAACAAACAAATGTCATAACATTTTTAAAGATACCTAAATAAAAGCAATAGTTTGATTACAGATACCAATTATACCCCTCCATACTTCTGGGACTCCATGTCCTTCAAGAGGGACAATTAGTCAATCTAGGGTGGTTATAGTAATACAATACAGATAAACACATCCCAAATAGTATCAAAAGTATAAATTGTACAAATCTCTAGCTATGATGACGTCAAATAGGAAGAATGATCTTTAATATTCTTGATTGACATTAACCTTTTTGAACATATGACCATATCCATTAACCTTATTTAGAGGCATCACACGCATTCCATAAGGAGTCATGGACATGAATACCATAATGTTTTATCAATATATCATACAAGTTTTTTATTTGACTAAACTCAATAGTCTCTATGGAACACAATTTTGGAGAATTAAATGTTCTCCAAAGTTCCTTATCCTCCTATGTCTTATAGGGCATGAAAAACTTCATTATATTGGTTTACATGAAGAGTGGGTTTCATAGACCTTTTATATGTCTTCTAGCACACAAAATTCAAAGAGAATCAACTATATGTTCTCTAAGTGAACTTACACTATTTATATGTGGAAACATTTTTATCACCAACCTAATAATAGCACCTACCAGTATGATTATGATCATGTTCTCTATAATCTATATAGTGTGGATTTTTGTCTCGATACTATCTTCAAAAAGAGTGGTAGGGGATAGTTGTATGTATTGTTTGCAACATTTAGATAGAATATAATAATATGAATCTCAGTTCTTGTTACATAGGAATATACTTGATTATTTCAAACTTCTACTCTTCATATAATATGTGGAGTCACTATATTTTTTATAGGTGATTCCCTTAAGGGTAAAACCCCTCGTTGTCATTGCTCCTTCTACCAAGATGATGATACTTCTATTCTTATGGGTTTTATAAACTATTATGGGAATCATGGAGGCAACAGGCGTAGTGGAAGTAACAAAAAAATTTGCATTTCTACAAACATATCTCATCAACAACAATATATCAAGAAAAAGGGATGTGAGATATACCTTGTCATGGAATAGATGTGGTGACATTGCTCACAAGAAAATACATGTGCATGTGGAGGTGCACATATGATGGTCGATGATGTCTCCTAACTCAGTCATTAGACAGTAGCATCTCTATGAGGTTCATGTTGATGATGGAACCCAACTTCATAATCTTATAGCTTCCAGAGAAGGAGTATCCTTTTCATTGGGAATGTGATGGCATTGCACAATCTCTTCTTCCTTTTCTCTTTATGGGTAATGATGACTAGGTTCACTTGTCAAGAAGTGTAAGAAAAACATGGTTGTCATGCCCCTTTAAATAGGAGAGGCAAGGAAGCAGGGTTTCTAATAAATCCTTGGAAATGGAAAGACAATGGGTTGCATTTTAAGTAGTTGTTTGAGATAGTTATTCGATAGAATGCCTAGTCCAGTCAGTCAACTAGGTTGCATCAAAACTTACTGAAAAACTTAGTTGACTTATTGATCTATTATGGTGGGCCTATTGGGTTGGCTAGTCAATCAATTGGGCTAATCTTGTCTATTTGTCTGACTGGATTATATTGTCAGCCGATTGGACTGACTCCATCTATGTCAATCAATTAGACTTTTAGTCAATTGATTGGTATGTCTAGTCAGGCCATTTGACTTTTCAATTAGCCGATCGGGCTTCCATTCACTCCATCAATAATAAATTGATTACCTTAACCTTTTAGCATCCAATTAATCATGTGTTTATGATTATACTCCTCTTCCCCATGCATACTATGCATGTAACACTATAGGTCCACATTATATCATTAGTGATGTCTTTAATCATATTATGACTTTATAGACAATGATGGGCATCTAGAAAAACTTCATTGCTACCCAAGTAATTGGAGTAGTTGAAGAACAACTGCAACCTAATATTGTGACCAGTGTTAAAGACTCATATAATACCTTTGTCTCCAATATCGTAATTGAATCAAATGAATGGAAACTTCATCCTCTTAATGTTACATTTCTTTTCCTTGATTTAGATTAGACTATTCAATATACATGTGAGCTCAATATCATATACTGACTAACATTAGCATGGACATGCATTTCATTATCTCACTCATAAAGTGGTTTAGATATCATTCCAATTGAAGGGATGAATTCCATCTACATCACTCACAATAATCCACATGTGTCATAGTATGTCCAAGCACTACCTAGATGGAAACCCTTATTTTAGGTCATGTTGAGTAGTGTTAAAAGTACACTGAATAACATGTGATCATTAGAGTGACTTCATGTCTAAGGACCACAATTATTAGTGTCACAAAGACATAAGATTCTAACTGCCATTTCTAGTTTGCATGTATCATTATAAAATTGGGTATGGCCAGTGCACTTGTTCAAAATAAGTACATTTATGTTTGACTTGATTATTAATTTCATGACTAGTGAGACATAGTTATATTCAACACACATACTAGTCTTAATGTATTATTTCTATCCTAATTTTCACAATAATATCTGACTAGGGACCTAGACATGAAGTAATACTCTTAGCATACACATGATATCATGTTTAACTCATCAACTTGAAATCACATGTCACTGGGTCATGCATTCTTAGAACATTATTATATTTTTTCATTATATCATATTAAAGAAAACATAATCATTGTAATTGTTCATTAATAATGATACTAACTACAAAGGTTTCCATTATAATCATCATACGATTGGTTCCCAAGACTCACTACTAATAGTCTCCCACTTGCATTCGAGCCAATCACTCATGAATTTATGTCTAACTAGTATAAGATGACCATCAAGATTTTGTTGTTAAAGTTCTTTAATCAGAGGATAAACAATATTGCTTTTACTTGGTACCCTACAAATATTCAAATCTCCCTATTGTATGATCTCTCATATGAGATGGTAGAAACATAGTATATGCTTGGAAGACTAATGTGATTATAATTCCTTAGCTTGTGCAATGGATCCCTTTTTTCACGGTATATCTCTACTATAGCGTCAAAGGATGGAATCACTCCTAGTTCACTAATGAACTTCTTGATCAATACATCTTCCTTCTTTGTGCTGGAGGAAACAACATACTCGACCTCTATTGTAGAATCAGTCATGGCCTCTTGATTGGAACTTTTCCATCTCATCTCTCCTTCATTGAGGCAAAACACAAAACCTAATTGTGATTGATAATCATCCTTGTTGAATTGGGAGCTTGTGTCAATGTAACCATTTACAACCAAATCTTCCTCACCAGTGTAAATAAGGAATTGATCCTTAGTTTTTCTCAAGTACTTAAGGATGTTATTTACAATAGTCTAGTGACCACTATAAATAAGGAATTGATCCTAAGTTTTTCTCAAGTACTTAAGGATGTTATTTACAATAGTCTAGTGACCTTCACCGAGAACTTGACATTCTCAAAGCATACGAGAAGTTGGGACATGTGTATATCATCACATATATGATAGAGACAATTACAGAGGCATATGAAATCTTACACATGCTTTCCTTCTCTTCATAATATATGGCATTCTAATCTCTAGAGAGAGCTATTCCATGAGACATGGGTAAGTTTTCTCTCATTGTCTCTTGCATGTTGAACCTTTTCAGCACTTTGTCAATGTATGTAGTTAGAGCAAGAAACCTTCTATATCTATTCTATAGATATTTCTTCCTAGTATATATGATTCTTATCCTAAGTTCTTCATGGATGAGGTGTTGGTTCATTATCGTCAATGACCAACACAATGTCTTGTTGAGTCATGAGAAATCCAGATCTCTCTTGCTCAAGATGTGCCCTGTTAGACCTTTGAGGTTCCTCTATTATAGTATTTTCTAATATAGGAGAAATTTGATATTCCACATTAGTTTATACCTTCTCTTGTTCCTTATTGACCTCCATAGGTTCAGTGTGGTCTTTTTGGTCTTGAACTTCTTTGACTTCTATTTTCCTCCCATTGGTTCCTCTAGAAACACATTCCTTTTTTAAGAATAAATCAGTAATGGCAACAAACACTTTGTTGGCATACGGAACATAGAAGTAACATCCTTTGGTTTACTTGGGATATCTAACGAAACGACATTTGTCAATTTGGGTTTAAGATTTTTAGAAAGCTATTTCTTGACATAAAATTCACATACCCAGATCCTCATGAAGGGTACATTAGGACGTTTCCTAGTCCATATCTCATATGGTGTCTTTTGAACTAATTTAGAAGGTAGGCGGTTGTGTAAATGTTGTAGTTTCTAGATAACACCCCCAAAAGGAGGTCGGAAGATAGAAAAACTTATCACTGTTTGTACAATGTGCAACATGTGTCATTCCTTCTTTCTGGCATGCCATTATGTTGTGGTGTTCTAGGTGGAGTGAATTTTGGTTGAATACCATGATGTTTCATAAGAGATACAAACTCTTGACTTAAGTATTACCATCTAAATCTGATCAAAATGTTTTAACACTCCTTCCAAGTTGATTTTGTACTATCCTTGACTATTCAATAGATTTTGACTTGTGTTTCATTAGATTCACATAACCATGTCTATTGAGGTTATCAAAAAATGTAATGAAGTATTGGTACCACCTTTGGCATTTGTGCTAAAAGGTCCACATAATCAGTATGTATGAGTCCTAATAGGTCACTTTCCCTTTATTTGTTTATAGTAAAAGGTGCCTTTGTCATCTTGCCTAATAAACAAGATTTGCATGGTACAATTCATTCAAAATCAAATGAGTCTAGATATAAATGGTCATGGAGTCTAGCTATGTGCTTCTCATTTACATGGCCTAGATGACAGTTACATAGATAATTATTGTTTGAGTAATTGAGTTTAAGCTTCCTAGTGTTTATGTTATAGATGAGACAACCACGATACGGTAATCGAGATTACTCAAAACCAAAAATACAATCAATCACTAATTAACCACATAGCAAAAAAATGGAAAACCAAATTAAACATCACCAAAATGTCACATATAGGACCATCAACATGTATAAATGCACATATCATACCAAGTATTACTTATCTGTCCATTGGAGATGTAGTTCCACACATACATGCCATATACAACATCAACATACTGCCAAAAGATTTGACTCGATATGTGTGT
This sequence comes from Alisma plantago-aquatica, assembly GCA_963693085.1. NCBI lineage: Eukaryota > Viridiplantae > Streptophyta > Magnoliopsida > Alismatales > Alismataceae > Alisma > Alisma plantago-aquatica. Next base: position 136,471,411 of record OY856409.1, read on the forward strand.
CATCTACAAACATCTCATGCCCTGGCTTGAGAGTATAGGGATGACTCTAGGACACTCTAACTACTAGCCAGCCTTCTACTCCTACTACTCTCTAAGATTCTCTTCCTCACCTCCAAAAACATGACGACATCGCTAATGATCACCTAAAAAGATGTGGTCACCCATGTGGTGAGACCCATGTCCCTATGAGAGATATAACTCTCGGCAATGATTATTGATTACCACATGTTTATATTTAAGCAGGTTAAGCATATAAGATAGGTAAAGCATGATGAATAAAATTCATAGAGGAATAGTTAAAGCTATCACCTTCTATACAGTTGATTTCTCTTACCGAATTATATATCAACTAAACATTATAAGAAACAAGGCAAAGGTTATCAAACAATGTGAATCACATTTAATCCTAGCAGATATACTACACTGTTGGATTACATTTTTTATTAAGACCTGGAGAGTTTGAGGTATACCACTTAGACTCCAACTGACCAGTGTGAAGTGCCATTCAGTTTCGTACAAGATCTACGAGAGTCATAATCATAAGATCTCTCCACCCTTGTCCAGTATGAGTCCATCACAACGACATATATAGTCAAGATGCAAATAGCCTAATATTGTAAAAGAGTGAAATCACCCCTTTACTAAAAAAATTAAAAATCAAACCTCCATCCCAACATACTCAGAAGGTATGCTGAAATGAATGTAAAATTCTCAAATATTTATATATATAGTATACAAAAACCAAAGAGTATTGCAGCAGAATATAATTTCATAAATATAATCAATTTTATGAAAGTGTACATCATCATTCTCCCATATAGGGTTTATAACAACAAAAGGATCTAGATAGAGGGAAGTTTAAACTACACCAACTTTGTCTCCAAGAAATAACTTCATGAGATAGGTTCATGCTTAAAGCCATGTACTCCTTATCCTATTCCTAGGATGGTCCTCCACACTCCTATTGCACAACTCTGATCCTAGGCCTTAGTCAACTCCTTGATCTAACCATAGGTGGTTGGTAAAGCGCCTAGAAAAAGGGAAAGAAAACAAGGTATGTGTTAGAGAAAATGAACAAGGATAAAAGATAAGAAAACTATATAGAAATAAAGTGTAACATACTAGATCTCAGACCCTACCCTAGAAGTTGATATTTTAGACTTAGCCAAACAAGGTTGAAGGTTAGACCTAAATATACGTTTAGTATTACCCCAATGAGTTAATGCATGTATAGATCACCTTAATGTAACCTAATGTTCTAACATTAATCTTAGGTTAATAATGGATACGTAAAATATGCCACATAACTCATTTTGGTGGTAATATGAAGATAAGGAATTTTATTGGATGAATAATTTAGATAATGGGTCGTTAATGGGCCATATGACATATCTCATAAAAATAAGTCTCAAAGGTGGAAACAAACTTCAAATTCGAAATCTATATATCAAAATTATCCTACATGTCAAATTTCATCTAATTTGGACAACCTTGAAATATTAGGATAAGTTTAGGAGAGAGAAAATGAGTAAAAGGCATAAGTAATTAATATTGTGATTATATAACTTCAAAATATGGAAATAATTTCAAATTCATATTCAACACATCAAAGATAACTTGTGGATGAAGTTTGGTCCAATTTGGATGTTGTTTGTGCAAGTTATGCAATTTTAGGTACATTCTGAACTTTTTTGTAATTTACCCAATTGGGAGGTTTTCTTTGCAAATTGTCACATGCATTATAATCCTTATATATTCCATTACCATTCTCAAGTTTTTTAACCATAGGGAACCTAGTTTCACCTTATTTTGAAGGTGTTTTCTTTCCAAGGGTATTTTAGGGATTACTCTCTTTATAAATGAGCTTATCTTTAGAAGCTATCAACCAATGGGGTTATTTCTTTGATTAGAGGTCGGTTGGGATAGCCTATAAGTGTCCATAAACCGACATTTTATATTCAAGAATCCTCTATGAGTTGTCCTCTTACATGACCATGAAATCCCTAGGCTAAGGACACATGGAAAGCTCCATGGACACCTCATGCTTGATTTCTTCCTTATCGATAAAGGTTTGCATGTCCATAGGCACCCTTAGCATTGGACACATGGAAAGTAACTTGAAACCTCATTCTTGAATTCTTCCTTATCCATAAATTCTTGCATGTCCATGGACACCCTTATACATGACACATGGAAAGTCTCATAGACACCTCATACTTGACCTCTTCCTTTATATAGCCATATCTACCCCTTCCCAACTCCAAATTCGAAAAATCTTACTCTTATTTCTTTTCTCTAGCTTATATCATAACTCCTACTCTTTTTTGCCATGAAGGTGTTGTCCCAAGGTAAGAGAAGCTCCTCCTTGGTTATTTTGACCAAAACTAGTAAGTTTTCTCCTTTCCTTCCCTATTTTCATGATGTTAGTCATCCTTCCACCTTCCACCAGGTCGGAACCCTAGTCTTCCATGGTGAAACCCCACCTAGATCCCTTAAACACCCCATCTCCATGTTCTTTTTTTAGGTTTTTTCACCTCTAAAGTGGAAAAGGTGCTTCTTGCTTGAGATAGGAGCTTTGTTGGAGAAACAAGCCTATCTAAGCTTGGGAACCTTACTTATTGGACATGTCCACCTTCCCTAGAGGTTCTTTGGAGGCCTAGGCTTGACTTGGACTATTTAGACTCTGAAGTTGAGGTATGATGTATCCTGTAATGACCGTCATCAAACCGATAACCAAATCATTATTAATTAAGCAGAATAAACATAATCAGTGGATTAGCAAAAATCACTAAAATTTAAAACCATTTTGCAAGGAGATCCTTGATCAGAAAACTTTTGCTAAAAGATCCAATAATCATACATAACATGATTTACATTGTACAACACTATTTCATCTCATCTCGAGGATAACATATAATAGTTATTCTATCAACACATGTGTTGTAGCAACATTAAACGTCGAGGCTTACAAGCCAAAACCTCATATTGTTCATGAAATCATTACGAACCGACTCCAAGGACCTTAGAGTACAGAGACAACAGATATGACTTCTATCTACAAGACACAACAAATAGTACACTCAATCGGAGCTGTCACTGCTGCCTCAGCTGTTGTTCCTCTTCTGTAAAAGGTATCCACTGCTTTGTGTACGTCCATCTAAAAATTGTTGATCCCACGGGGTGAGACAATTGTCCCAGTGAGAGATATAAGTCTCCACTGATCATATTATTATTGATGATAAATATTATAAAAATTGAGAAGGGTTCTTTTATATTAACAGGAAGGATTAATCATTAAATGAATAGAATAAGATAATCTCCTTTCTCAAGGAGAACACTTGATCTACCCATGGTAGAGTCATAATTCATCTATATGCTTTGCAAGGAATGTAAAGAAATATAAATAACATCTATCAACTAAGATGTATAACTGAATTGTGCATCAAACAATGTTTTCTGTATTCGATCCTTAAGCAGATATGCTACACGGCTGAACATATTTTACAATCACACTTATGCCCTGAGGAGATGAAGCATACCTCATTCATCTCCAACTGACCACAAACTTCTTACAATTCGGTACCATACAAGGTCAATGGAAGAGTCGGTTGCCATGACCTCCCTTGTCTCAGTCAGTATGAGACCACTTAGGCTTAGCAGGACATCTCGTGGGCATCCTCACTTAGAGCTACAGTGTCAACTGTGCTCTCTTAGGGGAACATCTACAACAACCGTCCCCAATTATTGAGTTATGGTCACTTAGGCACCATAGTCTGAGCCATGGTCACATAGGCACCATGCTCTGAGCCACGGGTCAGTTCACTGTGCTCTATTGAGACATTCTTATGAAATTACTGAGTCATGGACACTTAGGCTCCATGCCCCCACATATTCAAAAATATGCATTTTGGGTTATGTTGCGGGAAACCTGTTTCACCATTCAGCAAGTTCTGACGTTGATGGATCTATGGTTAGGGCAATGTTTTATAGTTCCTAATGATGTATTACATGTATTACAACATTCTTTTATCATCAAACAAGTCATCATTATTAATTGCAACAAATGCGACAAACAAAGGTGTATTACATCTATTCAAGTCTTTAAAATAGATTTAGATACTTGGTACTTGGGATCTCAGCCCATTATCACATTACTGTGGATCCTCATCCCTTCATATCATCATCATCATGATTACTGGATCTGGGTATTCAAACCCCAAGATCATCACATAGCATTGTTACCTCTACAACAAGTAACTATTACCTCTAGGTCCTCATACCAAGGTATTCATTTTACTTGTTGTACAATTATTTCACATAGTTCACATGGTTCGATTAAGTATCTTGTCACCTCTCACTAGGCAACAACTATACACATGGCTCACAAGGCCCATTAAACATCTTGTCACCTCTCACTAGGCAACAACTATACACATGGCTCACAAGGCCATTAAACATCTTGTCACCTCTTACTAGGCAACAACTTATTCACATGGCTCGCAAGGCCATTAATCATTATACTTGTTATACAAGTATTTAACTTGCCTAACAAGGCTTATGCAATAATAGAAATACAACCTTCCCATCATTAGGGTTAGGGTTTCCCTTTATAGTCGAATAGGATTTCAAGTTCATATTATCAGTGCAAACCCTAATTCATTGATCCACACATTTTAGGAGCATATATTGATATCACAAGTATGCAATCATACTTATCTATTTTCATCATTTATCATTAAATGATTATCAACACAAAGTATGGGTTTCTCTCTCATATTCACTAGGATATTGATTACATCATACTTTTGGTTCAATCCTCCTCTTCAGGAATATTATTCCATCATTAACAAATCATATCATCTTTTGATTAACACCACATTCAACATATGTCACTCAATCAATTACTCATGTTTGGAGTGTCTCTATCATATTAGTTATCAAGATGTGTGTATTATCATATTATACTTTAAACCACATTCTTTACTTCATGTCATGTATCCATATCGGGCATATGGTATAACCACATCACCATGTCATGTTTTAGGGTGTATCCCCTAATTAACATATCATCATGTTCCCATATCGGATGGACTATCACTTAGATCTTATCATTTCAAATTAGCTTTGTATCGGGTATGAGCTAGGTGCTTGACCCCATATCGGGTATAAGCTATGTGCTTGGTGTCATATCGTGCATAAGCTATGCACCATATCGGGCATAGAGCATGTGCCTCCTCATATATCATTTGATAGGTATATATATAAGATATCATATCAGTTTCCCTTCAAGATCATCATATCGGGTAACATATCAGGTTACCTTATTAGGTAGACCCTTAGGATCATAACCCATTCATTCCTTCAAGGATCAACTTTTTCATATAGTTACTTGACAAACTAGGCATCTTATTATACCACAATCCATTACACAAAGGGTAAGGCATATCGGGTTTCAGTCCCTCATCTAGGGTTTTCCACTATATTAGGTGCTTTATACCATATCATACATGAAGTATGAATTGAACCTCATATCATTTACAAGATAGGAGTAAGTGCTATTCCTATCAACCAAGAGATATCATCCATATCATTCATGTGGTATCACTCACCACTTATATCAGCTTACCCATCACCTAGGGTTACTCAACTCTATACTGTTCAAAGTGTTCTCTATCTCTTTATTGTGTAAGAGATATAGTCTTGAACTTGTATCATGCATAAGGGGTAAGTAGGTATATCCCATATTGTGCAAGGACATATCACATATCATGTATGATCTATCATCTATTTGCATATCAAGTTAACCCCATCTCAGGTTTCATATCGGGTTGAGGTGTTCCAACCATATCAGGTTACACCTTATATTTAATCCATATCTTATATTGTGCATAGATGTACACTCAATCCATCATGTTGTGCACCATATGTATGCTTCAAAATATCGTGTAAAAGTGTATATTACATGATTATATCGGGCAAGGAATACTTGCTAACTTACTCATATCGGTTTTCCCCAATTAGGGTTTCATATTGACTTACAAGTGTACCCTTGTTTCTATATCGTGCATGGAGTCTATTATTAAATTCCTAACGTGCAAGAGATTTATGGATAATACCATATCATGTTCCAAGGTGTGAACTTCACCTCCATATCATGCAATAAGATGAAATCTTCTATTTATATCGTGCAAGATTTGTTTGCACATACCCGTATCGGGTTAGAGCTACTAGTGTGTATGCTTGAACCCGATATCACTTATAAAGTGATACCATCTTCTTCAAGCTCTAGAAATTCGTTATAACTATTATATTTCATGGAAACGGGTCTAAGAAACTACTAGAACTCATAAATTCATCAACTATTTCAAAATATTTTTGGAATTAAAAGTAGTTCATTAAGTATAGCAATTTAGGTGATGAATAATAACATGTTAGAGTTCAAGTTATATAACTTGCCTTGTAAACAGCTTCAAAGCTCCAAGCTCCAATGCTTCACGTCCTAAGGTTGAATAAGAACTTCTCCAAGGTCCATGGCTCGTTCACAGCTCCTCCATGGACAAGAGACCACCATATTTAAGCACTTGGTGAAGAAAGAAAGAAAAGAATATCCATAACCTGATATCCTACTTCAACCAAGGTTGAAGGTGACCAAAGCCTTACCTAAAGCTTGGTGCTCGAGCTCTCCTAGCTCCTTTATCTGCTTTGCACAATACCTAAGGGTCTTTTCATGATATCTCCAAGGGTAATGGTTATGAGGATCGTAAACTTTCATAAGTTGGTGAAAGGTGAAGTATATATACTTGATTTCATGAGATAAAGCATATATGAGGTGTCTTCCCCTCATGCTACTAGATGACATGTGGCCATGCATGCACACATGTATATCTTGTCATGCAAGAGTCTTGGGGATAACCTAGAGACAATATCTCAGCCCTTACTTATCTTGTTGGGCAAGTTATCTCATCTTTATCTTAATAAATAAGCAACCTGATACACTTTTTGTAAGGAACTTTGTAGCTCGTCATGGGCCACCTCCTTGAGGTTCTCTTCCCATCATGGCCTTTTCCAAGGCTCAACAAACTGATAGGAGGCTCCTACTTTGGCTCTTTGGACGATAGGGCTCCTTATATCAAGTCTACAACTCGATACAACACATATAAGGCTCTTGCTTTCAACTCATTCTTAGTCCTTCATTACCAAGAGTATCGCCACTCAAAGGTGATTCAAACATAGTGTCTCCTTCTTTTTATTTCCTATAAAACATACATAGAGTGAGTAGGGACACTCTAGAGGTGGTAATTTACATTTTAACCCCACATATTAGGTAAATTACAAATTGTACCAAAATTGGTGTACAAGGTACTAACATTGTTCAAACGAGTTGTAACTTGGGGTTTAGGCTTTCCACAAGCCACCACTTAGCATCACCCTCTTGCTTATGATACCAAAACACTTTAGAACACATTCCACATGTTTCATTTGCAATGTAACCCCTCATCTTGTGTAAATTGCACTTTTCACTCAGACTTTCATATAATGCACAAATAGTTTGCACTCTCTTGCTTGTTTGGATGACATGGCAAGTTCTGATTGGTTTGTTTTAAGAAATTCGCAATTTTTGATTTCTTTGTCCAAAAATTAAAGAAAAATATGTTTTGGAATTGAAAAAATCTGATCTTTCTAATAAAAATACTTTTGAGGTTTGTTTTGAGTTTTATTGAAAGGTGTTTTCTAAAAATGAATTTAATAGATTAAAATCACCAAAAATGCACTTTAATCATCACAACTCCAAAATAGACAAAATTATATGTTTTCTTAATCAAGAGAACCTAAGATCAATGGTGATGTTTTCAAAGTGTAAATTAGAGTTTTGTGTGAAAAGTCCAAAAGTAGGGTTTTCTTTACATTAATATACATGATAAACCCTAATCGATGTGAATATATTGAAAATATGAAAAATGGATCTTAGACTCAATAAAAGTGATGAAAGTTGATAATTGAACTCAATAAGAGAGGCATGTGCTTTCCTTACACCTAAGTTGGGAATAATTGCAAACCTTAACCTAGTTTCCCTAATGAGGCTTTTATGAAACCCTAATTTCTCTTTTGACAATTCATTCGCTATATTTGCCTCAAAATCAATTTTTATACTTATTTCTTAGGTCTTGTACCCCGCTGCCATGTCTATATTTACTTGATGCTTATACTTGCTATAGTTCTTAGCATGTTGATTTTATTAGTCTATTGAACTAGTGTATTGGTACTTTTGTACAACCACCCATAGATAGGGCATGTGTAAATTCACCCACGGGAATGTGTTACTCTCCCCAATATATAATATTTGTAGGTGATTGGAATGTGTTACTCTCCCTCACCTATTTGGTTGAGGTTAGGTAGGTGCCTCAACCCTCATAGTTTAGGTAATCAATATTAATCATGCATGCAACTTTTTTACTATTTTTATTATGGTAAGCCTCTATTTATTTGTGCCTCATACTTTTGACTATCTTCATCTTATGATGAAATCTTAGCCTTTATGTAAGGAGGCGGGATCACCCCCTTACTAAAAATTTGAAGAATAAAACATCCATTCCAAACACACTCAAAGGTATGCTAGAATAGGTGCAAAATTTTCAAAATTCAATAAATGGTATTCAAAACCAAAGTATAGCAGCAGAATAAAAATAATGACTATATTCAATTTTCATAAAAGATTACAAAAGTACATCATAATATCCCATAAGGGTTTACATGTATGATACAACATAAGGATCTAAGTAGATGGAAATCTAAACCATAACAAATTTGTCTCCAAGCTTTAACTCCTTAAGCTAGTCCAAAACTTCATGCCTTATCATCCAAGTCATTCACCTAGGGTTGGAAGCATACCCCAGCAAGAAGAGAAAATAGATGACATCAGCAAAGGCTGGTATGTGCATACTAAATAAGAAATTGAGCAATATATGGAATAAAAGACATCAAATATAAAAGGCTTCCCATAGAAAGAGATAAGGACTACCCACAAGGGCATAAAAGAGAAAAGGAATTGAAATCATATGATAACAAAAGAATACTTGCCATTATTAAAAACATAAAGATTGTGCCACACAAGCACATGTAAAGAAGTAGGGAACACACCCCATATCATCAACTTGCATGCATGTGAGATAAACATATCCCTAGAACAATATAAACACAAAGTTGGCCAAGTCTCATAAACTTGAAACTTGATAGAGAAAGAAATATTGCCAATATCCCAAATATATAAAACATGGGCCAAGAATCACACATCTTGCCCTGGGTATGAGGTTCCTTTGCATACCAAAAGAGTAAGAAATATCACATCTGGTCGGCAGTAAATAACACATCTACCATAAAAACCAATGTAATTACACTACTCTGGTGCTACTGAATCACATAGCATGTTAAATGCAGAGGCAAGTAGAAAGTATAGTCAGAATATATAAACTAGTCACCACATAAGTGACCAACATATACATCCACCTCATAAGTGGGTAAAAGACATCACATGTCATCTTTTAGAGTTCCATCATGAACGAATCATAAGATAAGAGTTCAAAAGAATATCCATGATCACATGATCAATATCAAATAAGGTAGTTCATATGAACCAAGATTTTCAAAAGAAAATACATTGTGTATAGGCTAATGTCCATAGGACAAAAAGAATGAATAAGCATAGGTGAATTACGCAACATAGAAGAATAGGGGATATGTAACACCCCTGACCTGGGTTATGGTTTAACCCTAGAAGTTTTGCTTAAGTAAGATACTTACAAGCTAATTCTAATCTTTTTAAAAGTAATTAAGGCTTCCTGTGAAGTTTATTGTCAAGATTGAACTTAGGAGATGGCTCGTGACTTGGCCCAATCACACACGACCAAGTCAGGGGTCCACGCCCAGTCATCAGACCATTTTACTCAATTCAAACCAAAAGATTACGTGACCAAAAGACCAAATATCCCTGAACGAGAAACAAAGCAGAAGAAGAAATGTGAGGGACAAAAGTGTACTTTCACATAGGGGATTCTCCCCTCCCCAGCCACAAGCCATGGCTGCTCAAAGTAGTTGGTAGCTGCTTGGAGAATTTGGGGAATCCAAGTTTCTCAACCAAATACAAAAGTAGAAGAACTTGAAAGATTGGACCTACCAGAGCAAGAAATTGGGTTGGAGATGCACGGATGAGGGAGTATGAGGTACCACAAACTTGGAGAAGAAAATTGATCAGAGGAAGCCCAAAACGTGACCAAAAAAGAAATTGAGAGAGGGGGAAGGCTTAGTGGAGGGTGACGAACATCTAGGGAGTGGTATATATTGGTGGGAATGTGAGAAATAGAGAAGAGGGAAATTGTCGTGAAGATCCACATAGGATATTTGGGTGTTTCCTAAAAACTTGACAAAACAACCCAAATAATATATGACTCTATGCGGAATCTTAAGTGCAACTCAATGGCAAAAGAATAGTGCAAAATAATCAATTGAGGAGTGACAAAATCAGATTTGAATATCAAGGCTCTGCGGCGAGACTGTTCACCCATGCGGGTCTCCTACTCAAGGTAGGAGATGATCCGTAAGCCGTTGGATTAAGATCCAATGGTCTATGTGTGTGACATTTATGTGGTTGTCAAAATCAATTCAGACTATAGTTCTTATTTAACATGTTTAAAGCATTATTATTTGGGTGTTTAGCCAATTAGTCTTCCTTTTATGAGTTTTGGCCCATTATCCAATATTACCAATATTTAACATATTAAATATTTACATATCACATTAACATGTTTAAAGCTTTATTATTCATTCCTTTTCATCTTCCTTGCTCTACAAGTCTAAGGAATAATCTAGAATAAATTATTTTATCATTATCTCACATATGTGGTAAATTTGCAAATTAGGCCCTTATTAAAAATATTTATTGAGGTATTTGTGCATAAACCCATATTTGGCAATAATAATGAATAAATGTTCACCAAACCACTATTATTCCATGAATTGAACATCAAAGCCAAAGATGATAGAAATGAAAGGAAAAGCTTAGAAAGAGGGTCAAAAGAGAATATGTCCAAGTTTCGGTATGTTACAACACTCCATCCCTTAAAAAAGGATTTCATCCCTGAAATTACAAGCAAAGAGCAAAGGGTGAGTGTGCAACTAACTTTAGGTTGTTCCTCCAACCATGAAACTTCCACCAAAACATCCACTAGCAACTCCTCATAGGCCATGTTCTTAAGGATCACTTAGGGTTCCACCATTAATATTTCTTATATGAGATTTAACATTATTAATATTTTTGTCTCATTAGCATTATATGGAATGTATTAAGTCCAAGATTAGGTTACAACATCTTACTCATCATATCATTAGGGTTTATTAGTTCATGACAAGGTTAGCATCTTGGAATGTATTAAGTCCAAGATTAGGTTACAACATCTTACTCATCATATCATTAGGGTTTATTAGTTCATGACAAGGTTAGCATCATGTCTCCATAATTAATATTAATATGTGAGTTACTCTTATTATGTACATTATATATCTAATAGGGTTCAAACATATGAACTATTCATTAGATGACCATAATATGTTCATTAATATATTAACAAGCATGTTAGGGCCACAACTATAGATTTGTTTGGTCAAATGAAAGATCCAAGCATACTAACCTCCTAGTCATGGAGTTAGGGTTTCTAAAGTCACATAGCTAGATCTTGGTATGGCACAGGGCTCCATCCCCTATAAAAGGATTTTGTCCTTGAAAACTAACTACCCAACAACAACAACCAACTATTCTCCACCCCTTAAAAGGTTTGACCTACAAAGACAAACTAAACTATAGGTAAAAGGGTGAGTCAAACCAAACCGTGTATAAGTTCCATCACGCTTCCTTTGCACACTCTAACAGCCTACTAAACACAAAACCTCAAAATGTAAGTTCTAGGGATAGACTGTCCAAACATGTAGTCCTAGGGGACATAAGGGAACTATGTTAGGTATCCATCCTCAAAACAAGTCACAACACATGAAAGACTAGATCACCACATAAGGTTCCTAAATATATCCAACAAAGATGATTAAGGTTACTATTGCCTAAAAGCATGCTATTTTGGACAATCTGTATTGAGTTCAAGCCAGGAAGGTATCATGCAGATCCGGGAGTCTTCATAAACCAAGCTAGTGGTGCAGAGGAAAATCTTTCCAATCCCCGAACGTTGATCCTTTCTAGACACCTTTGCTTACAACTTCATATCCTAGTAGCTGTCTAAGGCAAAACTAAACAACCTCAAGTTACACTTGCATCTTATAATTATCAATATTTTAGGGGGTTTAAACAACCTGATTCTAATGTGAACCTCATAGGATCCTAATCAACCTTTCATCATCTATAGATCGAATCTATGGCAAACATGTCACTTGTAGGGGTTCTATGTAAGGTAAGGATTCTAATTTAGGGAGACAAAATTGAAACAGTGAGATTCCAACTACCATGGGCTCTGATACCATGCATAACGTCTGGGCTCACTGCCCTGGGCTCTAGTAGAGTTTTAGGAATGACGAATGGCCCCACAAATCACCAGTGGTCTTAACTGTGTGCTTTGTCCTCACTCATGTGCAAGCCGGGGTAAACTTCCCGACTGGTCACACATCCTAGTACTACTCCAAGATAAGCACGCTCAACTATAGAGTTCTTTAGTGATGGGCTCCCATAAAAGGAGGTGCACCTTGGTGATATGGGTAGTCTAATCATTCCTTTTAAGATCATTTTATCTGAAGCCTCAAATCCAGGGATGTGGAGCCCATATCACCAAGGTGCACCTCCCTTTCTGGGATCCCATCACTAAAGAAATCCATAGATAAGTGTGCTCAGCTTAAAGTAGTACTAGGTTGGGTGACCAGTCAGGAAGTTTACCCCAACTTGCGTGTGAGTGAGGACAAAGTACGCAGTTAAGGCTAGTGGTGATTTGTGGGGCCAGTCGTCATTCTTAAAACTCTACTAAAGCCTAGGGAAGTGGGCCCAGGTGTTACATATACCCTTGGTATATAGGTCACTACACTAGTAACCAAGTTATACAACACCCTATAATCTGAGGTACAACCGCATTTGTCCTCAATCACATCACATATATGGATATCTGGGACACAGCCTCGACCGCTCTCAATCTGAAGCATGACCTCAGTCATCCTCCAAACCATGGGATCAGGATGTCAAGGACACACAATCTCTTACACACATATATACTCAACAGTATACAATTGCGGGCTTCCCTTCTAGAATACTCGTTTTCTCATCTAGCAAGTCTTGACACTAGAGTGATTCTATGGCACAGGGAACTACATGATTAACATTTCACTTGATTAGTTAATACCAATTGGGTGAGTTAAGGTTGCATCAATCAAGTTACATACAAACCCTTAAAGAGTTCTACAAAAACATGGGTATGTCACAAGTCTAGAAGATATAAAAATGTATGAGATATAATTCTTATCACATCATCACATGATACCAATCCATGACACACATGAAGAGGATCACACCTCCATAAAGGCTCAAACCATTCCCATAGGTCATTAAGACGATTCACATATCTCCTGCAAGAACATCATTATCTTTCCACACCTTGTAAAAGGTCCAACAAACCATCACCATACTTGTGATACGCATGTTCAACATGACCTTGACTCAAAGATGTATGATGTTCACATGATAACATGGTAGAGTTACCATAATGTTAACAGAGTATTGCTTCATCATATCAACATACAAGGAAACTAAGTATGTTTAACCATCATCATTTAATTGCATTAGGTTAGGTTTCAACAAGATAAGTTGAATTGATGTTACAAATTAGCACCCAAAACCAAACCATTGGTTCATACATTTACTTAGGCAAAATAACAACCCTAACACCTAGAATCTCCATTGGATCATGGATATACTTAAGCCAAAATGTCACCATAAAAACATGAACCTCCAACAAGACCATCGGATGTTAGATAGACAAAACCATCAGATCACACACTACGCACAAGCATGAGCATTTACATAACCCAAGGCATAACCATAAGATTGTATCATCAAACCAAAACCATTGGATCAACAACTAGAGAAATCATCATTGATAAGCCTAGGATAGCCATCTGATCATACACCTAGAAGAGACATCAAATCATAGGCCTAGTAAGGCCACCAGATCTTAAACCCAGAGGAACCATAGGATCTTAACCTAGTTAGGTCATCAATTATGAACAACCAGGTAAACGTCATTTGTGAACAACATCCAAACCATTGGATGTTGACAGCATAAAGATTAATGGATCTTGTAACCAGTGAAATCATTGGTTGTGAACCATCGAATCATGGAACCAATGAAACCATCGAGTTGTAACACAGTGAGATAATCCTTTGTGAACCTAATGAAGCCATTGGTTATCATCACTAGGTGGAAAATAGGTCTATAACATCAAGTAAAAACATATTTTGATATAGTGATGAAAACCATCGATTGAGACCACTTTATGGGAGCATAAAGACCATCATTTCTAGAGGAACTAAGCCATCAATTCTAAGCACAAGAAGGCCCATTAAAACTGTAAGGACCCTGACCTAGGTTTTGGGCTAGCCCTATTTGTTTTTCCTAAGTAAGTTGTTTAGAACTTTAATCTAATCCTTTGAGGTGTTTTTAAATCATGTGTCACGCTTATGTTTCATGTTTGGTTCTGTTTGGATCATGTTTGAGCAATGTTTGCTTGTTTTGGACCAGACTGCAATTTAGTCAAGATGAGGGATTATCTTGCAATATGTAACATGTTGAACGTTTCCTTAGTGATTTAGCATCATAATATAGAGGATTATGCTATGGGTCACCTTATGGAGAGCTTAAGTTTCAAGTTGAGCATGTGTGGATGATGCTTGTGCTTTGTGACCTAGTTTTGGTGTAAATTGCAATTTACCCAAAGTAAAGGGTTAACATGCAATTTACCATCTCTATAGTGTTCCTTCTCTTGTTAGACATCATCTACAATATATAAGAAGAGGTGGGCGCCTAGTTTGGATCTCATGCTATTGATGATATCCTTAGTAGTGATAATGATCTATGGACAATGTCTGTTTTGACCTTGGAATGTAGTGTATCGGTTTGATGTACTGTAATGTATCAGTTTGGAGATGTGGAGCCCTTGGTAGGAATCCAAGAGGCCAATACTATACCTAGAGTATATCACAATAATCTTTTATGCTAAAGTGGTTGCATTTGGCCTTTGCACGTCGACAAGTGTCACCTAGACTCTTAAGGTGATGACACCTCCCTTTTGATCTGTCTTTCTTCCTTCAAGTATATAACCCCTCCCTCTTCACACAAGTGAAC
The DNA here is from genome assembly GCA_963693085.1 of Alisma plantago-aquatica. Taxonomy (NCBI): domain Eukaryota; kingdom Viridiplantae; phylum Streptophyta; class Magnoliopsida; order Alismatales; family Alismataceae; genus Alisma; species Alisma plantago-aquatica. Next base: position 136,486,791 of record OY856409.1, read on the forward strand.
CCTTTCATACATTCTTGTTCTTCTCTTCTTATTGTATGAGCTTGGGATCTTAAGGATCTATATGAAGCCTCCATGGATCTTAGGAAGTCGAGCTCCTTGCTCATGGTGAGTATTGGTTTAACTTCCATCTTGGTGAGTTATGTTTCTTGGTGATTATTTCTTTGAGCTCTCTTCTTCATCCTCTTCTTCCCATCTCATCCATGGATCATACATTGAATAAAAGATGAATAGGTCGTGGTTCTCTCTTTCTTACTTTCCTCCTTGAGCTATCATAACCTTGGCATCTTCTTCTTTTTTCTTGGAGATAAGGTTGAGGTCGAGTTTGGGACTCTTGATGGATCATCTTCAACCTTGAGAAAACATGGGCTTTGGAGCTTTAATCATGGATCTTGATCCTTTGATGAAGACCTTCTTGTGGATGATTATATAACTCTTAGTCTTCTTTATTATTTTCACTCTTTCATGTGTTTATATTGATTCTCATCTCTAAATCATATATCGCATATATATGTTGTTAGTTAATGATGGTTTGAGAACTAATTTGATGAAGGAACCTCATTTTGTATGTTTTACATATCTTGTACTTTCCTGGCATGATAACACTTGAACTAGTAGCCTATATCCTAAGGTTGAATATGACAAGTTGACACACTTTGATCTATATGACACTCCAAACCCGACATGCTCTAAATGGGTTAAACTGATATGCCTTGTTAGCTGACACCTTAGACCGATATGTTGAGGGTGCTAGCCTGACATGCCTTGTGGTGATTAAATCGACATGCCTAAATGGTGCTTAAAACTGACACACTAGATGATAGTATGGCCAATACATGTGTCTAAACTGACACACTTTCAAGTAGGGTAAACCCAACACACCTTGAGGAGGTTAACCCCTTGTGCCTTGCATGGAGGTAGTCGACATGTTATGGTGGGGACAAGTCGACAATGTCAAGCATCAACCTGACACCTTGATGTCTAACCCGATACACCTAAGATGAGCTTGCTCGACACACCTCGGTGTGGTCAGGCTGATACATGAGGATGATGAAACCGGGATTCCTCTAGCCATACAAAACCAATATATTAAAGGCTGAACCAAGATGTTACAAACCGAGACACACCATTATGGGGTAAACCGATACACCTAGTGGGTGTTAAGACCATGTTTCTATGTGGATGTCAAGTCAAAACACCTTGGAAGAGATGAAATTGATACCTAGGGTTGATGATAAACTGATACCCTATGCTAATGCTAATCAGACATCTTGAGAAGGTGGTGAAACTGATATCACTTCATGAGTGTGAAACTGATACCATAAGTTGAAGATGAAACCAACATCTAGGGTTAGGGGATAGACCGATATGCCATGCAATTGATTACTTGTTACATGAGTAATTATGGGTCTTTACACCTATACTCTTGTGTATGGATATAGTCAATATATAGTGTAGTGATCTATCTAAAATGTTGTGACTATGAATGGTCAATCCTTATTATGATGTGTAGCTCTAAAACTCTCCAAGACGGTGGAAGGTTATATAAGTAGGGTACAGTGGTAAAGTAACCATACGATAATCCTAATCATAAGATGGTAAGACTCATGTTCTCACCTTAGTAAAAGATTGTAATCCATGGCAAGTGTCTTCTATGTTCCTTTCTACATGATCATAGTTTGTGAGTGAGGTTAATGAGACCACTATGCGAGTACATGATAGTGGTGATGAGACTTGTTGGAATCAAAGGGTGTTAGATTTTGTGTAAAAATCATGTGAACAAGTTTAATGGTCTAATAAGTGTCGTATATATTTGAAGTAAAACCCTCTAGTTATATAATCGAGGTTTGACATTCCTTAGTATGATAATGTGGTTGATAACTTGTGAACTGTAATAACATATGGATCACTTAATGTTGAGACATAATTTTGGTGCATGGTCAATATGTTTACATAATGCATTGTTGTAACCCACACATAACTTGATGAGATGATATGAATATACATTTATAAAATTGTGATACCAGTGCTGATGACATGATGATTTTTTCATTTCTAACTAATGTTGATCAAACCAAAATCAGTTTCAAGAAAGTGGAAATTTATGTAATTAGGGTGGGTGATGTAACCATGAGGTAAAACCCTAATCGGCTATATGTGAAGAGAATTGACCCAAATTCTAAGGGTAGGTTATATTATTGAATGTGGCAACAAATCCCAAACATTAGATAAAGACAAATGCGGAAGCGATCATTAACAGTGGATTACTAAAAATCACTAAAAAATTAAAATCATTTACAAAGAGATCCAAACACAGGAAACACTTTTTTCAAGAATCAAAGTATTTTATTTACATCCTGGTTCATAAGTACATATCTTGAACTGTCTCTTCTCGAGGATTACAAGCATCAACTTCCTTGTTAAAGATATACACATATAGCATAAGAACCTTGAGGCATCAAGCCAAAATCTCAGATCGATTCATTTAAAAGTATTGACTACAACTCTGAGGACCTAAGAGTACAGAGACAACATATAGGACTCTTCATACAAAATATGACAACCAGCGCCTCCACCTGGAATCTCACTATTGTCCCTGTTGCTTCTGCCCTTCTCCTGTTGTATGGTTTCTACCTCCTTGTCCTCGTCCACCTAAAAAGGTTAGATCCCATGGGGGTGAGACAATTGAAAATTGTCCCAGCGAGAGATATAACTCTCCGCCAGAAATATTATTATTGTAGTTTAATAGAATAAAATTTAGCAGGGAATCATATATATTCAACAGCAGATAAATCATTGTCTAAACAGATTAGAGCAATATTCTTATTCAAGTATTTCAGCTATAACTTGATAAAATAGCATATCACTTATCCAGTAAGGAATTGAAGACATGTATAACATTTATTCGTCTAAGATATGCTAAGTAAGGTAACATCAACTAGTGATTCTTGTATTTCAACCTTAAGCAAATACGCTACACGGCTGATTATATTTTATAATCATACTTTAGCCCTGAGGAGATGAAGTATATCGTTCATGCTCCAACTAACCATGATTACATAAAGCATCGGTTCCATACATAGGTCAATGGAAGAGCTGGACTCCGTCACCTCATCTGTCTTGGTCAGTACGAGACTATATGCAGGACATCTTGTGTCTCTGTTAAATAGCTTACCAGGGTATACCGGTAACTTTGCTATACAGTTATAGCTTGTAGCATATACTCTTTTCAGGATATGGCCCTTAGCCAATGCCTGGTATTGTGGAGTTATGTCCCATAGCCATACTCTCATTGGGATATGGTCCATAACCATTCATGTGCATAGGATATGGCCCGCAGTCATTCCTATAAGGCGTGAGGATATATTCGCCCATTACCCCCACATATTCAAAAATATGCATTCCATGAGTTCTCATAGGAAAACATGTTTCACCATCACCAATTACTGACGATGATGGATCTATGGACAGGGCTCTATATAATAATATTCCACTTGATTAGTTAAGAACATTGCCCTATTATTTTAACATCAATCAAGATTCCAAACAGGAATTATTATAACAATTGCTACAAAGAATGAGTAATACTTCTATCAAGTACTTTTCGAAGATTTATAAAACATTGGGATCTCAATCTCTTGTCACAACATGGGTATTATCATCCCTTAACAACTCATCATCATGATTATGGAATATGGGTATTCAAACCCTCAGTTCATCAAAGAACACTTGTTACCACTTATCATGTAACTAATATCTTCAAGTCATCTGACCAAGGTAAACATGATACTTGCTGCACAAGCATCGCACATGGCTCTCAAAGCCCATTTAATCTCTTATTACCTCTTACTAGGCAACAAAGCATATTATGGCTCACAAGGCCCATAAAACAATTTCGATAATAAAACATCATATCTCATACCTGGAAATGCCCAACATCTCATGATACCTGCATGGTTAGTACTCATGATAACAGTTATATCAATTTCATATCAGCACTATGCAATGTAAGAGTTGCATCACTATTCCCTCATTAGGGTTAGGGTTTCCCAAATTCATGGAAATTAGGGATACTCATCCCATTACCCAAAATTAGGGTTATGGTTTATCATCATATTGCCCAACATTAGGGTTTCATGCACTATAACCCACAATTAGGGTTTCACATAGCATCACCCTGGATTAGAGTTTCACATCACATCATTGCATTAGGGTTTCACCTGGCATCACCCTAGATTAGGGTTTCATACATCATTATCTTAAATTAAGGTTCCTTGTAACTTTTCCCAAAATTAGGGTTTCATGAAGCATCCTCTTAAATTAGGGTTTTTCATTATATTACCCTAAATTGGGATTTCTCATATCATCACCCTAGATTAGGGTTACACCATTACCCTAAATTAGGGTTTCACCTATCATTGCCCTAAATTAGGATTAGGGCACATCAACCTTCTCGATTAGGGTTTCATGATCTCTTTATCAAGGATCATACCCTAACTACATATTCTATTCGTGTTGAGAGTATTGAGGTTTAACCACCACATGGTTATTATACATGTATGAATTCCTCTCTCTCTCTCTCATCCTCTCTAGGATGTGGATTACTCCATACTTATCAACTTGGATCAGCCCATTATTCGAATACATACATCTATGGTTATCATAGTGTATTGAGTTACTACTTTCATAAGCATTAAAGGTTAACCACTCAAAAGGTACTAATCACCTCAGTACTTGAGAGGTACATCCATTGTAATTAACTTTGAGATACATCATTAACAATCATAGGGTTAATTGTTCTTTCATAGCCTTGAGACTATTAGGTCTCCAAACGGTTTTGATATTTTTGAACCTTCAAACGGTTTTAACCTCCTTGACCTTCAAACAGTTTTAAGACTGTTTGCCCTCCAAATGGTCTTGAGACCATTTGGGCATCTAGGGTTGAGACTGTTTGCTCTTAAACGGTTTTGAAATCATTTAGTGCTTTCAACCTTTGAAACTGTTTGATCAAATTATCATTGAAACCGAATGAACAACCCATCATTGAAACTGATTGGACATCAAACAGTTTGAGACCGTTTGATCCCAAATGGTCTCAAGATCGTTTGGACTCAAACGGTCTCAAGACTGTTTGGTCCAAACCACCTTGAAACCGAATGGATCAACTACGGTTTCTTAATCAATCGATTTAGGGTTTCCACTCATTGAATCATCCAACATTATGACCATTGAAAGTAGATCAACTTGCAACCCTTAGATCTCCATCCATCCATGACTCCTATTGACCTCAAACAGTCTTGAGACCATTTGAGCCATTCAATAAAGAAATCGACTCAATCAAATTAGGGTTTCAACCAATCAATCCATTTAGGGTTTGTAATCAATGGATAATCCATTCTTGAATCCATTAAAATTAGATCAATTTGAACCATTGGATCTTCATCCAACTACCTCAGAAATTGACCTCAAACAGTCTTGAGACCGTTTGACCTTAAACAGTCTTGAGACTGTTTGCCCTCAAACGGTCTTGAGACTGTTTGAGCACCAAACGGTCTTGAGACTGTTTGGTCATCAAGTTGAAACTGTTTGCACATGATTTTTCTTAAGGTGTGTGCTAATATGACATAATCATCTTCAAGCTACAAACTTCGAAATTTGATGTGATCTTTGTGGTGATTTCATCAATTAATCAAAAGGAAAAAATTGTGAATGAAAAAGGAATCAACATATGATAAAGAAATGAAATCAATAATGATATTTAAGGGTTCAAGTTATATAACCCGCCTTCAAAGTTGAATCCAAGCTTCAAGCTTCACGTCCTCAATGGTGAATGAAGCTTTCTCAATTGTCCAAGATATGTTCTCAAGTCTTTGAGTGAAAAGAATGGCTAAGGTTGAAGATTGAATGGAGAAAAGAAGAAAATAAGCATTGAATTTTGATTTCCACCATGAATTCAAGGTTGAAGATGACTATGGAGCTTACCTACAGGTTTAGGCACGTTATTTTCTTGCTCCTAAGATCCTTAGTGCACGGCCAAAGCAAGGAAAGAAAGAAGAGTCGAAAAAGCCTTTCATGTGGGTGAAAAATGGAGTGTATATATGGGAATTTCAAGAGAGAGAAAGTATTATAAAAATCCTTTAATTCCCAAAATCAGTGCCACTTATCCCCCTCACTTCCTTGCATACGAAGACATCATACTCTCCTTCAAAATCCTATTATTTATCCATGAATTAAAGAAAACAAATTAAGCACCTTAATTAATATAATAATAATATCCAAAAATTAGTAGATATTACTTTTTCTTTAACTAATGTGAGTGGGCTCTCCACTCACTTTAGATATTTCAGTGCCATTTCAAGGCACAAGGATGTCCACACTTATACAAATTCAACCATCACACTTTTGGTTGAAGGGTACTTCCATTAATATATTTATTTTTGCATTAAATTGAATTAGGGTTTCAATTATGCTTAAATCTTGATTATTTTAATACCAAGATTCTCTCTCCTCCAAAGGGATTCAAATGAGATGCCCCTCTGATTTTCTTATCTCTAATTGATACCAAGAAACATTAGGGACTCTCAAGAAGTGGTATTTTGCATATTGAACCCTAGGTTTTGGGTAAATTGCACATTACACCAAAATTAGGTTTTAATGCACAAACATTGCTTAATAAGCTTTTTCTTGGTGCTCAGGCTACCACAAGTCATACCTCTACATCATTTTCATTCTTATGATGCTTCAACACTTGAGGAACATTTTATCATGTAGCATTTGCAAGTTAACCCCTCAACTTGGGTAATTTGCACTTTAGTCCAAAACAGACAAAACATTATTTTCAACATTATTCAAAAAGGACTAAAATTGAAACATAAGTTCCTCTTGAGCCTTAATTACTTTTCAAAAGATAAAAGCAATCTTTTAATTTTCTTTCTTAAACAAAACATCTAGGGTTAAAGCATAACCCAGGTCAGGGATGCTACAAATTATCCACCCCTAACAGGGATTTCGTCCCTAAAATCATCAAGAAAAAAGAGAAGGGTACTTCCTTCTCATCTCTTCCACTAGCTCCCACATAGCTTCTTCAATGCCACGATGATGAAAGAGAACTTTCACAAGACATATGTCTTTCTTTTTCAACACTTTAATTCTTTTATCAAGGATCATCATAGGTCCTTCAACATATGATATATCATCATTTAATTCTACCTCCACAGGTTGCAAAACTAACTTTGTGTCAGGATGACACTTTCTCAGCATGGAGATATGGAACACTGGATGCAACTTATGCAGCTCAGGCGGCAACTCCAGCTTATAGGATACCTTTCCAATCCGTTCAATGATTGGATAAGGCCCCATAAATCTAGGAGCTAACTTTCCCTTCTTTCCAAATCTAAGGACACCTTTCCAAGGTGAGACCTTGAGATATACTATGTATCCAACTTGGAATTCTAAAGGTCTTCATCATTTGTCGGTGTACGACTTCTGTCTATCCTATGCAGTCTTTAATTGTTGTTGTATTACTTTAATCTTCTCTGTTGTCTGCTACACAAGCTCAGGACCCAAAAGTTGATATTCTCCTATTTCATACCAACATAAAGGAGATCTACAACATCTACCATATAATGCTTCATATGGTGTCGTATCAATACTGTGTTGATAGCTATTATTGTAGGCAAATTCTATCAAGCTCAGGTGTAGATCCCAACTTCTTACAAACTGAAGGACACATGCCCTAAGCAAATCCTCCAAGGTTTGTATGGTCCTCTCAGATTGTCCATCTGTCTGTGGGTGAAAGGCAGTATTAAACCTTAACTGCGTACCTAAAGCTTTATGTAGTCATTCCCAAAAATGACTCGTGAACTGGGGACCTCTATCAAAAACAATAGTAGCTGGAACCCCGTGCAACCGCACTATCTCATCTATATATATCTGTGCAAGCTTCTCAGCAGTGTAGGTTGTTTTGACAGGAAGGAAATGTGATGTCTTAGTCAACCTATCAACTAAACACCCATATGAAATCATGACCTTTGGTTGTTCTAGGCAAACCAACCACAAAGTCCATGGTCACATGATCCCATTTCCACTGCGGTATAGGCAAAGGTTGCATTGTTCCTGTGGGCTTTTAATGTTCAGCTTTAACCTGCTGACACACTAGACACCGCATAACAAACTCAGCCACATCCTTCTTCAGACCTGGCCACCAATACATATCCTTCAAGTTATGATACATTTTGGTGCTCCCTGGATGCATTGCATACATAGATGAGTGAGCTTCCTCCAAGACTAACTTCCTTAAGTCATTGGCATCAGGTACTACCATCCTACCATGGTAACAGACTACCTGATCCTCTGACTCATGGAACCCATCTCATTTCTCACTGCCATACTCTGACCTAATTTGTTGAACCATAGTATCAGCTTGTTCTGCTTCTTTGATCTGTTGTCTCAGAGTAGGTTTTACTTGCATCTCAACTAACAGCCCAGCTAACAATGATACCTTAAGTTGTATATTTTTTTGCCTCAAGGAGATAAGCATATCTCTTTTAAATCACACTAAGGAGTTCAACTGTGATTTATCTAAGGCTGGTGATGATGATTTCCTACTTAGTGCATCAGCCACTACATTAGCATTCCCAGGATGATAATCAATTGTACAATCGTAGTCCTTGATTAACTCCATCCAGTGGTGTTGTCTCATGTTCAACTCATGTTGTGAGAATATATATTTTAGATTCTTATGGTCTGTGAAAATATGGAATGTTTCTCCATAGAGATAATGTCTTCGGATCTTCAAAGCATGGACCACAACAGCTAGCTCTAGATCATGTGTCACATAATTCTCCTCGTGTTTCTTAAGCTGTCGAGAGGCAAAAGAAATCATTTGATTATCCTGCATCAACACACATCCTAGACCATTCTTAGATGCATCACAGAAAACTATGTACCCCTTTCCTTGCTCAGGTAACACCAGCACAGGTGCACTTGTTAACCTTTCTTTCAATAGCTGGAAAGAATGTTGACACTTGTCATTCTAGACAAAAGGAACCTCCTTCCTGGTCAACTTGATTAGGGGTAAAGCCATAGAACTGAAGTTCTTAATGAACCTCCTGTAATATCCCGCCAATCCTAGGAAACTACATATCTCCTTCGGTGTCTTTGGATTTTCCCATTGTAGGACAAATTCTACCTTCTTAGGATCAACACGGATACCTGAGGCAGATATTACGTGTCCTAGGAAAGAAACTTCTGGTAACCAGAACTCGCATTTGCTAAACTTAGCATACAGCTTATGCTCTCTTAGCAAAGTTAAAGCCTGATGAAGGTGATGCTCATGTTGTTGAGCATCTCTACTGTATATCAAGATGTCATCTATGAAGAATACTATGAACTGATCAAGAAAAGGTCAAAAGATTCTATTCATGAGTTCCATGAATGCAGCTGGTGCATTAGTTAGTCCAAACGACATAACTATGAACTCATAGTGACCATACCTTGTCCTAAAGGTAGACTTATATATGCCACTCCTTGATATGCAACTGATGATTTCCCAACCTGAGATCTATCTTAGAGAAGATAGTTGCACCACGCAATTGATCAAACAGGTCATCGATCCTTGGTAGAGGATACTTGTTCTTTATGGTTACTTTATTCAACTGTCTATAATCAATGCATAACCGCATCGATCCATCCTTGTTTTTAACAAAGAGAACCAAATCACCCCATGGTGAAGTACTCGGTCGGATAAAACCTTTCTCAAGCAACTCCTGCAGCTGTTTCTTGAGCTCTGCCATCTCAGCAGGTGCCATTCTATACGGTGTTTGTGCTCTTGGTTGCATGCCCAGGATTAGATTAATCTCAAAATCAATCTCTCAGAGCGGAGGAACACCTGGAAGTTCCTCAGGAAACACATCTTCAAACTCCCTAACTATTAGAACTTTAGAAGGATTAGGGTTGTCCATTGTGGTTTCTACCACATGTGCCAAGAATGCAAAGCATCCTTGTCTCATCAGCTTCTTAGCTACCATAGCTAACACAAGACAGGTTGGAAGAATCTTTCTATCTCCCTGAAAGATCCATGTGTCAACATCATCTGCGAACACATCTTGCTTGGAATCACAATCTAAGACAACCTTATACTTTTATACGGTGTCCATCCCAAGAATTATATCGAACCCATGCATCTCAAGTGGTATAAGATCCACCTGAATGTGATGTTCAGAAAAGGAAAGAATGCAGGGAGAACACACCTCCCGCAGCATTGCAGATCCCAGCAAAGGGGTTTCTAATAGCAGGCTATCTGCTCTATGACTAACAGTCATTTTGCCGTCAAGAAGCACTCTTCTAGTGACAAAGGAATGTGTAGCACCCGAATCAATTAAAATAGATACGAAGCAAGATGAAGACATATCAGAATGAAATAGTTCCATCTGACCTGTCACAACTCGAGGGTTGACTATCGCTTTAGGTTGATTCATCACATAGACTCTCATCGTTGCTTGTTGTTGACCATGTGCTCGGTTTTTGGGTGACGACGAACCAGCTTGGGATGCTTGTCCACGTCCTCGAGCGCCACTCGAAAGCTTTCGCCTCTGAGAGCCTTGCTGACTCTGCCTTAGTGGTTGGGTTACCACTGTGTTCCCAATTGGACAATCCCTTGCTAGATGTCCTACCTGTCTACACTGGTGACATGTTATATTCTCTTGATATGGTCTAAAAGGTCCAATCACTGACGTTGATGCTGTACTGGGGGCTCTATTTAGAGGGAAACTACATCCCCTACCCCTACTTGACATCCATTGCATCTGGATGTTGAACCTCGGTGGTGCTACTGGTGCAGAAAACCTTAGTTTCTTAAAACTCTTGGACCTCTGTCCTTGTAACTGATTATACACCTTCTTACTCTTAGTTTGAAGCTTCTCAATCAATGACCTTTCTATCTGTCTCACAGACTCCACAAAGATGGCGAACCTCTCCCTGTTCTCTAAGGTGGACACAGGAGTGGTCAATTTAGCGTTCAGCCCCTTCTCAAAATGATGAATTATCTCTTCATCAATAGCTTCCATATGCGGACAGAACCACAAAAGCTCCATGAATTTAGCTTCATACCCACTAATGTTCAGTGGTCCTTGCCTTATCCGCTCAAACTGAGAGATCTTCTCATCTAAATACGTCTTGGGGAAGTATCTACTGACAAATTCTCGTCGGAATTCTTCCCATCTAATTTCAACACATGGCCTCATGCCCTCTTTTATTGTCCACCAGTGTCCAGCACTCCCTTTTAGAAGGTACACTACATGCCTCATCTTCTCTACTTCAGGAATATTGAGGATCCTAAAAGCCTTCTCCAGCTCAGTTAGCTACATATCTACGTCTATTAGATCAGCTGTACCAGCATAATTTGTGCCTCCAACCTGACGAAGTCATTTGAAAGTCTTGTCGGCTCCCTATCCTTCATTGTGAGCTGGTGCCCTAGGTGCAGGTGGTGGCATTATGTGGAAACACATCCCGCTATCACACACACAACGAGGTGTTACGCAAAAACGTGTGGAAATCACCATAACCACGGATTATCAAAACACGGTTTAATTAAAACCGATTGCGGAAAGCTGATAAACTGATAAAACTTATTACATTCCAGTCCTCGACCTATAGAAAACATGTTATATAAACATATACAAGCCTTGATACGTGTCCACAGCTTAAACGGTCAGCTGTCAAGCCATCACATGAGTTCATCACCTGTTATATATACATAACGGCCCACATCTGGCCAGCAGTAGGATATACAAAGGATCAATAGCTATAGATCGTGAAACAACGTCAAAATGCTCCCAAGGACCTGAGAGTACAGGTATGACTCTAAGACTCTACTACAAAACACCAAAATAGCAGCATATATCCATCTCTTACCTTCTATTGCTCGTCTTGTTGCTCGGCCGCAACTCCGCGACCACCACCACGTCTAGCTCGAACACCTGAAAACCAGCGGGGTGAGACAATTGAGCATTGTCCCAGCAAGAAACATAACTCCCCGCCGAAACTATAAAACCAAAAGGATAAAGCATAGCAGTAGATATCTGGTAAAGGTATAACAAGAGTAGTCTATATAGCAAATCTATTCGTACCATTCAGGCTTACCATGCTGTTTATAAGACATATCACCAAGTATCTCTTTATGGAACATGATTAACAAGATAAGATATATTGCTACATAAGATGAGGAACATATAAATAACTGCAAGATATAGCAAGATTAACTACACAGGGTCAGCTCCATAGGCTACCCATCCTCTAGCCCGCCTCGGTACAGGTCTCGGTGCTAGTATATCTGAGCCACGGGCTAGTTCATCATGCTCTGAGCCATGAACGCATTCATGCTCCCATATCACATATCCTGATCCATGGGCCTGTTCACCATGCTCTATTCATATCCCGAGTCTGCAACCGTAGCTGCACTCGAATCCTCACTATTTTAGGCTAGGATAAACCTCGCATATTCAACAATATGTGCTCCAGGTTAACCTGTAAGAGAACCCGTTTCACCATCACCAACTCCTGACGATGATGGATCTACGGCCAGGGCAAACTACATGATATATTTCATTGTGATTATTTAGTGTCTTTTATATGGATTGCAAGATTCAACCAAGTTGTATAACATGTAAACTATAACAACATAAACAGTATGAAACTCAACAGTATGCTTTCATTGTAGTCAACATTATCCTGATCCATCACAAGGATCCCACATTACATGCTATCACTTGGCTCCTTGCCAATCATCCAGATCCATCTCAAGGATCATCACATTGCCATGGGATCTCAATCCCTCATCACATAGTGCCACTGTCTCTCAATGCTTACATCATCAACATGGGATAGAAATCCCAAGCATTTTAGTCAAATACATCATACAAGTTATATCATCATCAAGAGTACCCATCACAGCAAGGTTACTCAACATATATTCCTCATATCCCTTTACCTGGCTATACATCTGTATGAGACCTGCATGGTTAGTGTACACAATAATCATAGGCTTTAACAGAAAAATCACGCTATCAGTATAAGGTGGCATTAATAACTATATACTTTATCAATCATGCCTCAACTTGTGATCATGAGCTTAGGTTTCATCATAAAGCAAACCATATTACATGCTTACCATTATCTCAACTTTATACAAATAATCAAGATGATCACATACATAGGTAAAGACATATGTGTTATATAAACAAGCTTTACCATATCAATTACCATTCAGCATGTCGATTTATGTGAGGGGAAGGACTCTCACTAAAAGCACCACAAACCCTCACCAAGTGGTATCGGGTAGGATACCCTTATCTATGGGTGATATCGGGCAACATAGTGTCGAGCTAGTGTGACACGCACCCTGTCGTGCACTCACAAGAGGTTAGGGTGACGCCCGTCACAACTACTAGCAACGCCTACCTCAAGGCACAACAGCCCCAAACTACATCTTAAGATAAGTGTGTATCGAGCAAGATACTCCATAAGAGGTATTGTGTAAGGGTGTAGCTAAACTGCCATCAAGGAAACTATCGTCCAGCCAACCAACTCATGGCCTATCGGCCGACACACAGTAGGGTGGCAGTGTGACGCCCGTCACATAGATCAGGGGTATCGTCCATCTCAACCACAACATATCGTCCAAGGTCAGACCAAAGGAAGGATATCGGGCATCACCACCAACAACACCATATCGAGCAAGACAAGGAACAAATCTAACAATGTTCACAACCACCACAAAGCTCACCCTTCAAGTCCAAGGTGAGAGGAGAGTGTTGCTCAAGCTACTAAAACACAAGCTCACCTCTCAACTTAAATGAGAGAGGAGTGTTGCTCATAATTCTAAAACTCAAGCTCACTCCTCAAGACCTAGGAGAGAAGAGAGTATTGCTCACCAAGAAACCCTAGAGCACAAGGTTTAGCCAATAAGAACAACTAAGAAAGAGACAAAGCTAGCAACATATAAGAACATGAAAGGAGGTAGTATAGTTAGGGTTAGGAGTTATGCAACCCGCCTTAAGCAAGCTCCAAGCTCCGAGCACCAAGGAAGAAGAAAGCTCCAAGGAAGATCGGCCACCAAGCTAGCTCCTCTAAGGGTGTCATCCACCAAGCTTGCAAGGGAGAAGGGTATCATGCACCAAGGGAGAGGGAGAGACCAAAAGGATCCCTAGCAAGAGAAAAAGAACACATATATAGAAGGGAATGGAGGAGAAAACAAGGTAGAGCCAAGCAAGGTGTTGCCCACCTAGGGACACTTGTCCATGTGCACAAGCCACCATTCTAGCAAGTCCTAAACACATGTCCAAGGTCATTGCTACATGCAAGCATCAAGCACCAAGTGTCCACTAGTGGTGACACAAACAAGGTCAAAGCTTGGTCAAAGGTCATGGGTGACACACTTGGGCGATACACCTCCAGCATGGGTGACACAGCCCTGGGCGACACAACCACTTCTTTCCCGACACAAGGCCCAAAGGAAGCAAAAGCAAGGCATCACGAGGCCCAACAAGCTCAACCAAGCCCAAAGGAACTCAAGAAATGAGCCCAAGCCTTCCTCTCTACACTAGAGGAAGCAAGGAGAGAGAGGGACACCTCACAAGGTGACAAACTTGCCCACAAACCCTAAACTTGGGTTAATTGCAAGTAGCACCTCCAGCTCTCAACAAAGCACAACCAAACCCTAATCACCACTAAAGGTGATTAGCAAGCGACTAAGCATCAGGGTTAAGCAAAGCAAATAGGGTAAACCCTAAACGGAGGTCAGGGTCCTTACAAGCTAACCCCCTTCAAAGGGATTTCGTCCCCAAAATCCGAAGAGAAAAGCAAGGGATACTTCCTCCTCATCTCTTCCTCCAACTCCCATGTGGCTTCCTCAACACCACGATGATGCCAAAGAACCTTCACAAGAACCAGGTCCTTCCTCTTCAGCTTCTTAACCCTTCTGTCAAGGATCACCATAGGACCTTCCTCGTAGGTCACATCTTCATCAAGCTCAACTTCAACTGGTTGTATCACTGTTCCCGAATCTGGATGGCTTTTCTTCAGCATACTGACATGGAACACTGGATGTAACATGTGCAACTCTGGAGGCAACTCTAACTCGTAAGCTACTTTGCCAACACGTGCTATGACCGGGTATGGCCCCATATATCTAGGTGCGAGCTTACCCTTTCGGCCAAACCTTAGCACACCTTTCCACGGTGAGACTTTAAGATACACTTTGTCTCCTACCTGGAACTCCAAAGATCATCGACGATTGTCTACGTAAGACTTCTACTTGTCCTGTGCCGCTTTCAACTGTTGCTATATCACTTTGATCTTTTCTGACGCCTGTTCTACTAACTCAGGACCCAAAAGCTGATATTCGCCAGACTCATACCAACACAAAGGAGATCTGCACTTCCTGCCATACAAGGCCTCATAAGGAGCCTTGTCAATGCTCCGCTGATAACTATTATTGTAGGCAAACTTTATCAAACTGAGATGTACATCCCAACTGCCTAGGAACTGCATTACACAAGCTCGAAGGAGATCCTCCAAAGTCTGAATAGTCCTCTCAGACTGTCCATCTATCTGCGGGTGGAAGGCAGTACTGAACCTCAACTACGTTCCCAACGCCTTATGCAACTGTTCCCAGAAACGACTTGTGAACTGAGGACCTCTGTCAGATACTATTGTCACTGGCACACCGTGCAAACGCACTATGTCGTCCAAATATACTTGAGCGAGTTTCTCGACGGTATATGTCATCTTTACTGGTATGAAATGGGCAGACTTCATCAATTTGTCCACTATAACCCAAATGGAATCATGATTCCTAGTTGTCCTGGGCAGACCAACTACGAAATCCATGGTTATATGATCCCATTTCCACTACAGTATCGGCAGGGGTTGCAACGTACCTGCCGGCTTCTGATGTTCAGCCTTGACTTGCTGACAAACCGCGCATCTCGCCATGAACTCAGCTACATCTTTCTTCATGCCAGGCCACCAATACAAGTCTTTTAGAATGTGATACATCTTGGTGACACCTGGATGCATAGCATACATCGACGTGTGTGCTTCCTCGAGCACTAACTTCCTCAGATCATCAGCCTCGGGGACAACCATCCTGTCACGATAGCAAACTAGTCCATCCTCGGACTCATGGAACCCATCACGCTTTTTACTGCCAAACTCAGATCTGATTAACTGTACTGCATCATCCGTTTGTTGTGCATCTTTTATCTACTATCTCAGTGTAGGCTTGACTTGTATCTATGCTAAGAGTCTAGCTAACAAGGAAACTTCCATCTGCACATTCATCTGTCGCAAGGAAACAAACATGTCCCGTCGATAGCATACCAGGGAACTCAACTTTGCCTTCTTTGAAGAAAAAGAAGAAGACTTTCGGCTAAGCACATCGGCTACCACATTCGCCTTACCAGGATGATACTCGATAGTGCAGTCGTAATCGTTGATTAACTCCATCCATCGACGTTGTCGCATGTTCAACTCATGCTGTGAAAAGATGTACTTCAAATTCTTATGATCCATAAAGATTTGACACACTTCCCTGTAAAGATAGTGTCTCCAAATCTTTAGCACATGAACCACTACTGCCAACTCCAAGTCATGAGTCAGATAGTTATCCTCGTGTTTCTTAAGCTGTCGTGAAGCAAAAGAAACCACGTGATCTTTCTGCATCAGCACACAACCTAAACTGTTACGACCCGCGTCGAGCTTATCTCGTAAGTAAGTTGTTCAACACGTGTTTAGCTGATGTGTTAAGTTATAAGCCTGTTTTTGTTAATAATGCTTAAAATGGACATGATACGTGCTTAGTGTGTTTTCTAGCCTCTAAAGTGTGTAAAATCTTACGCTTGAAACGTTGCCAGAGAAATCGTTCGAATCCGACCTTCGAGTCAAAAGTTGCATGTTTTTGGGCTTCTAGGGACCCGATTGCAATTTGCGAAAAATTCGAAATTTGTGATATGGCCCCTAAGTTTTTCTTCCTTACCTTCCTTTCTCCCTTTTTCTCGGTTCATTTCTCAGAACCGCAGAACGCAAGAAGCGTTCAGCTCCTGCGAGAGAGAAAGAGAGAGAAAGAGAGGGAGAGAGAGAGGGAGCTGAGGAGGGAAGCTCTGGAGCGTCGTTCTGCTCCAGTTAGTTGCGGTAGATCGTCCCTTTCCTCTGTAGATCAACGTCTCCGTCGAATCGAACCAAGTTCGCAGCTGGAGCTGCGTTTGTGAAGAAAACGGCTGAGAAATTGGGGTGCACGGTGCAGCCCCTGTTCGTTTTCTTGCTCCTTTCAGGTACGGTTTAGTCGTGTGGATCGTTTGTGATCGTTTGGTGTTGTTTGCGCGAAGTTTGCCCGTCGATTCGTGAGAAATCGACTTCTGCAGGTCGTTTTTCTGTTCTGTCTGTGCGCGGTTCGGCCGAATTTCCAAATCGGTCGGCCGAGTTCTTATTTAGGGCTTTGGTACAACGTTTTCCGGATCGGCCGAGTTTCGTCTTGGGTCGGCCGAGTTTCCTGAATTAGATATGCGAACAGGGATTTGGTCGGCCGAGTTTGGTTCTGATCGGCCGAGTTTCCTTTGTAGGTTTTTCAAGCGGTGTGTTGGTCGGCCGAGATTGGTCGGCTGAGTTTCAGAATCTGGGAGGCGCTCGGCCGAGTTCCAAGGTGGTCGGCCGAGTTCCAAGTTGTGAGTGGCAGTTCACTTAGAAATCATTATTTAACTCATTTTAATTGCTTATTTGCTTCAGTATCACTTGATATGATCTTTAAACGGTATAGCATGTACATTTTAGTGTGATAAGTTCATTGGAACTTGAAATGTGTGATGTAAATGATGAAAAAGAGGAAATCCTATGTCTTACAGTTGCTATATGATATTTCTGTTTAATTGTTTATCTGTTGGTTAATTAATAGACCTAAGGGCCCTAACACCGTATAACCCCTAAAGGAAGGTCTGTTACTTAGGGGTGAAACTCGTGTCCAACATCAACCGGTTGAGTAATTCTGGTGGCACGAGGAGAGAAAGAAAGGCAGTGTCTAACAACAATCGTGCGTGTGTCACGATGGCACTGGGAAAAAGAAAAAGAAAACTTGGTTATCTAACATCATTCGTGCGTGTGTCACGAAGGTAACCCTGTGACTCTCCGCCGGTGTACTCCGGTTAAAGGAGGAGTCGGGTGCACTCAGAGTAGTGCTTTGAGGCCGTAGAGCCTATGTTCTGGCCGGAGAGCCAGGGGTCCTGTAGCAGAGCAGGGCTGGCGTCAGACTTAGCATTTCCCGGGTGTGTCGCTAAGTCTTGTACGGTGGGGCCGTAGCATGAATTTGCTATGGATCTTTATATGCAGAGTACACTGCATATATTTAGGGCATAATAATAAAATGAATAAGAAATCATTTAGGATCACAGTAAATTTATATAACTGTTTAGTTACCTGAAATACCTGATGACGCATAGAAATGTGATTATTATCTGTACATCTGCTATGTCAATTGAACTGCTCTGCTTGAATTGTATATCTGTTTAATTTCAGTTAATAAACCTGACGAGTTGTTTATTGATAGCTAAGTGAAATGTTATTCACTGAGCGAGTAGGCTCATACCTCTACTCAAAACATTTTCAGGTCAGCATCAGCAACAGGAGTCGGAAGGATCCTTTCATCCCAACGCTTAGTTGATAGAAGGTTTGTAGTTAGACTAGTTAGAGGTCTCTTAGTCCATTCCCCTCGATCTGCGGGGTAAGGTGTTAGTGAGAGAGAGAATATGTACAAAGATGTAAATTAACTATTATGCTTTATTTTATGGGGAACAATGCAGTGTACTGTAGACTTGTTTAATTTCCTATCAGTTAATAGAAATGCTTCCGCAGTTTGTTTACTTTTCGTTTGCAGTAATATCTTAATTGTTTTAAAAGAAATGAAAAGTTGGTTATGTGTTAATCCCACCTGCCGCGCCCTAATCCGGTGGTTTGTGTTTAATGTGAGGTTGGGGCGCGACAATTCTTGGTATCAGAGCCTAGGTTTGAGTACTTAGTTACTCAAGGTCAGGGGACGATAAGAGACCAAAAGGATTAAGGTTTAAGTGTCTTTCTTCTATCTGTAATTTTCTAATAAGAAATATTCTATTATATCATTGCAGATGGCAGGAAGAGGCTTTGATCGTGATGATCAAGCTGAGAGCCATGTTGGCCCTGATCCGCGGTACTTGGGTCCAGGTGGTGGTGACCACGTGGATGAAGCATCCCGGATGTACAGGATGTTCTTGGAGACCAAGGAGAGGTACAAGGCTGATAGGCGAGAATCTTCTTCTACCAGCAGTAAAGATCTGATGTGATCTTATGAGCTTGTGAAGAAGCTAGGTGGCACAGAGTTCAGTGGCACCACAGATCCCGCAGAAGCTGATGAATGGTTTAGACAGATTGAGAAGGTCTTCCGTCTGATGGAGCTTCCAGAAGATAAGAAGATTAGTCGTGCAGTCTACCTTTTGACAGGCGATGCAGAGTTGTGGTGGCGTGGTGTGGAAGAAAAGAGAGGAGGAACAGAGCTTTCCTGGCAGGATTTCTCTGAGGAATTTCATCTCAAATTCTATCCACCCACTTTCCTTAATGAGAAAATCAGGCAGTTGCAGAATATCAAGCAGGGGAACATGACAGTTACAGAATATGAAGCACTTTTCACACGGTTGGCGAACTTCTGTCCACAGCTTGTTCCTGATAACATAGAGAGATGTAGAAGGTTTCAGGAAGGTCTAAGGCCAGAGATTCGGCATACAGTTTCTGCTACTAGTAGGAGGAACAGAGAGAACTTTGGTGAGTTTGTCGAGGCTGCAAGACAGGTTGAAGAATCTGTGAATGCTGACAAAGTGCCCGAGTCTAAAAAGAGATCTGCAGACTTCATTAGAGGGCAATCCAGTAGTGGATACAGAGGTGGAGGTAGAGGTTTCTTTTCTAAGCTTGGGCGTGGCTTGGGATGTTTTGGCAGACAGAGATCTGAGAATGTCACTACTTCTAGAGGCAGAGGAGGATACAATCCAGGAAGATGGGGCAGTGCCCATAGTGGACAGTCTTCTGGGTCATCAATGTCAGTGACAGGTCCTCAGAGGCAAGAGATACCGCCATGTGACAAATGTGGAAGGCCACATACTGGTCAGTGTTGGGGTGCAAATCCTCAAGGTTGTTTTATCTGTGGACAAGTAGGACATTTCAAAAAGGAATGTCCTCAGCTTCGACAAGCAGCAACGCAAGCTTTCCAACCTCAATACCATGATGTTCCGAGTTCCTCTGTGGCTTCTGGTTCTAGAGGTGATGGAGTGTCTAGTGGCAGGAATGGTCAGAGAGGACAGCGTGGCAGAGGGAGAGCTTCAGCACGTTTCTTTTCTTTGACACCCCAGGAAGGTATAATCTCTTCACAAGTTGTTACAGGAGAGATGCTTTTATTTAATAGTATACCAGTTTCAGTTTTGATAGATCCAGGAGCTACTCATTCTTTTATACGACGTTCTTTGGTTGTTGAGCTTAATCTGTTAACTCAAGAGTTGACAGATGAGTTAGTGTTGAGGGTTCCACTAGGTGGACCGACAGTTTTGTCCGAGTCCTGCCCCGGATGTTTGTTATCTTTTGGAGGTTTCACCTTTGCTGCTAATCTTATACCCTTAGATGTAAATACCTTTCAAGTCATCTTGGGTATGGATTGTCTTGAAGCATATCGAGTGCAACTCGATTGCTGGAAAAAGGAAGCTACCTTTCAATTAGGAGAATTTTCTTGTGTCTTTACTGGAGACAGGAAAGTTCTGCCTACATGCATAATATCAGCTGCTGTAGCTGATAAGATGTTACAGAAAGGATGTGAAGCGTTCCTTGCTCATGTAGTTGACACCAGAGCAGAGAAGAGCACCACCAGTGTTTATGATGTGCCTATAGTTCGTGAGTTCTCTGACGTTTTTCCAGAAGAGTTACCAGGCTTACCTCCAGTCAGAGACATTGATTTTGAAATTCAGATTTATCCAGGTAGTCATCCAGTAGCACTACCAGCTTACAGAATGGCACCTGCAGAGTTGAAGGAACTCAAGGTACAGTTGCAGGAGTTGTTAGATAAGGGTTTCATTAGACCCAGTTCTTCACCATGGGGTGCTCCAGTCCTGTTTGTTAAGAAAAAGGATGGTACCATGCGTCTCTGTATAGATTACAGGCAACTAAACAAGATCACAATAAAGAATAAGTATCCATTGCCGAGAATAGATGATCTGTTTGATCAGTTGCGTGGAGCGACAATCTTTTCAAAAATTGATTTGAGATCCGGATATCATCAGCTCAGGATAAAGGCTTCTGATATTCCCAAAACAGCTTTCAGAACCAGGTATGGGCATTATGAGTTCTTGGTCATGTCATTTGGGCTGACCAATGCCCCAGCAGCCTTTATGGATATGATGAATCGGATTTTCAAACCTTTTCTAGATCAGTTTATTGTAGTCTTTATAGATGATATTCTGATCTATTCCAGAGACGAGGAACAGCATGAGCAACACTTGAGAGTAGTGTTGCAGTTGTTGAGACAACACCAGTTGTTTGCTAAGTTTAGCAAGTGCGAGTTCTGGTTGGCTGAAGTAGCATTTCTTGGACATGTTATCTCGAGAAATGGAGTCAGCATGGATCCTAAGAAAGTTGAGTCTGTGCTTCAGTGGGAACAGCCTATGACTCCTACTGAGATCAGAAGTTTCTTGGGCTTGGCAGGATATTACAGAAGGTTCATAAAGAACTTTAGTGGGATAGCATCACCTTTGACACGCCTGACGAGGAAGGATGTACCGTTTGTGTGGTCTGATAACTGTGAGAAAAGTTTTCAGATTCTGAAGAAGAGGTTGACTTCAGCACCAGTGTTGGTTCTGCCAGAAGCAGATAAAGACTATACAGTGTTCTGTGATGCTTCTAGAAAGGGTTTGGGCTGTGTACTGATGCAAGAAGGCAAAGTTGTTGCTTATGCGTCTAGACAGCTTAAGAAAAATGAGGAGAATTACCCTGTTCATGATTTGGAATTAGCTGCTATAGTTCATGCTCTTAAGACGTGGCGTCACTATTTGTATGGTGAAACATGTCAGGTGTTCACCGATCATAAGAGCTTGAAATATATCTTCACCCAGAAAGATTTGAATTTGAGACAGCGCAGATGGCTGGAGTTGATTAAAGACTATGATGTGACAATCGATTACCATCCTGGTAAGGCGAATGTTGTAGCTGATGCCTTGAGTAGAAAGTCAAGTTCTTCAGCCAATGCATTTTCTATGGCATGTTTCAAGAGAGACTTGCTTGTAGATATGCGAAGGTTGAACTTGGACTTGGAAGTGACAAGACAGAGTGGGCTGATTGCACAGATGCAAGTTAGACCTACTTTTTACAATCAGATTAGAGAATTGCAGCAGAGTGATAATGATTTATGGCAAATCATGCAGGAGATGTCTGAGGGTAAGAGGACAGAGTTCAGATCTTCTGATGAAGGCATGTTGTATCTCCATGATAGGCTGTATGTACCTGGAAACAGTGAGTTAAAAGAGCAGATTCTTGAAGAAGCGCATACTTCTATGTATGCCATGCATCCAGGTAACACAAAGATGTACAGGAACCTCAAAGAGTTGTACTCGTGGTCTGGCATGAAAAAGGATGTGGCTGAATACGTAGCTAGGTGCGGGGTGTGTCAGCAGGTTAAGGCTGAACACCAGAAACCTGCTGGTACTTTACAGTCGCTTCCTATACCAGAATGGAAATGGGATCACATCACTATGGACTTTGTGGTAGGATTACCCAGGACGCCCAAGGGTTCGGACTCGATTTGGGTGATTGTGGACAGGCTAACTAAGTCTGCTCATTTTCTTCCAATCAAGTCAACCTTCGACGCTTCAAGGCTGGCAAAAATTTACGTGAATGAGGTAATCAGGTTGCATGGGATTCCAGTTTCTATTATTTCTGACAGAGATCCAAAGTTCACATCTAGATTCTGGAACCAGTTACAACATGCGTTGGGCACAAAGCTGAAGTTCAGTACAGCATTTCACCCACAGACAGATGGTCAATCTGAGAGAACCATCCAGACCCTTGAAGACATGCTGAGAGCATGCGTGCTACAGTTTAGAAGCAACTGGGAAGAACACTTAGGCCTAATAGAGTTTGCATATAATAACAGCTACCATTCTAGTCTTGGAATGGCTCCATATGAAGCTCTTTATGGCAGGAAGTGTAGATCGCCAGTTTGCTGGTATGAGGTGGGTGAGAAGGAAATTCTTGGACCTGAGTTAGTTGATGTGACTACTGAAAAGATATCAGTGATCAGAGATCAGTTGAAAGTTGCACAGGATAGACAGAAGAGTTATGCTGATAGACGACGTCGACCTCTTGAGTTTGAGGTTGGTGACGAGGTTTTCTTGAAAGTTTCACCGTGGAAGGGAGTTCTGCGGTTTGGCAAGAGGGGTAAGTTGACCCCTAGATATATGGGTCCATATCCTATTGTTGAGAGGATTGGACCTGTAGCTTACAGGTTGGATTTGCCGTCTGAGTTGGCAAATCTACATGATGTCTTCCACGTATCTATGCTGAAAAAGTGTCACCCTGGTACAGATAAGATTCTAGATTCAGAACCGGTGCAACTTAGGACAGATGTGTCCTATGTTGAAGGACCAGTGCAGATAGTTGATCACCGGATCAAAAAGCTTAAGAATCGCGAGATTCCTTTAGTGAAGGTTTTGTGGAAGAATCACAATATAGAGGAAGCTACGTGGGAGCTTAAATCAGAAATGCGTAACAAGTTTCCTTTTCTCTTTTAGGAATTTCGGGACGAAATTCTTATAAGGGAGGGAGATTGTTACGACCCGCGTCGAGCTTATCTCGTAAGTAAGTTGTTCAACACGTGTTTAGCTGATGTGTTAAGTTATAAGCCTGTTTTTGTTAATAATGCTTAAAATGGACATGATACGTGCTTAGTGTGTTTTCTAGCCTCTAAAGTGTGTAAAATCTTACGCTTGAAACGTTGCCAGAGAAATCGTTCGAATCTGACCTTCGAGTCAAAAGTTGCATGTTTTTGGGCTTCTAGGGACCCGATTGCAATTTGCGAAAAATTCGAAATTTGCGATATGGCCCCTAAGTTTTTCTTCCTTATCTTCCTTTCTCCCTTTTTCTCGGTTCATTTCTCAGAACCGCAGAACGCAAGAAGCGTTCAGCTCCTGCGAGAGAGAAAGAGAGAGAAAGAGAGGGAGAGAGAGAGGGAGCTGAGGAGGGAAGCTCTGGAGCGTCGTTCTGCTCCAGTTAGTTGCGGTAGATCGTCCCTTTCCTCTGTAGATCAACGTCTCCGTCGAATCGAACCAAGTTCGCAGCTGGAGCTGCGTTTGTGAAGAAAACGGCTGAGAAATTGGGGTGCACGGTGCAGCCCCTGTTCGTTTTCTTGCTCCTTTCAGGTACGGTTTAGTCGTGTGGATCGTTTGTGATCGTTTGGTGTTGTTTGCGCGAAGTTTGCCCGTCGATTCGTGAGAAATCGACTTCTGCAGGTCGTTTTTCTGTTCTGTCTGTGCGCGGTTCGGCCGAATTTCCAAATCGGTCGGCCGAGTTCTTATTTAGGGCTTTGGTACAACGTTTTCCGGATCGGCCGAGTTTCGTCTTGGGTCGGCCGAGTTTCCTGAATTAGATATGCGAACAGGGATTTGGTCGGCCGAGTTTGGTTCTGATCGGCCGAGTTTCCTTTGTAGGTTTTTCAAGCGGTGTGTTGGTCGGCCGAGATTGGTCGGCTGAGTTTCAGAATCTGGGAGGCGTTCGGCCGAGTTCCAAGGTGGTCGGCCGAGTTCCAAGTTGTGAGTGGCAGTTCACTTAGAAATCATTATTTAACTCATTTTAATTGCTTATTTGCTTCAGTATCACTTGATATGATCTTTAAACGGTATAGCATGTACATTTTAGTGTGATAAGTTCATTGGAACTTGAAATGTGTGATGTAAATGATGAAAAAGAGGAAATCCTATGTCTTACAGTTGCTATATGATATTTCTGTTTAATTGTTTATCTGTTGGTTAATTAATAGACCTAAGGGCCCTAACACCGTATAACCCCTAAAGGAAGGTCTGTTACTTAGGGGTGAAACTCGTGTCCAACATCAACCGGTTGAGTAATTCTGGTGGCACGAGGAGAGAAAGAAAGGCAGTGTCTAACAACAATCGTGCGTGTGTCACGATGGCACTGGGAAAAAGAAAAAGAAAACTTGGTTATCTAACATCATTCGTGCGTGTGTCACGAAGGTAACCCTGTGACTCTCCGCCGGTGTACTCCGGTTAAAGGAGGAGTCGGGTGCACTCAGAGTAGTGCTTTGAGGCCGTAGAGCCTATGTTCTGGCCGGAGAGCCAGGGGTCCTGTAGCAGAGCAGGGCTGGCGTCAGACTTAGCATTTCCCGGGTGTGTCGCTAAGTCTTGTACGGTGGGGCCGTAGCATGAATTTGCTATGGATCTTTATATGCAGAGTACACTGCATATATTTAGGGCATAATAATAAAATGAATAAGAAATCATTTAGGATCACAGTAAATTTATATAACTGTTTAGTTACCTGAAATACCTGATGACGCATAGAAATGTGATTATTATCTGTACATCTGCTATGTCAATTGAACTGCTCTGCTTGAATTGTATATCTGTTTAATTTCAGTTAATAAACCTGACGAGTTGTTTATTGATAGCTAAGTGAAATGTTATTCACTGAGCGAGTAGGCTCATACCTCTACTCAAAACATTTTCAGGTCAGCATCAGCAACAGGAGTCGGAAGGATCCTTTCATCCCAACGCTTAGTTGATAGAAGGTTTGTAGTTAGACTAGTTAGAGGTCTCTTAGTCCATTCCCCTCGATCTGCGGGGTAAGGTGTTAGTGAGAGAGAGAATATGTACAAAGATGTAAATTAACTGTTATGCTTTATTTTATGGGGAATAATGCAGTGTACTGTAGACTTGTTTAATTTCCTATCAGTTAATAGAAATGCTTCCGCAGTTTGTTTACTTTTCGTTTGCAGTAATATCTTAATTGTTTTAAAAGAAATGAAAAGTTGGTTATGTGTTAATCCCACCTGCCGCGCCCTAATCCGGTGGTTTGTGTTTAATGTGAGGTTGGGGCGCGACATAAACCTTTCTTGGAAGCATCGCAGAAAACAACATAGCCCTTTCCAGGCTCTGGCAGGATTAACACTGGAGCACTGGTCAGCTTCTCCTTCAAATTCTGAAAAGCTTGCTGACAACGATCATCCCAGACAAAAGGTACATCTTTTCTGGTCAACTTCGTCATTAGCAACGCAATCGCACTGAAGTCCTTGATAAATCTCTAGTAGTATCCTGCTAAACCAAGGAAACTACAAACTTCTGTCGGCGTCTTCGGCTGTTCCCATTCTGCAACAGACTCCACCTTTCTCGGGTCCACTTTGACTCCTTCTACAGATATCACATGACCCAAGAAAGTCACTTCTTCCAGCCAAAACTCACACTTACTGAAGTTGGCATACAACTGATGTTGGCGAAGAAGAGTTAACGCTCGTCAAAGATGTCGCTCATGCTCTTGCTTGTCCCGACTATAGATCAAGATGTCATCTATAAAGACTACAACAAACTGATCTAAGAACGGACGGAACACTCTGTTCATCAGGTCCATGAAAGCAGCAGGTGCATTGGTTAGCCCAAACAGCATAACCACGAACTCAAAGTGAACATACCTCGTCTTGAAAACTGACTTTGGTATGTCATCCGCCTTAATCCTCAACTAATGATATCCAGACTGTAGATCGATCTTTGAAAACACCGTAGCACCACGCAACTGATCGAATAGATCATCTATCCTCGGTAATGGGTACTTATTCTTGATCATGACCTTGTTCAACTGCTGGTAATCTATACACAACCGCATCGATCCATCCTTCTTCTTGACAAACAACACGGGAGCACCCCAAGGTGACGTACTTGGTCGGATGAAACCTTTCTCCAACAACTCTTGCAATTGCTTCTTAAGATCTGCCATCTCCATTAGAGCCATCCTATATGGTGTTTGTGCAACTGGCTGTGTTCCTGGATCCAGATTGATCTCAAAATCAATCTCTCAGGGTGGAGGAACACCAGGGAACTCATCAGGAAACACATCGGCAAACTCTCAGACAACTGACACCTCTTCAAGACTAGGACCTTTCGCCTTGGTAGCCACAACGGTATCCACAATTTGAGCTAAGAACGCCTCACATACTTGCCGTAGCAACCTCTCTGCTACCATAGCTGATACTAGACATGTCGGAAGAATCTTCCTATCTCCCTAGAAGATCCACTTCTCTCCCACATCATCAAACACAGCCTGCTTGGAACCACAGTCCAAAACAACCTTATACTTCTCCAGGGTATCCATCCCAAAGATAACATCGAAACCATGCATATCAAGTGGTATAAGATCCACCTGGATGTTGTGTCCCAAAAAAGACAAGACACAAGATGCACACTCTTCTCGAAGCATCGAGGAACTATCAAGAGGGGTTTCTAACAACAAGCTATCCTTCTTACAACTAACAGGTAAATGAAAATTTTCAAGCATACTATAGGCGATAAAAGAGTGCGTAGCACCCGGGTCAACTAGAATAGATATAAAGCAAGAAGACGACATATCATAATGAAATAACTCCATCTGACGTGTCACCACTCGCGGGTTGACTATCGCCTCTGGTTGATTCATAGCGTAGAATTGAGTCGTTGCTTGCTGTCCACGTCCTTTGCTTCCATGAGCAGACGATCCAGCTTGCGACGCTTGACCGCGTCCTCACCCTCTGCTACTACTGGGCTGTTGTCTATCTGATCCTTGTTGATTCTGTCTTGACAGCTGCGTCACTTCAACATCTCTGTTTGGGCAATGTGACTTGAGATGCCCGGTCTGACCACAAAGATAGCATGCCCTATCTTCAAATTGTGGCCTAGATGGCCCTGTCACTGCCACTGAAGCTGTACTATGTGCCTTAGATGGCGAAGAAACATATCCTCTTCCCTTACTCGGAGACCACTGCAACGGTACACTGGAACCTCTCATCACAAAAGGTGTTGAAAACCTTGGCTTCTTGAAGCCACCAAACCTCAGTCCCTGAAACTGAGCAGGCCTTTTGTGAGACATGGATTCTCTTTTCTCCCTTACTAACCTTTCAATTCTCCAAACAGATTCCACAAATGTAGCAAAACACTCACGGTTCTCCAACGCAGAAACAGGTGTTTTCAACTCAGCACTCAGACCTTTCTCAAAGCATCTGATCCGCTCCTCATCTGTTTCCTCCATGTGAGGACAAAACCTCAAAAGATCCATGAACTTAGCCTATACTCGGTGATGTTCATTGTTCCTTGTCGTAGGCTCTCAAACTGACTGATCTTCTCATCCAGATACGTCTTCGGAAAGTATTTGCTGACAAACTCGCGCTGGAAAACTTCCCAACCGATCACCTCACCAGGTCGCTTCTCTTCCTCGATGGTCCACCAGTGACCAACACTACCCTTCAGAAGGTAGACAACGTGCTTTACTTTGTCTGCTTCGGGGATGTTAAGGATCTGGAAAGCCTTCTCAAGACTTGTCAGCCATAGATCTGCATCCGCTGGATCAGCCGTTCCAGCATAATCTGAAGCTCTGACTCGGCGAAGCCGCTCAAAGGTCTTCCCAATACCCGACGTTTCACCATGGGGTGCCTGTGCTCTCGGCGGAGGCACTGGAAATATTTCTACCATGAGATTCATCGTAGACATCATCTGCCCCATAAGCTGTTGGTAGGCAGGATGTTCAAGAATGGCTGGGTCAGGTTGGGGGACCTCAGGCACCCGATCTTCATGTGCCTGCCCAAAAGCTCCATCAACTGATACAGCATCGCTAGTCTCAACAGCGTGTTCTTCATGGTTTCCAAACATCTTGGCTTTTCTTCCGCTGAGGGCAGAAGACGATCATGAGAAAATCTGGAAAACTCACAAGAACAGGCACAACCTAGTCCTAAATCCCTGTAGACTCAGTGAACCTAGGGCTCTGATACCAAAACTTGTGGCAACACATCCCGCTATCACACAGACAACGAGGTGTTACGCAAAAACATGCGGAAATCACCATAACCACGGATTATCAAAACACAGTTTAATTAAAACCGATTGCGGACAGCTGATAAACTGAGAAAACTTATTACATTCCAGTCCTCGTCCTGCAGAAAACATGTTATATAAACATATACAAGCCTTGATACATGTCCACAGCTTAAACGATCAGATGTCAAGCCATCACATGAGTTCATCACCTGTTATATATACATAACGGCCCACATCCGGCCAGCAGCATGATATACAAAGGATCAACAGCTATACATCGTGAAACAATGTCAAAATGCTCCCAAGGACCTGAGAGTACAGGGATGACTCTAAGACTCTACTACAAAACACCAAAACAGCAGCATATATCCATCTCTTGCCTTCTACTGCTCGTCTTGCTGCTCGGCCGCAACTCCACGACCACCACCACGTCTAGCTCGAACACTTGAAAACCAGCGGGGTGAGACAATTGAACATTATCCCAGCGAGAAACATAACTCCCTGCCGAAACTATAAAACCAAAAGGATAAAGCACAGTAGCAGATATCTGGTAAAGGTATAACAAGAGTAGTCTATATAGCAAAGCTATTCGTACCATTCAGGCTTACCAGGTTGTTCATAAGACATATCACCAAGTATCTCTTTATGGAACATGATTAACAAGATAAGATATATTGCTACATAACATGAGGAACATATAAATAACTACAAGATATAGCAAGATTAACTACACAAGTAAGGCCTCAACCAATGTTCCATGTTTGTCTTAAGCAGTAACTACTATACGGCTGGATTACGTATTATTATGCCCTGAGGAAGTGAGTTGTACCGCTCAAATCCAACTGACGGCTGCGAAACCCAGAGTCGGTGCCATACAAGGTCAATGGAAGAGTCGGACTCCACAACCTCCCACCTCATAATCAGTGTACGAGTACAACACAAGCAGGACCGCAGTCTCATGCTTAATTGGCTCAGCCACAGGGTCAGCTCCATAGACTACCCATCCTCTAGCCTACCTCGGTACAGGTCTCTGCGCTAGTATATCTGAGCCACGGGCCAGTTCACCGTGCTCTGAGCCATGAACGCATTCATGCTCCCATATCACATATCCTGAGCCATGGGCCTGTTCACCATGCTCTATTCATATCCCGAGTCTACAATCGCAGCTGCACTCGAATCCTCACTATTTTAGGCTAGGAGAAACCTCGCATATTCAACAATATGCGCTCCGGGTTAACCTGTAAGAGAACCCGTTTCACCATCACCAACTCCTGACGATGATGGATCTATGTCCAGGGCAAACTACATGATATATTTCACTGTGATTATTTAGTGTCTTTTATATGGATTGCAAGATTCAACCAAGTTGTATAACATGTAAACTATAACAACATAAACAGTATGAAACTCAACAGTATGCTTTCATTGTAGTCAACATTATCCTGATCCATCACAAGGATCCCACATTACATGCTATCACTTGGCTCCTTGCCAATCATCCAGATCCATCTCAAGGATCATCACATTGCCATGAGATCTCAATCCCTCATCACATAGTGTCACTGTCTCTCAATGCTTACATCATCAACATGGGATAGAAATCCCATGCACTTTAGTCAAATACATCATACAAGTTATATCATCATCAAGAGTACCCATCATAGCAAGGTTACTCAACATATATTCCTCATAGCCCTTTACCTGGCTATACATCTGTATGAGACCTGCATGGTTAGTGTACACAATAATCATAGGCTTTAACAGAAAAACCATGCTATCAGTATAAGGTGGCATTAATAACTATATACTTTATCAATCATGCCTCAACTTGTGATCATGAGCTTAGGTTTCATCATAAAGCAAACCATATTACATGCTTACCATTATCTCAGCTTTATACACATAATCAAGATGATCACATACATGGGTAAAGACATATGTGTTACATAAACAAGCTTTACCATATCAATTACCATTCAGCATGTCGATTTATGTGAGGGGCAGGACTCTCACTAAAAGCACCACAAACCCTCACCAAGTGGTATCAGGCAGGATACCCTTATCTATGGGTGATATCGGGCAACATAGTGTTGGGCTGGTGTGACGCGCACCCTGTCGTGCACTCACAAGGGTTTAGGGTGACGCCCGTCACAACTACTAGCAATGCCTACCTCAAGGCACAACAGCCCCAATCTACATCTTAAGATAGGTGTGTATCGAGCAAGATACTCCATAAGAGGTATTGTTCAAGGGTGTAGCTAAACTGTCGTCAAGGAAACTATCGTCCAGCCAACCAACTCATGGCTATCGGCCGACACACGGCAGGGTGGTACTGTGACGCCCGTCACATAGATCAGGGGTATCATCCATCTCAACCACAACATATCGTCCAAGGTTAGACCAAAGGAAGGATATCGAGCATCACCACCAACAACACCATATCGGGCAAGACAATGAACAACTCTAACAAAGTTCACAACCACCACAAATCTCACCCTTCAAGTCTAAGGTGAGAGGAGGGTGTTGCTCAAGCTACTAAAACACAAGCTCACCTCTCAACTTAAACGAGAGAGGAGTGTTGCTCATAATTCTAGAACTCAAGCTCACTCCTCAAGACCTAGGAGAGAAGAGAGTATTGCTCACCAAGAAACCCTAGATCACAAGGTTCGGCCAACAAGAACAACTAAGCAAGAGACAAAGCTAGAAACATATAAGAACATGAAAGGAGGTAGTATAGTTAGGGTTAGGAGTTATGCAACCCGCCTTAAGCAAGCTCCAAGCTCCTAGCACCAAGGAAGAAGAAAGCTCCAAGGAAGATCGGCCACCAAGCTAGCTCCTCCAAGGGTGTCGTCCACCAAGCTTGCAAGGGAGAAGGGTATCGTGCACCAAGGGAGAGGGAGAGACCAAAAGGATCCCTAGTAAGAGAAAAAGAACACATATATAGAAGGGAATGGAGGAGAAAACAAGGTAGAGCCAAGCAAGGTGTCGCCCACCTAGGGACACTTGTCCATGTACACAAGCCACCATTCTAGCAAGTCCTAAACACATGTCCATGGTCATTGATACATGCAAGCATCAAGCACCAAGTGTCCACTAGTGGTGACACAAACGAGGTCAAAGCTTGGTCAAAGGTCATGGGCGACACACTTGGGCGATACACCTCCATCATGGGCGATACACCCCTGGGTGACACAGCCCTGGGCGACACAACCACTTCTTGCCTGACACAAGGCCCAAAGGAAACAAAAGCAAGGCACCACAAGGCCCAACAAGCTCAACCAAGCCCAAAGGAACTCAAGCAATGAGCCCAAGCCTTCCTCTCTACACTAGAGGAAGCAAGGAGAGAGAGGGACACCTCACAAGGTGACAAACTTGCCCACAAACCCTAAACTTGGGTTAATTACAAGTAGCACCTCCAGCTCTCAACAAAGCACAACCAAACCCTAATCACCACTAAAGGTGATTAGCAAGCGACTAAGCATTAGGGTTAAGCAAAGCAAACAGGGTAAACCCGAAACGGAGGTCAGGGTCCTTACACATTATATCTGCCATATGTGTCATGGTTGCCATGAACTGCCCAAACATATCATGGAAAGCTAGATTTTCTAGTGCATCCTGGTTAAGCTGGGGGTGTTCAGGTACTGGTTCCTCCCTATCCTGATCCCTTGCACCTCTTCCTGGTGCAGCAACACTGCTCTCAGCAGCATGTTCTTCATGTGATCCAGACATCTTTAAGTTCTTCTTCTCCTCCTATATGAGAAGAAGACACTATCAGACATATTGGAAGACACTAGAACAGACTCAACAACCTTAATCATAAGTCTCTGTAGACTCAGTAAACATAGAGCTCTGATACCACTAATTGTGGCGACAAATTCCAAACATCGGATAAAGACAAATGCAGAAGCGGTCATTAATAGCGAATTACTGAAAATCACTAAAAAGTTAAAACCATTTACAAAGAGATCCAAACATAGGAAACTCTTTTGTCAAGAACCAAAGTATTTTATTTACATCCTGGTTCATAAGTACATATCATGTATTGTCTCTTCTCGAGGATTACAAGCATCAACTACCTTGTTAAAGCTATACACAGATAGCATAAGAACCTCGAGGCATCAAGCCAAAATCTCAGATCGATTCATTTAAAAGTACTGACTACAACTCCGAGGACCTAAGAGTACATAGATGACACATATGACTCTTTATACAAAATATGACAACCAGCGCCTCCACCTGGAATCTCACTATTGTCCTTGTTGTTGTTGCCCTTCTCTTATTGTATGGTTTCTACCTCCTCATCCTCGTCCACCTAAAAAGGTTGGATCCCACAGGGGTGAGACAATTGAAAATTGTCCAAGAGAGAGATATAACTCTCCGCCAGAAATATTATTATTGCAGTTTAATAGAATAAAAATGAGTAGGGAATCATATATATTCAACAGCAGATAAATCATTGTCTAAACATATTAGAGCAATATTCTTATTCAACTATTTTAGCTATAACTTGATAAAACAGCATATCACTTATCTAGTAAGGAATTGAAGACATGTATAAAATTTATCTGTCTAAGATATGCTAAGTAAGTTAACATCAACCAGTGATTCTCGTATTTCAACCTTAAGCAAATACGCTACACGGCTGATTATATTTTACAATCATACTTAAGCCCTGAGGAGATGAAGTATACCGTTCATGCTCCAACTGACCATGATTACATAAAGCATCAGTTCCATACATAGGTCAATGGAAGAGCCAGACTCCATCACCTCATCTGTCTCAGTCAGTACGAGACTATATGCAGGACATCTTGTGTCTCTGTTAAATAGCTTACCAGGGTATACTGGTAACTTCGCTATAGAGTTATAGCCCGTAGCATATACTCTTTTCAGGATATGGCCCTTAGCCAATGCCTTGTATTGTGGAGTTATGGCCCATAGCCATACTCTCATTGGGATATGGTCCATAAACATTCATGTGCATAGGATATGGCCCACAGTCATTCCTATGAGGCATAAGGATATATTCGCCCATTACCCCCACATATTCAAAAATATGGATTCTAGGAGTTCTCATAGGAAAACCTATTTCACCATCACCAATTACTAATGATGATGGATCTATGGAAAGGGATCTATATAATAATATTCCAATTGATTAGTTAAGAACATTACCCTATTCTTTTAACATCAATCAAGATTCCAAACAAGAATTATTATAACAATTGCTACAAAGAATGAGTAATACTTCTATCAAGTACTTTTCAAAGCTTTATAAAATATTGGGATCTCAATCCCTTGTCACAACATGGGCATTCTCATCCCTTAACATCTCATCATCATGATTATGGAATATGGGTATTCAAACCCTCAGTTCATCAAAGAACACTTGTTACCACTTATCAGGTAACTAATATCTTCAGGTCATCTAACCAAGGTAAACATGATACTTGCTGCACAAGCATCTCACATGGCTCTCAAAGCCCTTTTAATCTCTTGTTAGCTATTACTAAGCAACAAAGCATATTATGGCTCACAAGGCCCATAAAACAATTACAATAATAAAACATCATAGCTCATACCTGGCTATGCCCAACATCTCATGATACTTGCATGGTTAGTACTCATGATAACAGTTATATCAATTTCATATCAGCACTATGCAATGTAAGAGTTGCATCACTATTCCCTCATTAGGGTTAGGGTTTCCCAAATTCATGTCAATTAGGGATACTCATCCCATTACCCAAAATTAGGGTTATGGTTTATCATCATATTGCCCAACATTAGGGTTTCATGCACTATAACCCAAATGAGGGTTTCACATAGCATCACCCTGGATTAGAGTTTCACATCACATCATTGCATTAGGGTTTCACCTGGCATCACCCTAGATTAGGGTTTCATACATCATTATCTTGAATTAAGGTTCCTTATAACTTTTCCCAAAATTAGGGTTTCATGAAGCATCCTCTTAAATTAGGGTTTTTCATTTTATTACCCTGAATTGGGATTTCTCATATCATCACCCTAGATTAGGGTTACACCATTACCCTAAATTAGGGTTTCACCTATCATTTCCCTAAATTAGGGTTAGGGCACATCAACCTTCTCGGTTAGGGTTTCATGATCTCTTTATCAAGGATCATACCCTAACTACATATTCTATTCATGTTGAGAGTATTGAGGTTTAACCACTACATGATTATTATACATGTATGAATTCCTCTTTGTCTATCTCATCCTCTCTAGGATGCGGATTACTCCATACTTATCAACTTGGATCAACCCATTATTCAAATACATACATCTATGGTTATCATAGTGTATTGATTTACTACTTTCATAAGCATCAAAGGTTAACCACTCAAAAGGTACTAATCACCTCAGTACTTGAGAGGTACAACCATTGTAATTAACTTTGAGATACATCATTAACAATCATAGGGTTAATTGATCTTTCATAGCCTTGAGACTATTAGGTCTCCAAACGGTTTTGATATTTTTGAACCTTCAAACGGTTATGACCTCCTTGACCTTCAAATGGTTTTGAGATCGTTTGCCCTCCAAACGGTCTTGAGACCATTTGGGCATCTAGGGTTGAGACTATTTTCTCTTAAATGGTTTGAAATCATTTAGTGCTTTCAACCTTTGAAACCGTTTGATCAAATTATCATTGAAACTGAATGAACAACCCATCATTGAAACTGATTGGACATCAAACGGTTTGAGACCGTTTGCCCTCCAAACGGTTTGAAGACCGTTTGATCCCAAATGGTCTCAAGACCATTTGTCTCAAGACCGTTTGAGTCCAAACCACCTTGAAACTTTATGGATCAACTAGGGTTTCTTAATCAATCGATTTAGGGTTTCCACTCATTGAATCATCCAACATTATGACCATTGAAAGTAGATCAACTTGCAACCCTTGGATCTCCATCCATCCATGACTCCTATTGAGCTCAAACGGTCTTGAGACCATTTGACCTCAAATGGTCTTGAGACCATTTTCCCTCAAACGGGCTTGAGACCATTTGAGCCATTCAATAAAGAAATCGACTCAATCAAATTAGGGCTTCAACCAATCAATCCAATTAGGGTTTGTAATCAATGGATAATCCATTCTTGAATCCATTAAAATTAGATCAATTTGAACCATTGGATCTTCATCCAACTACCTAAACAATTGACCTCAAATGGTCTTCAGACCGTTTGACCTTAAACGGTCTTGAGACCATTTGCCCTCAAACGGTCGGGAGACCGTTTGAGAACCAAACGATCTTGAGACTATTTGGTCATCAAGTTGAAACCGTTTGCACATGATTTTTCTTTAGGTGTGTGCTAATATGACATCATCATCTTCAAGCTAAAAACCTTAGAAATTTTCTGTGATCTTTGTGGTGATTTGATCAATTAATCAAAAGGAAAAAATCGTGAATGAAAAAGGAATCAACATATGATAAAGAAATGAAATCAATAATGATATTTAAGGGTTCAAGTTATATAACCCGCCTTCAAAGTTGAATCCAAGCTTCAAGATTCACGTCCTCAATGGTGAATGAAGCTTTCTCAATTGTCCAAGATCCGTTCTCAAGTCTTTGAGTGAAAAGAATGGCTAAGGTTGAAGATTGAATGGAGAAAAGAAGAAAATAAGCATTGAATTTCGATTTGCACCATGAATTCAAGGTTGAAGATGACTATGGAGCTTACCTACAGGTTGGGGCATGTTCTCCTCTTGATCCTAAGCTCCTTAGTGCATGTCCAAAGCAATTAAAGAAAGAAGAGTCGAACAAGCCTTTCATGTGGGTGAAAAATGGAGTGTATATAAGGGAATTTCAAGAGAGAGAAAGTATTTAAAAATCCTTTAATTCCCAAAATTGGTGCCACTTATCCCCCTCACTTCCTTGCATACGAAGCCATCATCCCCTCCTTCAAAATCCTCTTCTTTATCCATGAATTAAAGAAAACAAATTAAGCACCTTAATCATTATAATAATAATATCCAAAAATTAGTGGATATTACTTTTTCTTTAACTAATGTGAGTGGGCTCACCACTCACTTTAGATATTTTAGTGCCATTGCAAGGCACAAGGACGTCCACACTTATACAAATTCAACCATCATACTTTTGGTTGAAGCGTACTTCCATTAATATATTTATTTGTGCATTAAATTGAATTAGGGTTTCAATTATGCTTAAATCGTAATTATTTTAATACCAAGATTCTCTCTCCTCCAAAGGGAATCAAATGAGATGCCCCTCTGATTTTATTGTCTCTAATTGATACCAAGAAACATTAGGGACTCTCAAGAAGTGGTATTTTGCATATTGAACCCTAGGTTTTGGGTAAATTGCACATTACACCAAAATTAGGTTTTAATGCACAAACATTGCTTAATAAGCTCTTTCTTGGTGCTCAAGCTACAACAAGCCATACCTCTGCATCATTTTCATTCTTATGATGCTTCAATACTTGAGTAATATTTTATAATGTAACATTTGCAAGTTAACCCCTCAAATTGGGTAATTTGCACTTTAGTCCAAAACAGACA
Organism: Alisma plantago-aquatica; assembly: GCA_963693085.1. Classification (NCBI taxonomy): domain Eukaryota; kingdom Viridiplantae; phylum Streptophyta; class Magnoliopsida; order Alismatales; family Alismataceae; genus Alisma; species Alisma plantago-aquatica. The sequence continues at coordinate 136,524,459 of OY856409.1, forward strand.
AAACATTGTTTTCAACATTATTCAAAAAGGACTAAAATTGAAACATAAGTTCCTCTTGAGCCTTAATTATTTTCAAAAGATAAAAGCAAGCATTTAATTATCTTTCTTAAACAAAACATCTAGGGTTAAAGCATAACCTAGGTTAGGGATGTTACATTGAATGTGTTTGAATAGAAAGCATGATATTGTACTCTCTCTCTTAAATTACATGACTTTAACCTTATGAGTTAATTTGGTGTTATAACTTGTGAATACTATGAAGATGGTTAAATAATATCAAGCATTGGCTATAAGCCTTAAAAGGGTAGCATGTAAAGTATAAGTATGTGAATGTGCATACTTGGTTATATTGTCTAAATATACTCCAACTTATGGGAGGTAGTGAAAGTCAAATATTTGAGATAGAATGATGCTTGAGAACCCTATGTGGAATAAGCACGAAGCCTAATCCTAAGTTAGAAAACTTATGATGCATTGCTTGCTTTATTTTAAGGTGTTAAATGTGATGAAACATATTCTCTCTCTAATTATATAATAGTTAATGATTGCTATGGTATGTATATGTGATGTGGCACAAATGATGATTGGTATAAGTAATACTTATATGCTGAATGAATAATGATGATTTAACAATGAATCACAAGTGTGATGTGATGTGTCCTAGGCACTGGCAAAGGCTTAGTGCTGAGTTGAGGTGTTATCCTCTGGTACTGGAATGAGGGATTGATATCCCATGATAATATGTTGATGGTGATAACCTTGTGAATGACAATGATACAGTGTGGTGAGATGATGGGAATCTATTTATAGTTTGAATGATAATATCTTCTATTTTAATACTATGCCCTTTCTTTTTAAGAATTTGTCTCTGGTTTTACGTTATAACTTGATTTATGCTAAAAGACACTTTAATTGGTCTATTAATCAAGAGGAATCTAATCATGTAGCTTGCCATGTGCCATAGATCCATTCAGTGTCAGTATTTGCAGGATGGTGAAATAAGTATCACCTATAAGAAGCTTAGAGCGCATATTGTTGAGTATACGGGGACAGCTTGATACCCTAATATCAAGCAGTTGAGGGTGAATTTGTCCATGTGTGAGCCTCAGATCATGCCTTAAGATTTGTGATATATGTGATACAAGATTGGTTGTGGGCCATACCCTAATAGGTGTGCAGCTTCAGGATGTAGCTCACTGATATTTGATACATGATTAGTTGCAGGCTATACCCTGAGAGGAGTGTGTTTGTGGGCCGCAGCTCAGTTTTGCTAGCGTCATGACCTGTACCAAGGTGGGCTAGGTTTGTACAGCTAGACTACATGTTGCTAGTAGCAGTTTGATTCGAGATGTCATTGCAGGTTCACTCGTACTGACCGAGGGGGTGACGTTGTGGATTCCAACTCTTCCACTAGACCATGTATGGCACCGATTTTGACTTAGCAGTGGTCGGTTGGATTTGAGTGGTACGACTCAAATCCTTAGGGCATAATAAACTTGTAAACAACCATGTATCATATACGTTTAGAATCAAATACAATATCATTGTTTGAATCCTTGCCTTACTTTCATACTTTTTAGTTTATAACAGTTATACATGTTTTTCATATTCCTTTTATATTATTAATTGTTCCACTACTCAGTGACAAGTGCATATTACTGCTCTATTTATCTTATTCATGAGGTATATGTCATTTAGTTAATTTTTTTCAACCTACTCAGTATGTTAGTCTATCTACTTAGTTATCTATGATAATAATAGAGTTGGCAGAGAGTTATATCTCTCACTAGGACTTTTGTCTCACCCCATTGGTGAAATATCTTTTAGGTGGACGTGCATGCCAACTAAAGATCGGATAGCTGAGGATATCAAAATGAAGAGGAACTACACCTGGTGGGTCATAGTATACTGATAACGTCTAGCAATAGAATCCTATGTGTCATCCCTATACATTCGGGTCCTTAGGGGTGCTCTCGATGTGTTTTGATGACATAATGATCAATATTTGGTTTTTGGCTTGTGTGCCTTTGGTGGTATGTACATACATGTGGAACTGTTATCTTATGTAACATGTTGATTGGAAAATGATGATGTAGCACTTTGAATATATGTTATGAAATGCAAGTATTGACTCTTGTGTAATAAATCTCAACTCATGGTGCTTGCTGCAAATCGATTTTAATTTCATGTGATTTTCGGTAATCCATTGTTAATGGTTGATCGTGGATTAAGTTTTGAGTAATCTTTCTTTATGTGGAAAAGGGTGTCACATTTGGTGGTATCAGAGTTATAGGTTTGCTGAGTCTACAGGGACACTAGGACTAGGATTAGGATGGTGTCTAAGATAAGAACATAATATAAAATATGATGCATATTGCCTAATCTCAGTACTTGAGTGCCCTGGCCAGGTACTGAAATGTTGAAGAAAAGATAAGCATGGAACTCTTCGATTGATTTATCTTTGATTACTCTGATCAAGTAGTCATTTTGGAATGATCTAAAGAGCATAACAAATTAGGAATTAAAATGTTAATACCTCCATCATACTATTAAAAGAGATCAGAACTACACCATAACTTACCAAAACTTGAATGTTTGGTTATTAAAAGAGAAAGATACAACCCATAAAACCTAAATCTAAGTGTGAATATGATAAGAGACACTCTTGAATCTATAATTTTAAGAAATGTATGAAGAAAAGATTGATGGATACGTGCTAATAAAGTAAGTCAAGGTGTAAAATCCACCTAAGATGATGAGAACTCCTAAAATAAGAATGAAGTGAGAAGACAAATGAGAATGAATAATGAATAAATAAGATGGAACCTGAGTTAATCTCAGACCAACCTATGAGTATAAGAAAGTATAAGTGTAATCCTCTTGATATGTGAAAGGGAACAAGGAAGATGATCCTTCTCAATAAAAAATATGTAAAGAATAATGATCCTTTCATGATATATAGATGAAAAATGTGGTAAAACAAGGAAATGATCATGAACATGAAGAACAATAATCAAGAAAAGAGTAATGACATGTAATCTTTTTTACCGTTTTTATGTTGATGGCAAGGAAACCAAGGTGAAAACAAGTTAAAACGATACATGAACAATTGAAAATTTTTGTAATAACCAAGGAAGTTGATAATCCCTTCTTCTTAATAAGAAATACCTTGGTGATGATGTGGTGATGAGAGAAGTATGTTCCCTTTGTTCTTTCCTTTCAAGGATGTGGCAGTCAAGTGAGTCTTATGTAACTTGATGTGCATGGTTTAGAAGTGATCTTAAGATGGATACTCTAATAAGTATCATTTGGTCTTGGGCCTTAGTTCCAAGATGGTGACCTCTGAGAATGGTGATGTTTTATGAACCTTATAAGATGTTGGAAAGATTCCTCTGATGTGTTTGGGTTGGCAGTAGCAGTAGTGGGTGGATGTGATGAGTATGTGATGTGTTTTTGGCATGTTTGATGGATACCAAGGAAAGGAATCCTAGTATCCAAGAAGTGCCAGTCGTGTGTGGACCCAAGAATATGCCTCCTGATAATATGACTAAGTGTTTGACTACCTAGAAAGATTGAGTTTGGGATCAATCTTGTTACAGGTGCCCAACCTATGGTATAGATATCACATGTTAGGGTTTTATGCATGCATAAGATGATGTCGGAGATAATGCATAGGTTGAAGAGACAGTTGCAAGATCTACTTGGGTAAAGTTCATCAGGTCGAGTACAATCCTTTGGAGTACACCTATCAGGTTTGCAAGTAGGAAAGGTTCCAAGAGGGGTGCACATTAATGAGAAGGATTTCCAATCCCTATCTAGATCAATTGAGGAGAAAGTACAACTGATAGTGTACATAATAGTAGGCTAGTTAGTACAAGTCATAAGTGACCTTTGTGTTGAGTTAGTGATCAGATTAGCACATAGGATTCATGGTAGGTCTTATAGTCCCAAGTAAGTGACAAAATGCATCTCTAGTCTTTATTTGGAAGAGACATGCCGAGGTCTGAGAAGGGTATGGTAAACCTCTAGGTTTGAGAATCTTATCATACGATAGAAGGTGATACATAAGAAAGAGTTGACACGTGAGTTGGATAAGTATGTATTTTTTATATGTATGCCCTGAGAGCCAATCATGGGATGATTGGTGGGATACATTAAGATTGATTTGATAAACATCAAAGGAAAGCTTTCAATTCTTTCTAGTTTAGTCATATGAGATAATGATAGAACAGATTGAATGTCTAGAGAATGACAATACTCAATAATGTATGCTTTCAGGTTGAGGACCTGAACGATGAGATCATACGAATGCTAAGAGTTTGTACATTCTTATCATGTCCCTAGTCAGATGTCATTGTGGAAGGTAGATAGACAACAATGACACACAAGGCTAGATTGTGGTGTTGGTTGATGACAGAATCTCATTAGTCATGATATGGAGATATCAAACCAAACACATAGGTACTTGTTAGAGAACAAGTGTACTGAACATACCCACCGTGAGTTTGACACATGGAACCATGACATGGTAGTCACAGTCAGTTCTCACAGTGATGGTGGTGAGTGTGATTCTTTGACCTGAAATCACTACACTCAATACATGTCGTTGGGTACACTTTGACATCATCAAACGCAGTCCTAAAACATGGGTTGTTATAAAGGTGATGATTGGGTGGCTTTGACACATGAGGCTTTTGAGGGGTGAGTGATAGATATGGGATTTGTCCCTCCTAAGGGAGTTTGATATTCATGGCCACTTGATGAGTAGGATTGAGATAGGCGTGCGCACATATGTGTAAATCAGTATGTGATATTGATATCACACATATCTCCTCCAATGTACTCTGAGATCAAGAAAGTGAATGAACGTTGACAGGATGACTGTTCCATGCCTTGAGTTCATTCGGGATATCAGTGATAAAGGAATCATACATTCACTGTAACACCATTCATGGATTTTAGTATTGAAAGTTGTTCTCCAACTTTCTATTTCACTTGGGTAGCACTGATGTGCGACTAGGCACCGCTCTTTGCTTGTGAAGTCATAAGTGTTATGGACTTTCACTGCCAATGTGAAATGGGCATGTAGGGTCACACACATAGGATTTAACCTAGAAGAGGAGTTTATCCACAAATGATGTTTAGATTGATTACTAAAAGAGTTTAGTAGTTCAATTAAACACTCAATTAATTGGTAGCTCAGTATCATAGTGTTCAAGGTGTTGGACCGATTGATTAGAGTATCGGATTGATTGAAACTACAATTGATTAATTTTGCACAGTCTGCACTCCCAACCGATCGGCTCATATGATGAATCGATCAGCTCATCTTGGTGAACAGATCGGATCAGTCGGTGAGTCTATCGGCTCAGTCGGTGAGTCGATCGGCTCAGTCAGTGAGTCAATCGGCTCAGGACATGCTAAATCGACCGGTTCAAGGGTTGAACCGATCGGCTCAACTGGTCCAACCGAGCAAGTTAGGAAAGTCAAAATTTTCCTTTCGTTTCACTTGTCCAATTTGATTGGAACAAGGATTGGTATTTGGATCAATTTGAAACAAAAGAGGAAAAGTCAATCAGGAACTGACCATAGCAGTGAACCGACCAATTCAGAAGTGAACCGACCGATTCAAAAGTGAACCGACCGGTTTAGGTGCCCCAACTGATCGGTTCAGGTGTGAACCGATCGGCTCAGGTCCCCAACCAACCGTTTCATGCTTGAACTGATCGGTTTAGCTGGCGCAGTTGGTTGTTTTGTGGAAAATCTCGAACCCTTCTACTCCTGCTTTAATCTCGCATTGCCCGGGGTAGAGAACCATGTCCCATGACCCTCCTATATATAGGGGTATTGGGGGCTTCTCAAGTACAACTTAGAACACCAGTTGCTCTACAAAGTTTTCATTCTCTTTGGTTGTGGTAATCAGGAGAGCCCGAGCAAGTGCTGCCCGATTAGGGAGGCACGGCAAGGGAAAGACAACTACTAAAAAGTGATTGGTGGCAGGAAAGTGTGTCGGTGACTAGTATGCCGAGAGGAGGGTACGACTCCTTCCGGTGCCTTGTGTAACAAGGTGATCGGAGTTCCAGGTGGTCTATGTGGACTACTACAGAGGTGGGAGACTTCTGCCGCTCGGAGGACAGTTGTCAATCCTGAAAGTCCCGGTGAGGCCAGGAGCTGCACAGACACCATCCAAGACTGTAGGTGAATACCGCGCAAGCCACAAGGTAACGTTGATGATCAAGCCTTGGGACAAATTATGTCTCTACAAATCATCCTTCCTACTATATAGACATTGACGTGATTCCTTCATTCTGGGTTTTGGGAAAAAAATTTGTTTCCGCTGCCTTCTCTGATTCCCTTAAAACCCAACAGTGGTATCAGAGCCACGTCAACTACTCTATACTTTAGTATTATCAATATGATCGATTTTGGTTTGTTGCCTTTAATTATTGCACACGATGCGAATAATAATGGATTTATGCATGTCCAATCCTAAATCCACAAATTCCAATATACATATATGATATGTAATATGAATGCACTTGATACACGTTTCCCTTAAACGAGTTTTGTGGTGGATGTATAGCGTGGTTATGGCCAATGAACCCTATGTATGTGTGCTTGGTTGAATGTGGTTGCTTGCATCTTGGTCTGCGCACCGATTCCCTACCTCCTTATTCCTAATGTTACTCGAGATAACTCGAGATTTCTTTCCTACCTTTGTTCCCCCGAATGTAACTCAAGGTTTCTCAATTCAAATGTAAAATAGGATACATCTTTTATTTCTCATTATGTCGAAGAATGGAAGACAACATGACGATGACTGAGATGATCGGTTCAAGACGTGAACTGATAGGTTGGCATTCCAGACAAATGGCTTGAGGAGAGATATGAGTGGGTGGTGACTTGAGGAGATACACGATGACTAATGAATCGATCGGCTGGAGGCGCTAGTCGATCGGCTGGTGGCACACAACCGACTGGCATGATGGCGAGCTGATCAATCATGGAGATCAGTTGATCAAACCCAGAATGGAAAAGCACAGAGTTCATCGTATACAGGTTGCATCTGATGTGGACCTAGATGACCGTGATTCCTCTTAGCTCAAGGAATCACATTAGGATGGCCATAATCATCGTTTTTATCGTTTTGCATATTTTCTGTGGGATATAGCATGTATATGATACGTACTATGTATTGTGGTGACTGGATATGTATATTTACCAATAAAAACCAAATCCCTCATTAAATATTAAAGTTTTAGATTCCTTCCAAATGTGACACATGTGAAAAGCTTGATCGGCCAAGTGTGAGCACGTCCTAGAGTGGTGCATCGTCTATCTCGTGGAAGCGTGAAGGATGGATATGTGGGTCTGCCCTAGCAGGGTACATATTCATCGTGTTAGATTTGGGTCGGACTTAACAAGCTGACCTAGATAGGAACTAGCACCTTGAGGCATGGAGGTGATCATGGCAAGGAGTTGCATATGACATCTTTCAAGAGTTGCATATGATGCAATTGGCAAAAGTTGCCTACCTAGAAGATCTAAGTTGTGGGTGACAGCCCTAGCTGGTCCATAACTCAGAGGATTTCAAGATCTTAACCCACTAGAAGATTGTACGCTGCAATCTTCTGAATTGATGGTGAGGGCTATCAATTTGAACAAAAATAGTGGGAGTGATAATTAATTAAAGTCCTAATTATATCATCAACCTTTCAAATCAATCAAATAAGTCAAAATTGAGTTTTGGACTAAATTGCATATATTTCCTTTTGTAGTACAAATGACAAAAAACAACCATCACTTTTCGCTACGATCGGTCCTTGAAAAGGACAAGTTGAATGGGACTAACTTCCACGACTAGTTTAGGACATTGAGAATTGTTCTCACTCAAGAGCGAAAGCTCTCTGTCCTAGATACTCTAGTTCTAGAGGAATCTGCTCCTACTGCACCAAAGGCAGAAAGGGATGCTTATAAGAAGCAATCTGAAGATGCCATTGATGCAAAGTGCTTGATGTTGTGCTCCATGAATCATGAGTTGTAGAGACAACATGAGAACATGGGTGTCATTGAGATGATTCAGCATCTCAAGAACATGTATGAAGATCAAGCACAGCAAGAGAGATATGATGTCTCCAGGGTGTTGTTCAAGTGTGTCATGACAGAAGGAGATCCAGTTGGTCCTCACACGCTCAAAATGATTGGGTATGTAGAGAACCTGACAAGATTGGGATTTCCCTTGAGCCAAGAGTTGGCTACTGACGTGATACTGCAATCATTACCAGAATCCTATAGTCAGTTTGTGATGAACTACAACATAAACAACTTTGACAAGCCATTGACAGAGTTGTTGGGCATGTTGAGGATAGCTGAGGCACAGATGAAGAAGGACAAGCCTAAGTCTGTGATGATGATCAGCAACAAGAAAGGCAAGTCCAAGCACAAGGGCAAGGGCAAGGCTAAGAAAGGTTCTGATGCTAGCCAGCAGCCCAAGTCGTCTTCAACTCTCAAGACCAAGGGAGGTGTGACCAAGAGAGGCAATTTCCACCATTGTCAAAATCCAGGACATTGGAAAAGGAATTGTCCACTCTATTTGGAAGAACTAAAGAAGAAGGAGGCGACATATGTCTCCACCTAAAGGTGTCATGAAATAAACTTGTAACACTTTTTGAGGTATATGATACCAAGATATAAAGTGTAAAGCGCCCAATAAATGGGGCAAGTGTTGCAGTCATAGATAGGAGTACTTTAGTTTATTTGCAGCTTTGAAGGCATGTAATAGAGTTATGAACTGCTATTTCATATTTGCCAATGGATAGAAACACCTTATTTTTGCATGACAATAATGGCAATTAATAAAGTTGATGTTTCCTTGTGGCAATGCCTTGTTTATCTTGTGGTACTTGGTATGTATACGATAAAATGATACCTAAAAGTTGTTGATAACTCAAAAATCAAATTAGCATAAATCATGAGAAATTCATTTCTAGTTTCCATATGATGGATAAATCTAGACTCTTTTGGTTAGATAACCGGTAAGAGACATGAATCTCTTAGACATGATTAATCAATCTTCACTAGTGGTAGTGAGAGAATGATTATCCTATTAGGTATAATACATGTGATGTATTTACATACGTATTGGAGTTAATGCTAATGCTTCAAATGGTGTTTAGAGAAATACCAATATGAATATCTTGAAGTGTTCAAGAATATCATAGATGAAGTACGGATTTGGTAAAGTGGTAATTCTTAATGAGATCAATGAATGAAATACTTGGACCAAATCTTTGAGAACCTTATGAGTGATTATGATAGTGTATCATAGTGAACTCATGATTAAGGCATGGTGATGTCTTAATAAAAAAGGAGTCATACTCTAAGGAGTTAGAGGATGATTATCAAATAACTAAGTTCTTCTTAAATAAAGAATACCCCACACTAATAAAGGACATTAAGAATCACAAGGAGTTGTGAGTTCTTATATCCTTAATAGATACACCTCGATTATCTATGTGATGAGTTGGTCATGTGATGAGTCAACTATCTAGATAAATATGAGGAACCAGATTTTGAGTTATGGTTTATGACCATTACATATCAAATGACTTCCATGTGAACCATGAGGTATGACCTTGATGGTAGCACCCATTGGGATGAAATCCATAAGTGTGAATGAGTCTTTAAGTGTTAAGACACATGGTTAACAGTTTGAGAAGGATGATGCTTGTTGATTGTAACTTAATGACTAAGAGATTTGGCATATGGATACTAAAATCGTACTCCTATGAGGAATAAGACAAGGATGTGTACGTGACACAACCTATAAGGTTTATGAATCCATTAATGTAAATGAAGTCTATAAGTTACAATGGACTAATCAATGTGATTGATTAATTACAAGCAACTTAGAATTGGGATCTTTACTTTGATGATGTAGTCAAAGGGTTTGACTGATATTTCAAAGATAAAGAGAGATAAGTGATTTAGTGGGAGCTTGTTCACATTCCACATGTTGATGTGAAATGAGATGTTCTAGAATGGAATCCTTTGTGGAAATTGTCTTTAGGGAAGATAGAGACGTTTCTTATGTGATAGGAATAGACATCTATAGAGATAGTTCTCGAAAACCTCTTGACCTGAAAAGAGAGAGCATACATTGGAAATCTGTACTAAAGGGTTCAGTGTGCACATATTCAGTGGAAGAAAACTTGTCCCAAGGCCAAGTGTCCAATTCTTATGAAGAATGGGAACACTAAGAATAGATAAGGAACTATCATGTATGTAATCATCCCATCATCTTGCATGTATGGACATGGCAAGAACGAAATGCGTTTATCATCTTGTATGTAGGACATGACAATATGATATGCTCATCATGATAACTCGTATGTGGGACATGACGAGTGGATGTCTGTCTAGTTCCAATAAGGGTTACTGGAATACCATAAGTACTTGAGAAGTACTAGTTCCATGGAAATAAGGAATAGTTCACTGTAAAGAATTTCACTGATGCGAACTTCTGAAAAAAGACAAAAAATTAATCGCAAAATATATATGGAATATATAAAAGTGAATGTTTGTTGATAAACAGAAACGTTCCATTAAAGCCGCTTTAAAAGGAAATGTCGAGTGTCCATGTGTTAGAGAACAACATTGGATACTATATGGATCTGGGAGTTCAAAGAGATGAACTTATAGTTATTTCAGTCATTGATGACAAGTTAGGAGTGTTTGGTCATGCAATGTGGCTAAAGGTTAGCAAAGGAATACTAGATCACATATTATGGAAACTCCATCTCATACGTGTGACGTACAGCGAAGAGATGAGAGACATGCAGTTAATATCGACTTTGGCAAGGTGTTGCCATAACTCACTATGTTAGCACTAGAGCATAGTAACATGTGGAACATGTTTGAAGATCACTATGAATATGATTCAAGGGTGATTGGCTCACTGTGCAAGTGGGAGTCTGTTGGTATGTATGCCCTGAGAGCCAATCATGGGATGATTGGTGGGATACATTAAGATTGATTTGATAAACATCAAAGGCAAGCTTCCAATTCTTTCTGGTTTAGTCATATGAGATAATAATAGAGCAAATTGAATGTCTAGAGAATGACAATACTCAATGACGTATGCTTTCAGGTTGAGGACCTGAATGATGAGATCATACGAATGCTAAGAGTTTGTACATTCTTATCATGTCCCTAGTAATATGTCATTGTGGAAGGTAGATAGACAGCAATGACACACAAGACTAGATTGTGGTGTTGGTTGATGACAGAATCTCGTTAGTTATGATATGGAGATATCAAACCAAACACATAGGTACTTGTTAGAGAATAAGTGTACCGGACAGACCCACCGTGAGTTTGACACGTGGAACCATGACATGGTAGTCACAGTCAGTTCTCACAGTGATGGTGGTGAGTGTGATTCCTTGACCTAAAATCACTACACTCAACACATGACATTGGGTACACTTTGACATCATCAAACATAGCCCTGAAACATGGGTTGTTATAAAGGTGATGATTGGGTGGCTTTGACACATGGGGCTTTTGAGGGGTGAGTGATAGATATGGGATTTGTCCCTCCTGAGGGAGTTTGATGTCCATGTCCACTTGATGAGTAGGATTGAGATAGGCATGCGCACACATGTATGAATAAGTATGTGATATTGATGTCACACATATCTCCTCCAATCTACTCTGAGATCAAGAAAGTGAATGAACGTTGACAGGATGACTATTCCATGCCTTGAGTTCATTCAGGATATCAGTGATAAAGGAATTATACATTCACTGTAACACCATTCACGAATTGTAGGATTGAATGTTGTTCTCCAACTTTCTATTTCACTTGGGTAGCACTGATGTGCGACTAGGCACCGCTCTTTGCTTGTAAAGTCATAAGTGTTATGGACTTTCACTACCAACGTGCAATGGGCCTGCAGGGTCACACACATAGGATTTAATCTGGAAGAGGGGTTTATCCACAAATGATGTTTAGATTGATTACTAAAGGAGTTTAATAGTTCAATTAAACACTCAGTTAATTGATAGCTCGGTATCATAGTGTTCAAGGTGTTGGACCGATTGATTAGAGTATCGGATTGATTAAAACTCTAATTGATTGATTTTGCACACTCTGCACTCCCAACCGATCGACTCATATGATGAATCGGCTCAGCTTGGTGAACCGATCGGCTCAGTCGGTGAGTTGGTTGACTCAGGACAGGATGAATTGACCGGTTCAAGGGTTGAACTGATCGGCTCAACTGGTCGAACCGAGCAAGTTGGGAAAGTTAGAAATTTCCTTTCATTTCACTTGTCCAATTTGATTGGAACAAGGATTGGCATTTGGATCAATTCGAAACAAAAGAGGAAAGTCAATCGAGAACTGACCATGGCAGTAAACCGACTGGTTCAAAAGTGAACCAACCGGTTCAAATGCCCCAACTGATCAGTTTAGGTGTGAACCGATCGGCTCAGGTCCCCAACTGACCGTTTCATGCTTGAAACGATCAGTTCAGCTGGCGCAGTTGGTTGTTTTTTGGAAAATCTCGAACCCTTCTACTCATGCTTTAATCCTGCATTGCCTGGGGTAGAGAACCCTGTCCCATGACTCTCCTATATATATAGGGGTATTGGGGGCTTATCAAGTACAACTCAGAACACTAGTTGCTCTGCAAAGTTGTCGTTCTCTCTGGTTGTGGTAACTAGGAGAGCCCGAGCAAGTGTTTCCCGATTAGGGAGGCACAGTAAGGGAAAGACAACTGTAAAAAAGTGACTGGTGGAAGGAGAGTGTATCGGTGACTAGTACGCCGACAGGAGGGTGTGACTCCTTCTGGTGCCTTATGCAACAAGGTGATTGGAGTTCCAGGTGGTCTGTGTGGACTACTACAAAGGCGAGAGACTTCTACTGCTTGGAGGACAGCTATCAATCCCAACAGTCCTGGTGAGGCCAGGAGATGCACAGACACCATCCAAGACCAAAGGTGAAGATCGCGCAAGACGCGAGGTAACGTCGCTGAGCAAGCCTCGAGACAAGGTATGTCTCTACAAACCATCATTCCTACTGTATAGACGTTGACGCGATTCCTTCGTTTTGGATTTTGTGAAAAAAAAATGTTTCCGTAGCCTTCTCTGATTCCCTTAAAACCCAACAGTGGTATCAGAGCCACATCAACTACTCTATACTTTAGGATTATCGATATGATTGATTTTGGTTTTTCACCTTTAATTATTGCATACGATGCGAATAATAATGGCTTTATGCATGTCCAATCCTAAATCCACCAATTCCAATATACATATCTGATATGTAATATGAATGCACTCGATACGTGTCGCCCATAAACGAGTTTCGTGGTGGATGTATAGCATGGTTATGGCCAATAAACCCTATGTATGTGTGCTTGGTTGAATGTGGTTGCTTGCATCTCGGTCTGTGCACTGATTCCCTACCTCCTTATTCCTGATGTAACTCGAGATTTCTTTCCTACCTTTGCTCCCCCGAATGTAACTCGGGGTTTCTCAATTCAAATGTAAAATAGGATAGATCTTTTATTTCTCGTTATGTTGAAGAACGGAAGACAACCTGACGACGAATGAGACGATCGATTGAAGACGTGAACCGATAGGTTGGCGTTCCAAACGAATGGCTCGAGGAGCAAGATGAGCGGGTGGTGACCTAAGGAGATACACGACGACCAATGATCTGATCGGCTGGAGGTGCCAGTCGATCGACTGGTGGCACACAACTGACCGGCCTGATGGCGAGTCAATCAATCATGGAGATGAGTTGATCAAACCCAGAACGGCAAAGCACAGAGTTCATCTTATACATGTTGCATGTGATGTGGACCTAGATGACTGTGATTCATCTTGGCTCGAGGAATCACATTAGGATGGCCATAAGCATCGCTTTTACCATTTTGCATATTTTCTGTGGGATATAGCATGTATATGATATGTACTATGTATTGTGGTGATTGGATATGTATATGTACCTATAAAAACCAAATCCCTCATTAAATATTCAAGTTTTAGATGTCTTCCAAATGCGACACACATGAAAATCTTGATCGGCCAAGTGTGATCATGCCCTAGCATGGTGCACCGTCTATCTCGTGGAAGCGTGAAGGATGGATATGTGGGTCTGCCCTAGCAGGGTACATATTCATCGTGTTGGCTTTGGGTCAGACTTAACAAGGTGACCTAGATAGGATCTAGCACCTTGAGGCATGGAGGTGATCATGTCAAGGAGTTGCATATGACATCTTTTAAGAGTTGCATATGATGCAATTGGCAAAAGTTGCCTACCTAGAAGATCTAAGTTGTGGGTGACATGCCTAGCTGGTCCATGACTCAGAGGATTTCAGTATCTTGACCCACTAGAAGATTGTATGTTGCAATCTTCCGAATTGATGGTGAGGGCTATCAATTTGAACAAAAATAGTGGGAGCGATAATTAATTAAAGTCCTAATTATATCATCAACCTTTCAAATCAATCAAATAAGTCAAAATTGAGTTTTGGACTAAATTGCATATATTTCCTTTTGTAGTAAAAATGACAACAAACAACAATCACTTTTCATTGCGATCGGTCCTTAAAAAGGACAAGCTGAATGGGACTAACTTCCATGACTGGTTTAGGACATTGAGAATTGTTCTCACTCAAGAGCGAAAGCTCTATGTCCTAGATACTCTAGTTCTAGAGGAACCTGCTCCTACCGCACCAAAGGCAGAAAGGGATGCTTATAAGAAGCATTCTGAAGATGACATTGATGCAAAGTGCTTGATGTTGTGCTCCATGAACCACGAGTTGCAGAGACAACATGAGAACATGGGTGTCGTTGAGATGATTCATCATCTCAAGAACATGTATGAAGATCAAGCACGGTAAGAGAGATATGATGTCTCTAGGGTACTGTTCAAGTGTGTCATGATAGAAGGAGATCCAGTTGGTCCTCACATGCTCAAAATGATTGGGTATGTAGAGAACCTGACAAGACTGGGATTTCCCCTAATCCAAGAGTTGTCTACTAACGTGATACTGCAATCATTTCCAGAATCCTACAGTCAATTTGTGATGAACTACAACATGAACAAATTTGACAAGCCATTGGCAGAGTTGTTGGGCATGTTGAGGACAGCCGAGGCACAGATGAAGAAGGACAAGCCTAAGTCTGTGATGATGATCAACAACAAGAAAGGCAAGTCCAAGCGCAAGGGCAAGGGAAAGGCTAAGAAAGGTTCTGATGCTAGCCAGCAGCCCAAGTCGTCTTCAACTCTCAAGGCTAAGGGAGGTGTGACCAAGAGAGGCAATTGCCACCATTGTCAAAAGCTAGGACATTGGAAAAGGAATTGTCCACTCTATTTGGAAGAACTAAAGAAGAAGGAGGCGACAGACGTCTCCACCTGAAGGTGTCATGAAATAAACTTGTAACACTTTTTGAGGTATACGATACCAATATATAAAGTGTAAAGCACCCAATAAATGGGGCAAGTGTTGCAACCATAGATAGGAGTACTTTAGTTTATTTTCAGCTTTGAAGGCATGTAATAGAGTTATGAACTGCTAGTTCATATTTTCCAATGGATATAAACACCTTATTATTACATGACAATAATGGCAATTAATAAAGTTGATGTTTCCTTGTGGCAATGCCTTGTTTATCTTATGGTACTTGGTATGTGTAAGATAAAATGATACCTAAAAGTTGTTGATAACTCAAAAATCAAATTAGCATAAATCATGAGAAATTCATTTCTAGTTTCCATATGATGGATAAATCTAGACTCTTTTGGTTAGATAACTAGTAAGAGACATGAATCTCTTAGACATGATTAATCAATATTCACTAGTTGTAGTGAGAGAATGTTTATCCTATTAGGTATAATACATGTGATGTATTTACATACCTATTGGAGTTAATGCTAATGCTTCAAATGGTGTTTAGAGAAATACCAATATGAATATCTTGAAGTGTTGTGATATCCTAGAGTGTTCTTTATCTTTTTTGACATCATCTAGAATATATAGTAAGAGGTGTGCATCTAGTTTGGATCTCGGGCAAGAGATGATATCCTTAGTTGTGATAATGATCTATGGACAATGTGTGTTTTGACCTTGGAATGTAGTGTATTGGTTTGATGTAGTATAGTGTATCGGTTTGGATATTTGGAGCCCTTAGTAGGAAGCTAAGAGTATGATACTCTACCCAAAGTATATCACCATAATCTTGCATGTTAAAGTGGTTTCATGTGGCCTTTGCACGTGGATAAGTGTCACCTAGACTTTTAAGGTGATGACACCTCTTTTTTTATCTCTCTTTCTTCCTTCAAGTATATAACCCCCTCCCTCTTCACACAAGTCAACTCTTTTGTCCATTCTTGTTCTTCTCTTCTTGGTGGACGATCTTGGGAGCTTAAGGAGCTAGAGGAAGCCCCCATGGAGCTTGGGAGTTTGAGCTCCTTACTCATGGTGATTCTTGGTTTAACTTCCATCTTGGTGAGTTATGTTTCTTGGTGATGATTTCTTTGAGATCTCTTCTTCATCGTCTTTCTTCCCCTCATGGCCATGGATCATACCTTGAATAAAGGATGAATAGGTCACGATTTTCGCTTTCCTTCTTTCCTCCTTGAGCTATCATAACCTTGGCATCTTCTTCTTCTTTCTTGGAGATAAGGTTGAGGTCGAGTTTGGGACTCTTGATGGATTATATTCAACCTTGAGAAAATGTGGGCTTTGGAGCTTTGATCATGGAGCTTGAATCCTTGATGAATACCTTCTTAAGGTAGGTTATATAACTCTTAGCCTTCTTTATTATTTTCACTCTTTCATGTGTTATATTGATTCTCATCTCTAAATTGTATATCACATATATGTCGGTAGTTAATGATGGTCTTGAGAACTGATTTGATGAAGGAACCTCATTTTTTTTGTTGTCCATATCTTATACTTTCCTACCATGATAACAGTTGAACTAGTGACCAATATCCTAAGGTAGAAGATGACAAGTCAGCACACTTTGATTTAGATGACACTCCAAGCTAGTTCAAACATGACATGCTCTAGAGGGGTTAAACCGATATGCCTTGTTGGCCGACACCTTAAATCGATATGTTGAGGGTGCTAGCCCGACAAGCCTTTTGGTGCTTAAATCGACACGCCTAAGTGGTGCTTTGAACTAACACACTAGATGATGGTATGGATGATACATGTGTCTAAACTGACACACTTTCAAGTAGGGTTAACCAGTCACACCTTGGGGAGGTTAACCCCTTGTGCTTTGCATGAAGGTAGTCGACATGTTATGGTGGTGACAAGTCAACACTCAATGTCAAGCATCAACCCGACACCTTGAGGTCTAATCTGATACACATAAGATGATCTTGCCTAACACATCTTGGTGTGGTCAGGATGACACATGAGGATGATGAAATCGGGATTCCTCTAGCCATATGAAACCGATGTTGACTCAAGATGTTACAAACTGAGACACACCATGATGGGGTAAACCGATACACCTAGTGGGTGTTAAGATAGTGTTGCTATGTGTATGTCAAGTCGACACACCTTGGAAGGGATAAAATCGATACCTAGGGTTGATGATAAACGGATACTCTATGCTAATGCTAATCTGACATCTTAAGAAGGTGGTGAAACCGATATCACTTGATGAGTGTGAAACCGATAATTTAAATTGAAGTGAAATCGGCATCTAGGGTTAGGGGATAGACCGAGATGCCATGTAATTGATTAGTTGTTACATGAGTAATGATGGGTCGTTATGCCTATACTCTTGTGTATGGATATAGTCAATATATAGTGTGGTGATCTATCTAAGATGCCGTGACTATGAATGGACAATCCTTAATTATGATGTGTAGCTCTTTAACTCTCCATGAAGGTGGAAGGTTATAGAAGTGGGGTTTAGTGGTAAAGTAACCATACGATAATCCTAATCATAAGATGGTAAGACTCATGTGGTCACCTTAGTAAAAGATTATAATCCATGGCAAGTGTCTTCTATGTTCCTTTCTACATGATCATAGTTTGTGAGAGAGGTTAATGAGACCACTATATGAGTACATGATATTGGTGATGAGCCTTGTTGGAATCAAAGGGTGTTATCTTTTGTGTAAAAATCATGTGAACAAGTTTAATGGTCTAATAAGTGCCTTGTGTATATTTGAATTAAAACCCTCTAGTTATATAATTGAAGGTTTGACATTCCTTAGTAAGATAATGTGGTTGATAACTTGTGATGGGTAATAACATATGGATCACTTAATGATGAGACATAATGTCATTACATGGTTAATATGTTTACATAATGCATGTTGTAACCCACACATAACTTAATGAGATGACACATATACATTTATAAAATGGTGATACCTAGTGATGATGACACGATGAATTATTCATATCTAACTAATGTTGATCAAACTTAAATTAGTTTCAAGAAAGTGGAAATTTATGTAATTAGGGTGGGTGATGTGACTGTGAGATAAAACCCTAATCGACTATATGTGAAGAGCATTGACCCAAATTCTAAGGGTAGGTCATATTATTGAATGCGTATGAATAGAAAGCATAATATTGTACTCTCTCTCTCTTAAATTACATGACTTTCCCTATGAGTTAATTGGGTGTTATAACTTGTGAATACTGTGAATATGTTTAAATAATATCAGGAATTGGCTATAGGCCTTGACAGGGGAGCATGGAAAGTATAAATATGTGAATGTGCATACTCGGTTATATTGTCTAAATATACTCCAACTTATGGAAGGTAGTGAAGGTCAAAGATTAGAGACAGAATGATGCTTCATAATCCTATGTGGAATAAGCATGAATCCTACTACTAAGTTAGAGAACTTATGTTGCATTGCTTGCTTTATTTAAAGGTGCTTAATGTGATGAAACTTATTCTCTATAGGATTATATAATAGTTAATGATTTCTATGGTATGTATATCTGATGTGCACAATTCATGATTGGCATAAGTATTACTTATATGCTCAATGAAGCATGATGAGTTAACAACGAATCACAAGTGTGATGTGATGGGTCTTAGGACTTGGTAAAGGCTTAGTGTCCAGTTGAGGTGATATCCTATGGTACTATAATGAGGGATTGATATCCCATGATAATATGTTGATGGTGATAGCCTTGTGAATGGCAGTGATAGAGTGTGGTGAGTTGATGGGAATATGTTTATATTTTAAATGATTATATCTTCTGTTGTAATACTTTTCCCTTTCTTTTGAAGAATTTATCTTTGATTATACGTTATAACTTGATTGATGCTAAAAGACACTTTAATTGGTCTAATTAATCAAGTGGAATCTAATCATGTAGTTTGTCTAGTGCCATAGATCCATTCAATGTTAGTATTTTTTGGAAGGTGAAATGAGTATCTCCTATGGGAAACTCAGAGTGCATGTTGTTGAGTATGCAGGGATAGCTTGGTACCCTAATATCAAGTAATTGAGGAGACTTTGGCCACATGTGAGCCTCTAATCATGCCTGAAGATTTGTGATATATGTGATGCAGGATTGGTTGTTGGTCATACCCTGGTAGGAGTGCGGCTTTGAGCCGTAGCTCAGTGATATTTGATATAGGATTGGTTGCGGTCCAACCTTGAGAGGAGTGCAGCTATGGGCCGTAGCTTAGTTTTGCTATCGTTGTGACCTGTACCATGTGGGCTAGGTTTGTACAACTGGACTATATATTATTGGTAGCAGTTTGACTCGTGATGTCACTGTAGGTTCACTCGTACTGACTGAGGGGGTGAGGTTGTGGATTCTGTCTCTTCCACTAGACCTCGTATGGCACCAATTTCGACTTAGCAGTGGTCAATGGGATTTGGGTGGTATGAGTCAAATTCTCAAGGCATAATAAACTTGTAAGCAGTCGTGTAGCATACATGTATAGAATGAAATATGAGAACATTGGTTGAAGCCTTGCCTTGCTTTCATATTGCTTCGTTTATAACAGTTATACATGTTTTTCATATTCCTTTTAAATTATTAATTATTCCACTCATACTTGTTAAGGCGATTGACTAGTCGGCGACTAGTCGGTCAGTCAACCAGGGGACACCGACCAGCCTTTCGCTTAAGATTTTTCCCCCATTAGTCAAATCGGTCAGTCGACTAGTCGGCCGGTCGGTTGACTAGCCCGACAGATCGGCTGCGGCTGTGATCGGTCGGTCGCTTAGTTGGTGGAACCTTTTTTTTTAGTTTTTTTGTTAAATATTAAGATTGTTTGGTTTTTTGGGACATATGAGACGTCTGTTCAGTTTCTGTTACATCATGCACGGGAAGTGGGATGCAGCGAAGCCGCATGGCCGAAGCCGCACGACGCTGGATGGCGGACGGACGCCTTGCTATCCTCCTCTCCGACGAGCAACGATCTTCGGCAAGTCTCCTTCCCCTCTACTTCAGTGATTCATCTGCCTCTTTTCTCTGACAGAAAACTTCTTTGTTGCTCATGTCTCTCCTATCCTATGGGAGGTGTATTCCGCTGCTCTACGTCTCCTACGTTCAGACTTTGGAAAAAGACAAACTTTGGGTTGTTTCTCCTCCTCTGCAACACCCTTTTGTCGGAGAAAGTTTCTTACGTGCTCTAATCCTTCACATAGTCCAAGTTTGGTGATCATTTTTCTCCATATCCAAAGGCAAAGGTAAGCCTATGTAGTTCATAATTACATACTGATTTTAATTTTTACATCGTAGTTGTATAGTCCACAAATATATTGAAATTAGTTTGGTATTGTGTTGTTTTTGTGTGTATGTAGAACCAAAATCATGGAAGGTGAGGCAGAAGTTCTGACACCAATTGGGGAGATTCTTCCTCAATTTTGGGAGTTAATTAATGACCCCACACGTAAGGAAAAATCGAAGGATCCAGTATGGAATTATGGTTTTGGATCAAATTTGTTTGATAAGAACAAAGTACAATGTGCTTTGTGTGGTCATGTGAGCAGTGGTGGGATCAATCGTTTGAAGCAACATCTCATTGGAGGGTTTTCTGATACTGTCAAATGTGCAAGATGTTCTCAAAATATACATGATGAGTTGAGGAACTATAGAGAACATAACAAGAAGTGCAGGGTTGACACAACTTTCAATGATGACGATAATACTGTTGTTGATGTTGAGGATGCTGCCGATGGGGAGAATCATGTTCAACCAATAGTTGGTGGGAATAGGAAAATTCCATTTTCTGTTGGTTCTAAAGAGAAAGCTATTGTGCAGGGCTCTATAGAGGCTTTTACAAATCTTACTCCTGTTGAGTATGTAACACAAAGGAAGGCAGGAAAAGTACAGAAGACCATTGAGACGGCATTTAAGGAAGCCGTACAGGTTGCATATGATAGTGTTTCTATCTTCTTTTATGATGCTTGTATACCCTTCAATGCAGTGAATTGTACATCATTTGAGGTGATGGTGGAAGCAATTGGACAATTCGGCAAAGGACTCCCTCCTCCTTCATACTACTAGATGAGGCAACCACTTTTGGAGAGACAATATGCAATGGCCAAAGAATTGGAGCGGGAACATGAAAAGCATTGGAAGTTGTATGGCTGCACTTTGATGTTAGATGGTTGGTTTGATAGGAGGCAAAGAAATTTAATAAACTTCATGGTGAATACTCCTGAGGGTTCATTTTATTTATATTCTATTGACTCTTCTTCTGTTGTGCACACATCTGATTATATGTTCATTGTTCTTGATGAAGCTATTGAAAGGATAGGGGCTGAAAATGTTATGCAGGTTGTAACAAATAATGTAACTAACTATGTAAGTGCAGGGAAGAAGTTGATAGAAAAGAGGAGTCATTTATTTTGGACCCCGTGTGCTGCACATTGTGTTGATCTCATGCTGGAAGATATTGGTAAGATGAGAAAGCATGCCCATGTTATCACGAAGGCAAGGAAGGTCACTACCTACATATATCAACATGTCAGGTTGCACCATGCATTTATCAAGAAGAGTAAGAACAACACTGAGTTGATGTGACCTGGGGTTATTAGATTTGCTACTTCCTTTCTTACCTTGCAGAGCATGCTAGGCCACAGGGACACTTTGTTTGCCTTGTTCAATTCAATGGCTTGGGAGGAGAGCAGTTGGTTAAAGACAAGTGCAGGGAAGATAGTATCTACAACTTGTCACTCACGGGCATTTTGGAATGCAGTTCAAGATTTATTGAGATCTTCACATCCCCTTATGCAGGTTTTAAGACTTGTAGATGTAGATGAGAAGCCCGCCATGGGCTATATTGCAGCTGATATTGAGAAAGTAAAAGAAGAAATAAAGATGAATTTTGCCCACAAAGAGAGGGATTACAAGCCCTTAGATATTATGGAGAATAGATGGGCATTTCAGATGTCACGACCTCTATATGGAGTAGGTTTCTTGCTTAATCCCTCATTGTATTATGAAGCTAGAGTGAAGAATGGCCCAATGCGTGGCACATATGATTCTGAGTTTGTAGATTTCCTAGAAAAAATGGTTGAGGACAAAATAGTTCAAGATAAAATTTCAGCAGAGTTAGTTTGTTACAAGGAGGCCTGTGGGATGTTTGGCAAAGATATTGCCATTTGACATAGAACTGTGAAGACACCACGTAAGTATCTTAAATTTATATTTTGTGGGTGGACTACTATATTGTTGATTGTTGAACTTATTACTTAATGATTGTTCATTATAATTTGCTTCAGTTGCTTGGTGGGATGCATATGGAGGGCAGGCTCAAAATCTACAATGGATGGTTAAGTGTATACTAGGGCTTTGTTGCACATCATCTGCTATAGAGAGAGCTTGGAGCACTTTTGACCTTGTTAGTCCTCTTGAAATAGTATTTGTATATAATAACTACATATATTTTTATAAATGTATTTTGAAATATGGTTTAATGTACTTTACTACTTTTTAGGTTCATACAAAGAGTAGGAGCAAGCTTGAGGTTAAAAGAATGGATAAGCTTGTCTATATCCAATACTATCGCCAACTACATGAAAGATTTAAGAAGAGGTGATTGGACAACTTGCAGAAGAGTTATGATCCCATTGCCCTAGATGATCTTGATTGGGGTAGTGAGTGGATGACAAGAGTTCCAGATGACCCTATAGTTGCTCGAGGAGTGATATTGAGTTAGGTTGACGCTGGCATGGGTGCATCTGAAATATCAAGCTGGCCCTAACAGACCAAGGAGAGCTACTAGAGTTGTGCGAACTAGTAGGGACATAGATTTGACAAATGATGACACAATAGAGGAAGACAATGATGATCATAAAATGGATGATAATAATTATAATCTTGAAGATGAAGGTGATCATGATGAAGAGGATCCAGAGGATGAAGAAGAGCCATTTGATTTTTAGTTCATTTTCTTCAATGTATTTCAAATAGATTTAGACATGTTTTAGTTTTTATTTAAGTTCTGAATTTGAACAATATGAATGTTAGTTTGTTGGCTTTTTGCTTTGGGATATTTGTCATTCAAATACTTGGAAGTGTTTGCATTTGTCTTATGCCAATTGCCTTTTATTTTAACCATTTAGTGGCAGCAATTCTACAAGTACTTCAAGTCTGAATTTAGAAAAGGTATGTCACTCAATCACTCTTATTCATTTTTATTTGTTGTGTTTATGACTTATTATTAACAAATATTGATTATTACTTCCATATATATGTGTTTACATTAGTTTTCTTCTATATAATATGTTGTATGTAAGTATATAACTATAACTATAAATATATATATATATATATATATATATATATATATATATATATTACTATACATAAAAACAAATTTAAAAAAACCCTACGCCTGGGTGGCCGACTAGTCGGCCTAGTCGCCCAGGAAATTTAGGGGACCGGCTGGCCTCCTTGACAAGTATGGTTCCACTACTCAGAGGCAAGTGCATATTACTGCTCTATTTACTTTATTCATGAGGTATATGTCATTTAGTTAATTTTATTCAACCTTCTCAGTATGTTAGTCTATCTACTTAGTTATATGTGATAATAATAGAGTTGGCAGAGAGTTATATCTCTCGCTGGGTCTTTTGTCTCGCCATGTTGGTTAAATATCTTTTAGGTGGATGTGCATGCCAACTAAAGATTGAATAGCTGAGGATATTAAAATGAAGAGGAACTACACCTAATGGATCATGGTATACTAATAACGTCTAGTAATAGAGTTCTATGTGTCGTCCCTATACACTCAGGTCCTTGGGGGTGTTCTCAATGTGTTTTGATGACATGATGATCGATATGTGGTTTTTGGCTTGTGTGCCTTCTGTGGTATGTACATACATGTGAAACTGTTATCTTATGTAATAGGTTGATTGGAAAACAATGATGTAGCACTTTGAATATCTATACTACTATAAAAAGAGTGAGTTTGATGCTGCGCTCTCCTTGATTCACTCTCTTCTCTCCTTTTTTCAAGGAATTTTGCTCTTATAAATATTTATTCTCACACTCTCCTATTAATTTTTATTATCTTTAATTTTGTATTTCTCTCTCCATCTAACGGAAATGGTTCCTTGATTCTCTCCTTTCAAACAACCAACACAAATATCTTTTACGGTAGGGACTCTTTCACTGACGAACATCGCCCCGCACATTTCCAACAAGTTTTATATTTCACGTGCATGTGCACGTGTGCGTTCACTAGTATCTTATGAAATGCAAGTATTGACTCTTGTGTAATAAATCTCTGCTTACACTGCTTACTGAAAATCGGTTTCAATTTCTTGTGATTTTTGGTAATCCGCTATTAATGGTTGATCATGGATTAAGTTTTGAATAATCTCTCTTTATGTGGAACAGGGTGTCACAAAAATAGTACTAAGCCCAAACCATCGAGCAGTTAAAAACCCTAAGGAAAATCCATCTTTTGCAACACTCACTGGACCATCATTTCATGGACATGCAAGGATTAGAACTCCCACTTCCAAGGAGGAAACATGCACAAGGTTTAGAGGTACACCAAGGAAGGTTATGTACTCAAGATCTACCACAGAAGCTCAAACCCTAGGCAATGATAACATCTTTCTACTTAGAACTACATTTTTAAGACAGGATCTAAACATGCAAGTTAAGAGTAAGCAATAAATGTGGAGGAGGTTATATAACTCATCTCAAGGTAGGAGATGAAGGTACAAATAGCAAGGTAGCTCGAAGAGAGAGAAGAAACCCTAGCTTGAGCACTCCACATGTCCAAGCTAGCTCCTTTCTCCAAGAACAAGCAAAACCCTAGGTCAAAGAAGAAGAAAGAAGACGTTCTTCAACCTCTAGCACAAGCTCCACCAAGAAAAACACCATGAATCTGAACAAGAAGGAAGAGAGATATGGAAGCAAGGAAAATTGAGGGAAGGAGATCTTACTCGCTTAGGTCAAGAAACAAGGCTAGGAAGCTCCACACCACCAAGAAGAGGGTAGATCCAAACCCTAGGTGCACATGCAAGCAAGATCAGTCAAGCTTATTCTTCCTTGAGATCCTTATTCTACACTAGGCAAGAGGGACAAGATACAAGCAACAAGAAAGAAGAGAGGGTGTCTAAAGAGCTCGTTTACATGGAAGGAGAAAGGTATATAAATCTTGGGGTGAGAGAGAAAGGAAGGTAGAGGTGTCAAGCCATGCATGCCATGTGTCCAAGGTCAACACAACTTGTCCAAGCAAAACCAGGTCAACCATCATTTCTTAACACCATGAGGACCATCGTATGTCAACCCTAGAGAAACCATAGACCTCCAAAAATAGGTGGCCCATTGGATCATGACATCCCTTGGCCACAAGAGCAAACCCTAGCATCGCCATCGGTTGTTGCACCTCACTTGGTGAGCCATTGACCTTGGTGCCTCAAGAGGGAAACCATCAACTATCAAATCACATAAGAGGACCACCATATGATCCCACCACCTAAGGGTGGACCATTATATCCCAACATCTAAAGGAAACCATTGAGTTAGGGCATCTATTGTGAGGAAACCCTAATCTCAAACCTAGGTTAGGCGTCACCACAAAACCTAAGGTGCAACAAGGCACCCCAAGGTACAACTATATCAAACATGATATGAAAATTTATGAGCACATCATACATGTTACAAACTTCAAGAAAAAACCCTAGATATGGAGAAAATTACATAAAAGCCCTTATAAGCACATATATAGCAAAACTTGCTCAAATAATGTCCAAACTGGACCAAACTTGAAACTTAACTTTGTCACATGATATTAAGGAACATATTAAGGTTTAACTAAGGTTTTAAGAACTTAATTAAGATAAGCAAGCATGTTTAACCATTATGTGAGGTCAGGGGTCTTACAACCATAAAGCCCAAATAGGGATTTCACCCCTAAAATCCTACGCAAACAAAGATGGTTACTTCCTACACATATCACCCTTTAACTCCGATGTGGTTTCCTACACACCACGATGATTCCACAACACCTTCACAAAGGTTATATCCTTATTTCTCAACTTCTGCACATGCCTATTTAGGATCAACATTGGACCCTCAACATAAGAAACATCCTCCTCCAACTCAACCTCTATTAGTTGTATTGTTTGCTCTGTATTAGGGTGACACGTCATGGAGTGTAACTGTGCCATGTCTACATATGATGAGTTTCCAGCTCAAAGCATCAGATACCACATTCGCCTTCCCTAAATGATAGTCTATCATGCAGTCATGGTCTTTGATCAGCTCCATCCATCTCCTCTGCCTCATGTTCAGCTATTGCTTCGAGAATATATACTAAAGGTTCTTGTGGTCAGTGAAGAACTGACACTTCTACCCATACATAAAGTGTCTCAAAATCTTTAGGGCATGAACCACAACTGCTAGATCCAAGTCATGCATTGGATACTTATCCTTGTGTTTCTTAAGATGTCACGAATGAGAGAAATCACGTTGTTGTCCTACATCAACACACATTTGAAGTCATTCTTTGAGGAATCATAGAAGATGATGTATCCTTTCCCTTACTTTGGCAACACTAACACTGGAGCACTGGTTAACTTATCCTTTAGCAACTGGAAAGAACATTGACACTTGTCATCCCATACAAAAGGAACACCTTTCCTAGTCACTTGGTTAGCGGTAACGCTACAACACTGAAATTCTTAATGAATCTCCAGTAGTAACTTGCCAAACCTAGGAAGCTTCAGACCTCAGTCAGTGTCTTGGGCTTCTCCCACTCCAGAACTGACTCAAACTTATTTGAATCTACACAAACGCCTTTGGTAGATATGACATGACCAATAAAATACACCTCAATCAACCAAAACTCGCACATGCTAAACTTGGCATACAATCGATGATGCCTCCACAACTCCAAAGGTTAATGAAGATGTTACTCATGTTTTTGAATGTCCCTAGAGCATATCAATATATCATCTATGAACACAACTACAAACTGATCTAGATACAGTTGGAACACCATGTTCATCAAATCCATGATATTTACTCGTGCACTGGTTAATCCAAACAACATAACCACAAACTCACAATGACCATACCTCATCCTAAAAGTAGTCTTAGGTATGTTATCCACCTTGATCCCCAACTAGTGATATCATGACCTCAGATCTATCTAAGAGAACATTGTATCACCTCTCAGCTGATCAAAGATATTATCAATCCTCATAAACAGATACTTATTTTTCACTATGACCTTATTCAACTATCGGTAATCTATGCAAAGCCTCATAGATCCATCTTTCTTCTTCACAAATAGTACTGAAGCACCCCGAGGTGAAGTGCTCAGTCTAATGAAACCCTTCTCTAACAACTCCTACAATTGTTTTTTCAACTCCTACATCTATGTTGGAGCCACCCCATAAGGTACATGTTTATGGGTTGTGTTCCAAGAACAAGATTGATCTCAAAATCAATCTCTCTAGGAGGTGGAACACCATGAAATTTATCAGGAAAGACATCCTTTAACTCACAGACTACATGTACCTCCTGGATACTAGGACTCCTCACCTTGGTATCAACAATATGTGCCAAGAAATCCTCACACCCTTGCCTCATCAGCTTCTCATCTATCACAGTTGACACCAAACACATAGGATGAATCTTCATATCTCCTTGGAAAGTCCAAGAGACATCTCCATCACAGACGTCGCCACCTTGCAACTACAGTCCAAAATAACCTTGTTTTCTCCAATGTATTCATCCCTAAGATCACATCAAATTCATGCATGTCAAGTGGCATAAGATCCACTTTAATGTTGCGTTCTAATTAAGAAAGAACACAAGATGGACACACCTCATACAACTCAACGAAATCAACTAAAGGGGTTTGTAGCAAAAGGCTATCAAGTCTACTACAAAAAGGCATATAACAACTACTTATCACCTCTCTAGTGATAAATGAGTGTGTCGCACCTTGGTCAACCAAAAACGATACAAAAGAAGAAGCAAATAATTCATAATGAAAAAGTTCCATCTAACATGTCACAACCCATAGTCTCACCACTCCCTCTGGCTGACTCATGGCATAGAATCTAGTTGTCTCTTATTATCACCCTCGTCCTCTTCCAGCTGGTCCAGACAACCCCGCTTGTGATGCGTGACCACATCCTTTACCACCACCACCACTGCTATAGTGTTGTTGTGAACTTCATTGACTCTGCCTCGATTGTTCTGTCACTTCATCATCCTTCATAGGGCAAGACCATCTCAAATTCCCCACTTGTCCACACTTGTGACATGCTCTCAAATTGTACTAGGGACTAGATGTCCTTGTCACTTACGCTAATGTTTCACCGTGTGCTCGTACTAGTAGAAAGTTGTGACTTCTACCCTTACTCGGGGACCACTGTGATGGTACTCATGATCTCAGCTCAGAAAAAGTCGACCTTTGTTGTTACTGCAGTGACGAGAACCTTGACTTCATAAATCCTCTAGATGACTATCCTTGGAACTGAGTTGGCCTCTTCCTAGCATTAGCTTCACACTTCTCGATAGCAGACCTCTCAAACCTCCTCATGGACTCCACAAAGGTAGAGAACTTCTCTTTGTTCTCCAAAGCAGATGTAGTCGTAGACAACTCTGAACTCAAACCCTTCTCAAACCTTAAAAACCTCTCCTTTTCTATCATTGTTGTATGAGGACAACCCCTCAAAAAGCTCCAAAAATCTTACCCCATACTCATTGATAGACATAGACCCTTGGTGCAACTTCTCAAACTGAGCTATCTTCTTATCCAGATACATCTCGGGGAAGTAGCGGCTCACAAACTCTGGCCAGAACTCTTCCCAACTCACAGAAACTCCCAGTCTCTTCTCTTCTTCTATGGCCCACCAACGGCCAACACTGCCCTTCAACATGTAAACAACATGCTTCACCTTGTCCTCATCTGGTATGTTCAGGATCTTAGATGCCTTCTCAAGCTCGGTTACCCACATGTTGGCATCTTTTTGGTCCACTATCCCCACGTACTAGCCCCAACACACTTCAACCACTCAAACATGTTCACGAGACCCTAATATTTTGCATTACGGATGACTGTCCTAGCTTGATTATAGGTGTCATATTTGCTATGTGCACAATCGTTGCCATGAGCTGTCCAAATATGGACTGGAAAGTTGGATTGGCCATGGTTGCAAGGTCAAACTGACGCATTGTGGCCTATTATGGCCCCATCACATGCACTCTACCATCATGTGTTGGCATCCTGGCATGAAAAATCTATTCTCAACATGCTCTTCACGTTCTCTAGACATATCTGGATAAGCATAAGCTATGATCAGATATGTTGGATTACACAAGAACAGATACAAAACTAAGTCCTATGTTCCTATAGACTCAACGAACCTAAAGCTCTGATACCAACCTCTTGAGACAATCTCAATGTGCTAATCGAGATTACTCAAAACCAAAAACACGATCAATCACTAGTTAACCACATAGAAAAAAAGAGGATAAATTAAAACCGAATTAAATATCACCCACATGTCACATATAGGTTCGTCAACCTGTATAAATGCACACATCATACCAGATATTACATATTCGTTCAGTGGCCTCCACCACAAGCTATATACAAAATATATGTAGTTCCACATATACATGCCATATACAACATCAACATACTGCCAAAAGATTTGACTCGATATATGTGTCATTTATAAAACATCCCTTGTCCAGACCTGAGAGTATATGGACAACTCTAGGGCACTATAACTACTAGCCAACCTTTTGCCTCTACTGCTCTCCAGGCTGCTCTTCCTCACCTTGATGAACCTGATGACTTCGCCCACGATTACCTAACAAGATGTGGTGATCCATGAGGTGAGACCCATGTCCCAGTGAAAGATATAACTCTCAGCAACGTTTATTGATTACAACATGTTATGTAGTTAAGTAGATTGAGCATATAAAATAGACTAGTAGATAAAACATGTAAATCATGATTAACACAATATACAGAGGAATAGGTAAAGCTATCACTTCTATATAGTTGATTTCTCTTACACCATTATATATCAACTAAACATTACAAGAAACAAGGAAGGGGTATCAAAAAATGTGAATTGTGTTTAACCCTAGTAGATATACTACATGGATGGATTACAACTTTTATTAAGCCCTAGGGAGTTTGAGGTATACCACTCAGACTCCAATTGACCACTACAAAGTGCCATTTAGTTCCATACAAGATCTAGGAGAGTTGGAATCCTAAGATCTCTCCACCCTCGGTCATTACAATTTGCCACAGTGAAATATATAGTCAAGATGCAAAATGCCTAGTCCACCCTTGGTATATAGTTCACGGCACTAGTAACTAGGGTATACAACACCCTATCATATGAAGTACAACAGTAGTTGTCCTCAATCACATCACATATATAGATATCTGAGACACGACCTTGACCGCTCTCAATCAGAGGCATCACCACAACTGTGGCAACACATCCCGCTATCACACAGACAACGAGGTGTTACGCGAAAACATGCGGAAATCACCATAACCACAGATTATCAAAACACGGGTTAATTAAAACCGATTGTGGAAAGCTGATAAACTAAGAAAACTTATTACATTCCAGTCCTCGTCCTGCAGAAAACATGTTATATAAACATATACAAGCCTTGATACGTGTCCACAGCTTAAACGGTCAGCTGTCAAGCCATCACATGAGTTCATCACCTTTTATATATACATAACGGCCCACGTCGGGCCAGCAGCAGGATATACAAAGGATCAACAACTATACATCGTGAAACAACGTCAAAACGCTCCCAAGGACCTGAGAGTACAGGGATGACTCTAAGACTCTACTACAAAACACCAAAACAGCAGCATATATCCATCTCTTGCCTTCTACTGCTCTTCTTGCTACTCGGCCGCAACTCCGTGACCACCACCACGTCTAGCTCGAACACCTGAAAATCAGCGGGGTGAGACAATTGAACATTGTCCCAGCGAGAAACATAACTCCCCGCTGAAACTATAAAACCAAAAGGATAAAGCACATCAGCAGATATTTGGTAAAGGTATAACAAGAGTAGTCTATATAGAAAATCTATTCGTACCATTCAGGCTTACCAGGTTGTTCATAAGGCATATCACCAAGTATCTCTTTATGGAACATGATTAACAAGATAAGATATATTGCTACATAACATGAGGAACATATAAATAACTACAAGATATAGCAAGATTAACTACACAAGTAAGGCCTCAACCAATGTTCTGTGTTTGTCTTAAGCAGTAACTACTATACGGCTAGATTACGTATTATTATGCCCTGAGGAAGTGAGCCGTACCGCTCAAATCCAACCGACGGCTGTGAAACCCGGAGCCGGTGCCATACAAGGTCAATGGAAGAGCCGGTCTCCACGACCTCCCACCTTGTAGTCAGTGTACGAGTACAACACAAGCAGGACTGTAGTCTCATTCTTAAGTGGCCTCAGCCATAGGGTCAGCTCCATAGGCTACCCATCTTCTAGCCCGCCTCGGTACAGGTCTCGGCGCTAGTATATCTGAGCCACGGGCCAATTCACTGTGCTCTGAGCCATGAACGCATTCATGCTCCCATATCACATATCCTGAGCCATGGGCCTGTTCACCATGCTCTATTCATATCCCGAGTCTGCAACCGTAGCTGCACTCGAATCCTCACTATTTTAGGCTAGGAGAAACCTCGCATATTCAACAATATGTGCTCCGGGTTAACCTGTAAGAGAACCCGTTTCACTATCACCAACTCCTGACGATGATGGATCTATGGCCAGGGCAAACTACATGATATATTTCACTGTGATTAATTAGTGTCTTTTATATGGATTGTAAGATTCAACCAAGTTGTATAACATGTAAACTATAACAACATAAACAGTATGAAACTCAATAGTATGCTTTCATTGTAGTCAACATTATCCTGATCCATCACAAGGATCCCACATTACATGCTATCACTTGGCTCCTTGCCAATCATCTAGATCCATCTCAAGGATCATCACATTGCCATGGGATCGCAATCCCTCATCACATAGTGCCACTGTCTCTCAATGCTTACATCATCAACATGGGATAGAAATCCCAAGCACTTCAGTCAAATACATCATACAAGTTATATCATCATCAAGAGTACCTATCACAGCAAGGTTACTCAACATATATTCATCATAGCCCTTTACCTAGATATACATCTGTATGAGACCTGCATGGTTAGTGTACACAATAATCATAGGCTTTAACAGAAAAACCATGCTATCATTATAAGGTGACATTAATAACTATATACTTTATCAATCATGCCTCAACTTGTGATCATGAGCTTAGGTTTCATCATAAAGCAAACCATATTACATGCTTACCATTATCTCAGCTTTATACAGATAATCAAGATGATCACATACATGGGTAAAGACATATGTGTTACATAAACAAGATTTACCATATCAATTACCATTCAGCATGTCAATTTATGTGACAGGCAGGACTCTCACTAAAAGCACCACAAACCCTCATCAAGTGGTATCGGGCAGGATACCCTTATCTATGGGTGATATCGGGCAACATAGTTTTGGGCTGGTGTGACGCGCACCCTATCGTTCACTCACAAGGGGTTAGGGTGACGCCCGTCACAACTACTAGCAATGCCTACCTCAAGGCACAACAGACCCAAACTACATCTTAAGACAGGTGTGTATCGAGCAAGATACTCCATAAGAGGTATTGTTCAAGGGTGTAGCTAAACTGCCGTCAAGGAAACTATCATCCAGCCAACCAACTCATGGCCTATCGGCCGACACACGGCAGGGTGGTAGTGTGACGCCCGTCACATAGATCAGGGGTATCATCCATCTCAACCACAACATATCGTCCAAGGTCAGACAAAGGAAGGATATCGGGCATCACCACCAACAACACCATATTGGGCAAGACAAGGAACAACTCTAACAAAGTTCACAACCACCACAAAGCTCACCCTTCAAGTCCAAGGTGAGAGGAGGGTGTTGCTCAAGCTACTAAAACACAAGCTCACCTCTCAACTTAAACGAGAGAGGATTGTTGCTTATAATTCTAGAACTCAAGCTCACTCCTCAAGACCTAGGAGAGAAGAGAGTATTGTTCACCAAGAAACCCTAGAGCACAAAGTTCGGCCAACAAGAACAACTAAGCAAGAGACAAAGCTAGCAACATATAAGAACATGAAAGGAGGTAGTATAGTTAGGGTTAGGAGTTATGCAACCCGCCTTAAGCCAGCTCCAAGCTCCTAGCACCAAGGAAGAAGAAAGCTCCAAGGAAGATCGGCCACCAAGCTAGCTCCTCCTAGGGTGTCATCCACCAAGCTTGCAAGGGAGAAGGGTATCGTGCACCAAGGGAGAGGGAGAGACCAAAAGGATCCCTAGAAAGAGAAAAAGAACACATATATAGAAGGGAATGGAGGAGAAAACAAGGTAGAGCCAAGCAAGGTGTCTCCCACCTAGGGACACTTGTCAATGTGCACAAGCCACCATTCTAGCAAGTCCTAAACACATGTCCAAGGTCATTGCTACATGCAAGCATCAAGTACCAAGTGTCCACTAGTGGTGACACAAACGAGGTCAAATCTTGGTCAAAGGTCATGGGCAACACACTTGGGTGATACACCTCCAGCATGGGCGATACACCCCTGGGTGACACAGCCCTGGGCGACACAACCACTTCTTGCCTGACACAAGGCCCAAAGGAAACAAAAGCAAGGCACCACAAGGCCCAACAAGCTCAACCAAGCCCAAAGGAACTCAAGCAACGAGCCCAAGCCTTCCTCTCTACACTAGAGGAAGCAAGGAGAGAGAGGGACACATCACAAGGTGAAAAACTTGCCCACAAACCCTAAACTTGGGTTAATTGCAAGTAGCACCTCCATCTCTCAACAAAGCACAACCAAACCCTAATCACCACTAAAGGTGATTAGCAAGCGACTAAGCATCAGGGTTAAGCAAAGCAAACAGGGTAAACCCTAAACGGAGGTCACGGTCCTTACAATCTAACCCCCTTCAAAGGGATTTCGTCCCCAAAATCCGAAGAGAAAAGTGAGGGATACTTCCTCCTCATCTCTTCCTCCAACTCTCACGTGGCTTCCTCAATGCCACGATGATGCCAAAGAACCTTCACAAGAACCAAGTCCTTCCTCTTCAGCTTCTTAACTCTTCTGTCAAGGATCGCCATAGGACCTTCCTCGTAGGTCACATCTTCATCAAGCTCAACTTCAACTGGCTGTATCACTATTCCCAAATCTGGATGGATTTTCTTCAGCATACTGACATGGAACACTGGATGTAACCTGTGCAACTATGGAGGCAACTCTAACTCGTAACCTACTTTGCCAACACGTGTTATGACCAGGTATGGCCCCATATATCTAGGTGTGAGCTTACCCTTCTGACTGAACCTTAGCATACCTTTCCACGGCGAGACTTTAAGATACACTTTGTCTCCTACCTGGAACTCCAAAGATCGTCGACGATTGTCTGTGTAAGACTTCTGCCTATCTTGTGCCGCTTTCAACTGTTGTTGTATCACTTTGATCTTTTCTGACGTCTGTTGTACTAACTCAGGACCCAAAAGTTGATATTTGCCAGACTCGTACCAACACAAAGGAGATCTGCACTTCCTGCCATACAAGGCCTCATAAGGAGCCATGTCATTGCTCCGTTGATAACTATTGTTGTAAGCAAACTCTATCAAACTGAGATGTACATCCCAACTGCCTAGGAACTGCAAAACACAAGCTCGAAGGAGATCCTCCAAAGTCTGAATAGTCCTCTCAGACTGTCCATCTATTTGCGGGTGGAAGGCGGTGCTGGACCTCAACTGCGTTCCCAACGCCTTATGCAATTGTTCCCAGAAATGACTTGTGAATTGAGGACCTCTGTCCGATACTATTGTCACTGGCACACCGTGCAAACGCACTATCTCGTCCACATATACTTGAGTGAGCTTCTCTGCGGTATATGTCGTCTTTACTGGTATGAAATGGGCAGACTTCGTCAATCTGTCCACTATAACCCAAATGGAATCATGATTCCTAGTTGTCCTGGGCAGACCAACTACGAAATCCATGGTTATATGATCCCATTTCCACTGCGGTATCGACAGGGGTTGCAACGTACCTGCCGGCTTCTGATGTTCAGCCTTGACTTGCTGACAAACCGCGCATCTCGCCACAAACTCAGCTACATCTTTCTTCATGCCAGGCCACCAATACAAGTCTTTCAGACTGTGATACATCGTGGTGACACCTGGATGCATATCATACATCGACGTGTGTGCTTCCTCGAGCACTAACTTCCTCAGATCATCAGCCTTAGGGACAACCATCATGTCACGATAGCAAACTAGTCCATCCTCGGACTCATGGAACCCATCACGCTTTTCACTGCCGAACTCAGATCTGATTAACTGTACTGCATCATCCGTTTGCTGTGCATCTTTGATCTGCTGTCTCAGCATAGGCTTGACTTGTATCTGTGCTAAGAGTCCAGCTAACAAGGAAACATCCATCTGCACATTAATTAGGATGATACTCGATAGTGCAGTCGTAATCATTGATTAACTCCATCCATGGACGTTGTCGCATGTTCAACTCATGCTGTGAAAAGATGTACTTCAAATTCTTATGATCCATAAAGATTTGACACACTTCCCCGTAAAGATAGTGTCTCCAAATCTTTAGCACATAAACCACTACTGCCAACTCCAAGTCATGAGTTATATAGTTCTCCTCGTGTTTCTTAAGCTGTCGCGAAGCAAAAGAAACCACATGATCTTTCTGCATCAGCACACAACCTAAACCTTTCTTGGAAGCATCACAGAAAACAACGTAGCCCTTTCCAGGCTCTGGCAGGATTAACACTGGAGCACTGGTCGGCTTCTCCTTCAAATTCTGAAAAGCTTGCTGACAACGATCATCCCATACAAAAGGTACATCTTTTCTGGTCAACTTCGTCATTAGCAACGCAATCGCACTGAAGTCCTTGATAAATCTCTAGTAGTATCCTGCTAAACCAAGGAAACTACGAACTTCTGTCGGCGTCTTCGGCTGTTCCCATTCTGCAACAGACTCCACCTTTCTCGGGTCCACTTTGACTCCTTCTATAGATATCACATGACCCAAGAAAGTCACTTCTTCCAACCAAAACTCACACTTACTGAAGGTTGCATACAACTGATGTTGGCGAAGAAGAGTTAACGCTCGTCGAAGATGTCGCTCATGCTCTTGCTTGTCCTGATTATAGATCAAGATGTCATCTATAAAGACTACAACAAACTGATCTAAGAACGGACGGAACACTCTGTTCATCAGGTCCATGAAAGCAGCAGGTGCATTGGTTAGCCCAAACGGCATAACCATGAACTCAAAGTGACCATACCTCATCCTGAAAGCTGACTTTGGTATGTCATCCGCCTTAATCCTCAACTAATGATATCCATACCGTAGATCGATCTTCAAAAACACCGTAGCACCATGCAACTGATCGAACATATCATCTATCCTCGGTAACGGGTACTTATTCTTGATCGTGACCTTGTTCAACTATCGGTAATCTATACACAAATGCATTAATCCATCCTTCTTCTTGACGAACAACACGGGAGCACCCCAAGGCGACGTACTTGGTCGGATGAAACCTTTCTCCAACAACTCTTGCAACTTCTTCTTAAGCTCTGCCATCTCCACTGGAGCCATCCTATACGGTGTCTGTGCAACTGGTTGTGTTCCTGGATCCAGATTGATCTCAAAATCAATCTCTCAGGGTGGAGGAACACTAGGGAACTCATCAGGAAACACATCGGCAAACTCTCGAAAACTGACACCTCTTCAAGACTAGGACCTTTCTCCTTGGTAGCCACAACGGTATCCACAACGTGAGCTAAGAACGCCTCACATCCTTGTCGTAGTAACCTCTCTGCTACCATAGCTGATACTAGACATGTCAGAAGAATCTTCCTATCTCCCTGGAAGATCCACTTCTCTCCCACATCATCAAACACAGCCTGCTTGGAACCACAGTCCAAAACAACCTTATACTTCTCCAGGGTATCCATCCCAAGGATAACATCGAAACCATGCATATCAAGTGGTATAAGATCTACCTGGATGTTGTGTCCCGAAAAAGATAAGACACAAGATGGACACTCTTCTCGAAGCATCGTGGAACTATCAAGAGGGGTTTCTAACAACAAGCTATCCTTTTTACAACTAACAGGTAAATGACAGTTTTCAAGCATACTATAGGCGATAAAAGAGTGCGTAGAACCCGGGTCAACCAGAACAGATATAAAGTAAGAAGAAGACATATCAGAATGAAATAACTCCATCTGACCTGTCACCACTCACGGGTTGACTATCGCCTCCGGCTGATTTATAGCGTAGAATTGAGTCGTTGCTTATTGTCCACGTCCTTTGCTTCCATGAGCAGACGATCCAGCTTGCGACGCTTGACTGCGTCCTCACCCTCTGCTACTACTGGGCTGTTGTCTATCTGATCCTTGTTGATTCTGTCTTGACTACTGCGTCACTTCAACATCTCTATTTGGGCAATGTGACTTGAGATGCCCGGTGTCACGCCCCAATCTCACATTAACCACAAACCACGAGATTAAGACGCGACAGGATGGGATTTACACATAAGCCAATCACTCTTCACTTTTTAAAACCTTTTAAAGATATTAATAGGAAAATCTGATTTATACTGTAAAATGAAACTAAACAAACTGCAGAAGCATCTTTATTAACTGACTAGCAAGATAAACAGAGTTTACAGCATATTACATTTATCCGACATAAAATAAAGCATCTTTGTACACATTCACTCTCTCACTCACTCCTTGTCCTGAAGATCGAGGGGAAAGGACTAAGAGACCTCTAACTACTAACTACGAACCTTCTCTTGACTAGACGTAAGGATAAATCGATCCTTCTGATTTCCTGCTGTTGATGATAACCTGAAAATGTTTTGAGTAGAGGTATGAGCCTACTCGCTCAGTGAATAGTATTTCACTTAGCTATCACTAAACAACTCATCAGGTTTATAAATTTAAATTAAACATAAATGCAGAACTAAGCAAGGTAGTTCTAATAACATAACAGATTTACAGAATAAAATCACATTTCCAAGCATCAACGGGTAATTCAGATAAATGAACAGTTATATAAATTTACTGTGAACCTACTTGATTATTTATTCATTTTATTATTATGCCCTAAATATATGCAGTGTACTCTGCATATAAAGATCTGTAACAAGTTCATGCTACGGCCCCGCCGTACAAGACTTAGCGACACACCCGGGGAGTGCTAAGTCTGACTCCAGTCCTGCTCTGCCACAGGACTCCAGGCTCATCGGCCTCATTGCACTACTCAGAGTGCTCCAGACTCCTCCTCTAACCTGAGTACACCGGCGGAGAGTCTCACGGGGTTACCTCCATGACATCGCACGGATCTTGTTGCAATAACCCACAATTTTCTCCAGTGCCACCGTGACATCGCACGCGTTGTTGTTGGACACTGTTCTCTCTGTCCTCGTGTCTCCATGACATCGCACGGATAATGTTGCAACACGAGTTTCACCCCAAAGCTGCAGATACCACTTAGGGGTTCTACAGTGTTAGGGCATCTAGGTCTATACTCGATTAAACAATAAACAAATAACAGGAAAATTACATTCCATACATAATGCACAATCTGAACATTCCAAGAAGCGCATATATAACCTTTATCGTAATTAAACACGAATCAGTATCATTTATCCAGTTTCAAATGCTAAACATCTATTTTGAAATCAGTAAATACATTGCAATTATAGAACAGGAAATTGCATCATTTTCACTAAGCATATTAAGTAATTCAAATCCAATGAATCTAATATACTCTATTTCGTGTACTACACTGTTTAAAGGTTATACTAATTGATTCAAAGCAATTAAGCATTTAAATTGAGTTAAATACTGATTTCTAAATGAACTACTACTCACATTCAACAAACTACTCAACCGGTACAAAAGCATTCTCAGAGCTAGTCAAATATCTAAATTATCCTAAACATACACAACACTATTTGTATTCAAGTAATTGTATCAAGCACTTTTGGTTTCCATTGCACCAAATAAAATCATTGAACTGTTCTACACTGATCAGATGCTGTTCTAGATCGTGTATAATCATATCGAAGCAATTTATAAAATAAAATTCATGATTCGTCAAATACTGATAAAACGCCTGATACCCACTGATATCCGTGCAAAAAATGCACAGTTTACCGAAAAATTCCAAGGAAGGAGTTAAATGATGATAGCTAAATGAACTCCTACTCACATAATTCGGAATGCCCGAATTCGTCTGGATCCGTCCAGGAACGTGTCCAGGGGGTTGTCTTCAACCTTGGTATAGTCACAAATTGAACCTGCAACAATCCAACGGTACCATACACATGTACATATCAAAATTGAACTTAGTTGGAAACTGAATCTAAAGTAGGGCTTCAGATTTAAGCATAGACCTCATGGGTGGACCCAAAGTGTTGTTCCTTGGTGCTGCCTTACGCCCAAGGCAGCTCTGGTTTGGATCACTGCTGCAAGCAGCTACCTCACGTTCAGATTGGAAGGGAGCTCCAAGTTGGCCTAGTCGTAGCCATTAGCTGCAAATTCGAGCTTCGTCCTCAAGGGCGGAGTCAGGGCGGCCACTTTGGGGCTACTGCTCACTCCAATCAAGCTCCTGGCCGAGCTAAAGCAGCTGGCCGTCGGCCACTGCTGCTGCTGGTCGCAGCCCTGCTAGGGCGTCGTTCTTGCTGCTTGGGTGCGTGTGAGAAGCACTAGGGGAGGTAGGAAAGAAGGAGAAGGAAGGGGAAGTGGACAACCTGCACAAACGGACTTTGGGACCCCAAATCGCTCCGCCTACACTTCCCTTGCTACAGCCGATTGGGTGCACCTGCAGGTGGTAGTTGGGGGCGCCGCCCAAACCAGTGGAGCGCGGCCAAGGTGAAGAAGACGGTCGGTAAGTTATAGGAGGAAGGGGCGGAGGTCAGCTGCTAGCTCTCAAGCCCTAATCGCCCCCGCATGCCCCTCCTGCTAATAATCGAGCGGCCTGCTACTGCCGCTCATGTTGGGCGGCCATGGCTGCTCCTTGCCAGGGCAGAATAGAGGAAGAAGAAGAAGATGTCGGCGGAGGCAGGAAAAGGTGACGTTGCTGGATGAAACTTTGGGGCTCGAGATCGCCCCTGATCTCTCACTCTCTCTGTCGCTCGGGCGCCGCCCAGGCGGTTGCTCTGTTCTGTCTACCGCGTGAAGAAGAGGATAAGCGAGAGAATGGGAAATAAAAGAAAAAGGAAAGAGTTTATAACCCGAATTTTTGGAAAATTACAACTTAAACCCTAGAAACTAAAAAGGTCACAACTTGTGGCTCGTAGGTCCGATTTGGACGATTCTTCTTGCAACTTTTCAAACACGAGATTCTCTACAACCTCGAAATGAGAAAACATGCTAATTGGACTATCTCACCTGATCAAAGCACTAAATACATAAGTGAGTACTTAACTCAACTCAGTTAACCTAACGATCATCATTACTATAATCGTTAATTACCTCAGATGATTCAATCTCATCCATTGATTCACATATTGTTTTATCTTAATTAACCATGATATTTAATATGATACTCAACACTAATCAAGGTGGTTCACGTTAATTGGGGTATTTACTGGTTAACCTCAACGTGGGTCATAACAATCTCCCTCCCTTATAAGAATTTCGTCCCGAAATTCCTAAAAGAGAAAAGGAAACTTGTTACGCATCTCTGACTCAAACTCCCACGTGGTTTCTTCTAGGTTATGATTCCTCCACAAAACTTTTACTAAAGGTATCTCGCGATTCTTAAGCTTCTTGATCCTTGGGTCAACTATCTGTATTGGTCCCTCAACATAGGAAACATCAGATCTAATTCCAGATCAACCCACAAAACATTGTCTTGTAGAACTGTTATAACAGTATCTCAAATTATGGTAATTACTGAGAAATTATCATACTATACATGCATACAAACTAAAATTCTTAAATAAACAGAATGTATGTCAATTTGGTACTAAAATAAAATCATGCAATTTACTTGTTAAACATCATCACATCTCATAATGAAAATTGATATCAAAATACTTGATTCATCGTACACCCTATCCTTAGGGTTTCATTTGCCTTATTCATTCATCACATGCCAACACCCTACTCTTAGGGTTATCTCATTTACTAGTCACATGGAAACACCCTACTCTTAGGGTTTCCGTTATCTCATCTGTTTGATTGCAGTTCAAATCACAATACGGTATCATTCTGGAACTGGCAGAGCAGTATATCCAAAATCATTGTATTTACTGAGTAATGTTTATATCATGCATGTAGACAGATTAAAAATTCATAAATATCCCAAACTCAAATCAATTTTTTTTTTGGCACATACATACTGAATTCATGTAATTGAACATCCTATTACATCAATAAGAGTAATTTACTTCACCTATAAGAAACCATCTGTAATATTTATCGATTATCTGAAATTTCTCGAAGAACGTGCATATTAACCAAATTCCTGGTTTATGCATCACATAACTCAATTAAGAGTTATTTTCGTATCATAACACAAATAATTATTAGTACTTGAGAATTTCTGATAATATCTCAGAGAAACGATTCATGTAAATTTTAAGTCATACACATTAACATAACAGGAAACATGCAACCAGGTTTATTTGCATATTTTAATGCTATCTTACTATCTGGAAATCATGCACTTAATGGTTTACCAAAATTGCATTGCCTGGGTTTATATTCAAACCGAACCATTATCAGTTGTGCATTTCTAAACTCAACATTCACACTAAGCAAACTCTATAAGACTTAAATGTTCTTCCCAACTTTCACTGAGACGCATAACATATGCTCTCAGCATGTCCTTAAGAGTCTGAATGGCTCTCTCAGACTGACCATCCGTATGCGAGTAAAAAGGTTGTACTGAATCTTATCTTTGTGCCTGAAGCACGATGCAACTGTTTCCACAACCTAGATGTGAACTTAGGATTTCAATGAGATATGATTGAAACTGGATTACCAGGCAATCTAACTATTTCATCCATGTATATCTTAGTCATGTATCAAGACATCAAAGGTTGACTTAATATGAAGAAAGTGAGCAGACTAAATTAGTCTATCCACATTCATTCATATCAAATCACAACCTCTAGGTGTCCTGGGTAATCTTACCACAAAATTCATTGTGATAAATTCACATTCCCATTCAGGCATAGAAAAAGATTACAAGGTAGCTATAGATCTCTAGGGTTCAGCTTTAACCTGCTGGTACACACTACTTCTAACCACGTACTCAGTTACATCCTTCTGCATATCTGACCATCCGTTTCAACTACTTGAGATTCATATACATCTTAGTGTTTCCTGCTAGCATAGCATACATCAATACATGCACTTCCATAAAAATCTTTTCTTTCGGCCTTTTCCCCTTAAAAGAATTTTACTCTATCTTGAGGTACACACAACATGTCATGCTAAAACAACATCTTATCATCTAAAAACTTAAACTCTAGTCTCTTTTCCTCCTATCAGGTCATGCATGGTCTGGCTTAACTCACTATCACCCCATAGTAGTTCCTTGATCTGGTCATAAGAAATAAGCTTAACTTACATCTATACAATCAAATCACTCTATGTTATTACCCCTAAGTCTAAGTCCAACTCTCACATTTCTACTAACAGGTCTCTATTGAAACCTGTCATAGAGAATGCATTTAGCTGTTGAACTTGACTTTCTGCTGAAAACATCATTCACCACATTCTCTTTACCATGGTGGTAATCTATTGTCACATCATAAAGATAATGACACCATGTCTTAAAAACATGAACTACATTAACTATCTTCAGATCATATCTCGGGAATTACTCCGATTTCCATGCTACCTTCTTATTGTTACGTTTAAATTTTATGTTTTACTCTTTTCTCTAAGTCATTTCATGTTGTTCATGTATCAATCAGATTATCTACTTCAAAACCCTAGATCACTATCAAAGCCAGTTTACTTTTCATAAAACAAATCTCAAGGTCTTATTTAACAAAGATACTGGTATACAAGGTTACATCACTAATGATATCCTTTAAACTACTACAACTTTAATCATTCTAGGGTTTTGGTCTATATCAGTAACATATCTTTATTGTGTGTTTGTGGTCGATTATATAAATCAAATTGAGTTGCTTGGGTCAATAACATATTAACCCAGCACTCAACTTTAATTACATTATCTGAAAATTCAGTTTTCATAATAGTTTCTGTAATTCGTTTATTAAACTACTAACAGAAGCTCCAAAAATTTTGAAAATTTTATATGTTGTGCCTAATAAAGTTTTAGACCTCCAGTAAAAATTTCAGGTTATTTCAAGTTACCAATAATTAATTAAAAATCGAACAGTGCACTGCTATATTGCAGTCTGCAGCAGATTCGGTCGAGTTGCAACTCAACCGACACCTTACTGTAGAGATCAAAAGTCATCCAAAAATTACGCCAAATTAATAGAGTGTCTAAAATTTGTGATTTTCAAACATAGTTAAAATTTGAGATCAATTGGATATACCAATAAAAAGATAAAATTCAATTACCACACTGCTATATAAATCTGAAAATGTGATCGGTCGAGTTTTGAAACTCAGCCGATGAACAGGTCAGAACATTCTTCAAAAATTCTGATATCTTCTAATGTTGTTCACATTTTATATATCCAAATCATATCACAATTTTAGCCAAACCAGAGTTACACATAAAATACTAAAAATCATCTAGTGAGACATTCTATTTATCAAATTCTGTATTCATATATCATTAAAATCCTAATTTGGGCCAATTAGGGTCTATGCTTCTCAAACCCTAATTCCCAAGACAAAAGAACATTTATACTTCTATTCTTATTTTACTTGTTAATAGGAGTCATTAGATCCCAGTAACGCATCCTGCCAGCCGGACCAGGCCGAACCTGTAGTCCTGAAGCCAAGAGCTACTCGAGATTAATCAACCCCTATTAATCTTAAACATGTGGAAAGAATATCCACCTAGGGCAACTCAATTAAACATAATTT
The DNA here is from genome assembly GCA_963693085.1 of Alisma plantago-aquatica. NCBI lineage: Eukaryota > Viridiplantae > Streptophyta > Magnoliopsida > Alismatales > Alismataceae > Alisma > Alisma plantago-aquatica. The sequence goes on from OY856409.1 coordinate 136,569,147, forward strand.
CGGGTCTACTTTAATACAAAGAAAACAAACATTAAACAATTCACTTCATGTCACAACAATATAAAAGAATCATACTTATTGTACAAACTGAAAGTCTAAATTCATGCATATAAGAGCGTTTCTAGTGATCTTTAAATCAGATAAACAATAATAGACAAGAGTTGAATCGCATCTTATATGTAATCTCTTATTCCTTTATTTAACCTCTTACTCCTACATAAATTTCTGATCTCTTAACCCTAAGATTTCTAGGGTTTTCTCTCTAGCCTATCCTTCCTATGCATACCTGGCCAGGGCATCCAGAGAAGAACAGACAGAGTAGCTTGATACTGGTCAATCTAAGTATTCAAACACCTGGCCAGGGTATCTAAACACTCAGACTTTCCAGAGCTAAAACACATCAACTATTGTTTGCCTTACTTATAACTTTATCTTTTGATCTTAATGATTCTTATCGACTCAACTTAAGCTCATTACTTGATTCTCGTGACCACATCCTCTTCCTGCTATCTGCAATAGTATAACAGAACATTTCCTGTTATAAAATCACAGTTAGAAGAAAGACACCTAAGTCCTAATCCTATTGGTCTCTTATCGTCCCCTGACCTTGAGTAACTATGTACTCAAACCAAAGCTCTGATACCAAAATTTGTCACGCCCCAATCTCACATTAACCACAAACCACGAGATTAAGACGCGAAAGGATGGGATTTACACATAAGCCAATCACTCTTCACTTTTTAAAACCTTTTAAAGATATTAATAGGAAAATCTGATTTATACTGTAAAATGAAACTAAACAAACTGCAGAAGCATCTTTATTAACTGACTAGCAAGATAAACAGAGTTTACAGCATATTACATTTATCCGACATAAAATAAAGCATCTTTGTACACATTCACTCTCTCACTCACTCCTTGTCCCGAAGATCGAGGGGAAAGGACTAAGAGATCTCTAACTACTAACTACGAACCTTCTCTTGACTAGACGTAAGGATAAATCGATCCTTCTGATTTCCTGCTGTTGATGATAACCTGAAAATGTTTTGAGTAGAGGTATGAGCCTACTCGCTCAGTGAATAGTATTTCACTTAGCTATCACTAAACAACTCATCAGGTTTATAAATTTAAATTAAACATAAATGCAGAACTAAGCAAGGCAGTTCTAATAACATAACAGATTTACAGAATAAAATCACATTTCCAAGCATCAACGGGTAATTCAGATAAATGAACAGTTATATAAATTTACTGTGAACCTACTTGATTATTTATTCATTTTATTATTATGCCCTAAATATATGCAGTGTACTCTGCATATAAAGATCCGTAACAAGTTCATGCTACGGCCCCACCGTACAAGACTTAGCGACACACCCGGGGAGTGCTAAGTCTGACTCCAGTCCTGCTCTGCCACAGGACTCCAGGCTCATCGGCCTCATTTCACTACTCAGAGTGCTCCAGACTCCTCCTCTAACCTGAGTACACCGGCGGAGAGTCTCACGGGGTTACCTCCATGACATCGCACGGATCTTGTTGCAATAACCCACAATTTTCTCCAGTGCCACCGTGACATCGCACGCGTTGTTGTTGGACACTGTTCTCTCTGTCCTCGTGTCTCCATGACATCGCACGGATAATGTTGCAACACGAGTTTCACCCCAAAGCTGCAGATACCACTTAGGGGTTCTACGGTGTTAGGGCATCTAGGTCTATACTCGATTAAACAATAAACAAATAACAGGAAAATTACATTCCATACATAATGCACAATCTGAACATTCCAAGAAGCGCATATATAACCTTTATCGTAATTAAACACGAATCAGTATCATTTATCCAGTTTCAAATGCTAAACATCTATTTTGAAATCAGTAAATACATTGCAATTATAGAACAGGAAATTGCATCATTTTCACTAAGCATATTAAGTAATTCAAATCCAATGAATCTAATATACTCTATTTCGTGTACTACACTGTTTAAAGGTTATACTAATTGATTCAAAGCAATTAAGCATTTAAATTGAGTTAAATACTGATTTCTAAATGAACTACTACTCACATTCAACAAACTACTCAACCGGTACAAAAGCATTCTCAGAGCTAGTCAAATATCTAAATTATCCTAAACATACACAACACTATTTGTATTCAAGTAATTGTATCAAGCACTTTTGGTTTCCATTGCACCAAATAAAATCATTGAACTGTTCTACACTGATCAGATGCTGTTCTAGATCGTGTATAATCATATCGAAGCAATTTATAAAATAAAATTCATGATTCGTCAAATACTGATAAAACGCCTGATACCCACTGATATCCGTGCAAAAAATGCACAGTTTACCGAAAAATTCCAAGGAAGGAGTTAAATGATGATAGCTAAATGAACTCCTACTCACATAATTCGGAATGCCCGAATTCGTCTGGATCCGTCCAGGAACGTGTCCAGGGGGTTGTCTTCAACCTTGGTATAGTCACAAATTGAACCTGCAACAATCCAACGGTACCATACACATGTACATATCAAAATTGAACTTAGTTGGAAACTGAATCTAAAGTAGGGCTTCAGATTTAAGCATAGACCTCATGGGTGGACCCAAAGTGTTGTTCCTTGGTGCTGCCTTGCGCCCAAGGCAGCTCTGGTTTGGATCACTGCTGCAAGCAGCTACCTCACGTTCAGATTGGAAGGGAGCTCCAAGTTGGCCTAGTCGTAGCCATTAGCTGCAAATTCGAGCTTCGTCCTCAAGGGCGGAGTCAGGGCGGCCACTTTGGGGCTACTGCTCACTCCAATCAAGCTCCTGGCCGAGCTAAAGCAGCTGGCCGTCGGCCACTGTTGCTGCTGGTCGCAGCCCTGCTAGGGCGTCGTTCTTGCTGCTTGGGTGCGTGTGAGAAGCACTAGGGGAGGTAGGAAAGAAGGAGAAGGAAGGGGAAGTGGACAACCTGCACAAACGGACTTTGGGACCCCAAATCGCTCCGCCTACACTTCCCTTGCTACAGCCGATTGGGTGCACCTGCAGGTGGTAGTTGGGGGCGCCGCCCAAACCAGTGGAGCGCGGCCAAGGTGAAGAAGACGGTCGGTAAGTTATAGGAGGAAGGGGCGGAGGTCAGTTGCTAGCTCTCAAGCCCTAATCGCCCCCGCATGCCCCTCCTGCTAATAATCGAGCGGCCTTCTACTGCCGCTCATGTTGGGCGGCCATGGCTGCTCCTTGCCAGGGCAGAATAGAGGAAGAAGAAGAAGATGTCGGCGGAGGCAGGAAAAGGTGACGTTGCTGGATGAAACTTTGGGGCTCGAGATCGCCCCTGATCTCTCACTCTCTCTGTCGCTCGGGCGCCGCCCAGGCGGTTGCTCTGTTCTGTCTACCGCGTGAAGAAGAGGATAAGCGAGAGAATGGGAAATAAAAGAAAAAGGAAAGAGTTTATAACCCGAATTTTTGGAAAATTACAACTTAAACCCTAGAAACTAAAAAGGTCACAACTTGTGGCTCGTAGGTCCGATTTGGACGATTCTTCTTGCAACTTTTCAAACACGAGATTCTCTACAACCTCGAAACGAGAAAACATGCTAATTGGACTATCTCACCTGATCAAAGCACTAAATACATAAGTGAGTACTTAACTCAACTCAGTTAACCTAACGATCATCATTACTATAATCGTTAATTACCTCAGATGATTCAATCTCATCCATTGATTCACATATTGTTTTATCTTAATTAACCATGATATTTAATATGATACTCAACACTAATCAAGGTGGTTCACGTTAATTGGGGTATTTACTGGTTAACCTCAACGTGGGTCATAACACCCAGTCTGACCACAAAGATAGCATGCCCTATCTTCAAACCGTGGAATAGATGGCCCTGTCACTGCCACTGAAGCTGTACTATGTTCCTTAGATGGAGAAGAAACATATCCTCTTCCCTTACTCGGAGACCATTGCGACGGTACACTGGAACCTCTCATCACAAAAGGTGTTGAAAACCTTGGCTTCTTGAAGCCACCAAACCTCTGTCCCTGAAACTAAGCATGCCTTTTGTGAGACATGGATTCTTGTTTCTCCCTTACTGACCTTTCAATTCTCCGGACAGATTCCATAAACATAGAAAAATGCTCACGGTTCTCCAACGCAGAAACAGGTGTTGTCAACTCAGCACTCAGACCTTTCTCAAAGCGTATGATCTGCTCCTCATCTATTGCTGCCATGTGAGGACAAAACCTCAACAGATCCATGAACTTAGCCTCATACTCGGTGATGTTCATCGTTCCTTGTCGTAGGCTCTCAAACTTACTGATATTCTCATCCAGATACGTCTTTGGAAAGTATCTGCTGATAAACTTGCGCCGGAAAACTTCCCAACTGATCACCTCACCAGGTCGCTTCTCTTCCTCGATGGTCCACTAGTGACCAGCACTACCCTTCAGAAGGTAGACAGCGTGCTTTACTTTGTCTGCTTCGGGGATGTCAAGGATCCGGAAAGCCTTCCAAAGACTTGTCAGCCACATATCTGCATCCGCTGGATTACCCGTTACAGCATAATCCGAAGCTCTGACTCGGTAAAGCCGCTCAAAGGTCTTCCCAATACCCGACGTTTCACCATGGGGGGCATGTGCTCTCGGTAGAGGCATTGGCAATCTTTCTACCATGAGATTCATCGTAGCCATCATCTGCCCCATAAGCTGTTGGTAGGCAGGATTTTCAAGAATGGTTGGGTCAGGTTGGGGGACCTCAGGCACCCGATCTTCATGTGCCTACCCAAAAGCTCCATCAACTGATGCAGCATCGATGTTCTCAACAGCGTGTTCTTCATGGTTTCCAGACATCTTGGCTTTTCTTCCGCTGAGGGCAGAAGACGATCGTGAGAAAATCTGGAAAACTCACAAGAACATACTCAACCTAGTCCTAAATTCCTGTAGACTCAGCGAACCTAGGGCTATGATACCAAAACTTGTGGCAACACATCCCACTATCACACAGACAATGAGGTGTTACGTGAAAACGTGCGGAAATCACCATAACCATAGATTATCAAAACATGAGTTAATTAAAACCGATTGTGGAAAGCTGATAAACTGAGAAAACTTATTACATTCCAGTCCTCGTCCTATAGAAAACATGTTATATAAACATATACAAGCCTTGATACGTGTCCACAGCTTAAACGGTCAGCTGTTAAGCCATCACATGAGTTCATCACCGGTTATATATACATAACGGCCCACATCCAGCCAGCAGAAGGATATACAAAGGATCAACAGCTATACATCGTGAAACTACATCAAAACGCTCCTAAGGACCTGAGAGTATAGGGATGACTCTAAGACTCTACTACAAAACACCAAAATAGAAGCATATATCCATCTCTTGCCTTCTACTGCTCGTCTTGCTGCTTGGCCGCAACTCCGCGACCACCACCACGTCTAGCTCGAACACCTAAAAATCAGCGGGGTGAGACAATTGAACATTGTCCCAGTGAGAAACATAACTCCCCGCCGAAACTATAAAACCAAAAGGATAAAGCACAACAGCAGATATCTGGTAAAGGTATAACAAGAGTAGTCTATATAGAAAAGCTATTCGTACCATTCAGGCTTACCAGGCTGTTCATAAGACATATCACCAAGTATCTCTTTATGGAACATGACTAACAAGATAAGATATATTGCTACATAACATGAGGAACATATAAATAACTGCAAGATATAGCAAGATTAACTACACAAGTAAGGCCTCAACCAATGTTCCGTGTTTGTCTTAAGCAGTAACTACTATATGGATGGATTACATATTATTATGCCCTGAGGAAGTGAGCCGTACCGCTCAAATCCAACCGACGGCTGCGAAACCCAGAGCCAGTGCCATACAAGGTCAATGGAAGAGCTGGACTCCACGACCTGCCACCTCGTAGTCAGTGTACGAGTACAACACAAGCAGGACCGCAGTCTCATGCTTAAGTGGCCTCAGCCACAGGGTCAGCTCGATAGGCTACCCATCCTCTAGCCCATCTCGGTATAGGTCTCAGCGCTAGTATATCTGAGCCACGGGCCAATTCACCATGCTCTGATCCATGAATGCATTCATGCTCCCATATCACATATCCTGAGCCATGGGCCTATTCACCATGCTCTATTCATATCTCGAGTCTGCAACCGTAGCTGCACTCGAATCCTCACTATTTTAGGCTAGGAGAAACCTCGCATATTCAACAATATGCGCTCTGGGTTAACCTGTAAGAGAACCCGTTTCACCATCACCAACTCCTGACGATGATGGATCTATGGCCAGGGCAAACTACATGATATATTTCACTGTGATTAATTAGTGTCTTTTATATGGATTGCAAGATTCAACCAAGTTGTATAACATGTAAACTATAACAACATAAACAGTATGAAACTCAACAGTATGCTTTCATTGTAGTCAACATTATCCTGATCCATCACAAGGATCCCACATTACATGCTATCACTTGGCTCCTTGCCAATCATCCAGATCCATCTCAAGGATCATCACATTGCCATGGGATCTCAATCCCTCATCACATAGTGCCACTGTCTCTCAATGCTTACATCATCAACATGGTATAGAAATCCCAAGCACTTTAGTCAAATACATCATACAAGTTATATCATCATCAAGAGTACCCATCACAGCAAGGCTACTCAACATATATTCCTCATAGCCCTTTACCAGGCTATACATTTGTATGAGACCTGCATGGTTAGTGTACACAATAATCATAGGCTTTAACAGAAAAACCATGCTATCAGTATAAGGTGACATTAATAATTATATACTTTATCAATCATGCCTCAACTGGTTATCATGAGCTTAGGTTTCATCATAAAGCAAACCATATTACATGCTTACCATTATCTCAGCTTTATACAGATAATCAAGATGATCACATACATGGGTAAAGACATATGTGTTACATAAACAAGCTTTACCATATCAATTACCATTCAGCATGTCGATTTATGTGAGGGGCAGGAGTCTCACTAAAAGCACCACAAACCCTCACCAAGTGGTATCGGGCAGGATACCCTTATCTATGGGTGATATCAGGCAACATAGTGTCGGGCTGGTGTGACGCGCACCCTATTGTGCAATCACAAGGGGTTAGGGTGACGCCTGTCACAACTACTAGAAATGCCTACCTCAAGGCACAACAGCCCCAAACTACATCTTAAGACAGGTGTGTATCGAGCAAGATACTCCATAAGAGGTATTGTTCAAGGGTGTAGCTAAACTGTCGTCAAGGAAACTATCGTCCAGCCAACCAACTCATGGCCTATCGGCCGACACACGGAAGGGTGGTAGTGTGACGCCTGTCACATAGATCAGGGGTATCGTCCATCTCAACCACAACATATCGTCCAAGGTCATACCAAAGGAAGGATATCGGGCATCACCACCAACAACACCATATCGGGCAAGACAAGGAACAACTCTAACAAAGTTCACAACTACCACAAAGCTCACCCTTCAAGTCCAAGGTGAGAGGAGGGTGTTGCTCAATCTACTAAAACACAATCTCACCTCTCAACTTAAACAAGAGAGGAGTGTTGCTCATAATTCTAGAACTCAAGCTCACTCCTCAAGACCTAGGAGAGAAGAGAGTATTGCTCACCAAGAAACCCTAGAGCACAAGGTTCGACCAATAAGAACAACTAAGCAAGAGACAAAGCTAGCAACATATAAGAACATGAAAGGAGGTAGTATAGTTAGGGTTAGGAGTTATGCAACCCGCCTTAAGCAAGCTCCAAGCTCCTAGAACCAAGGAAGAAGAAATCTCCAAGGAAGATCGGACACCAAGCTAGCTCCTCCGAGGGTGTTGTCCACCAAGCTTGCAAGGGAGAAGGGTATCGTGCACCAAGGGAGAGGGAGAGACCAAAAGGATCCCTAGCAAGAGAAAAAGAACACATATATAGAAGGGAATGGAGGAGAAAACAATGTAGAGACAAGCAAGGTGTCGCCCACCTAGGGACACTTGTCCATGTGCACAAGCCACCATTCTAGCAAGTCCTAAACACATGTCCAAGGTCATTGCTACATGCAAGCATCAAGCACCAAGTGTCCACTAGTGGTGACACAAACGAGGTCAAAGCTTGGTCAAAGGTCATGGGCGACACACTTGGGCGATACACCTCCAGCATGGGCGATACACCCCTGGGCGACACAGCCCTGGGTGACACAACCACTTCTTGCCCGACATAAGGCCCAAAGGAAACAAAAGCAAGGCACCACAAGGCCCAACAAGCTCAACCAAGCCCAAAGGAACTCAAGCAACGAGCCCAAGCCTTCCTCTCTACACTAGAGGAAGCAAGGAGAGAGAGGGACACCTTACAAGGTGACAAACTTGCCCACAAACCCTAAACTTGGGTTAATTACAAGTAGCACCTCCAGCTCTCAACAAAGCACAACCAAACCCTAATCACCACTAAAGGTGATTAGCAAGTGACTAAGCATCATGGTTAAGCAAAGCAAACAGGGTAAACCCTAAACGGAGGTCAGGGTCCTTACAACAACCATCCTTCAAACCTTAGGATCGGGATGTTGAGGACACAATCTATTTCACCTGCATATACTCAATAGTATACGACTCCAGGTTTCCCTTTTAGAATACTCATTTCTCCATCCAACAAGTTCTGACACTGGAATGATTCTAGAATACAGGGAACCAGATGATTAGGGTTTCACTTGATTAGTTAATACCCACTGGGTGAGTTAAGGTTGCATCAATCAATATGTATACAAACCCTAAATGATTTCTACAAAAACATTGGTATATCACAACTCTAGAAGATATAAAATGTATGAGATATAATTATTATCACATCATCACATGATACCAATCCTTGTCACACATGAAGAGGATCACACCTCCATAAGGGCTCAAACCATGCCCATAGGTCATTAAGACCATTCACATATCTCCTACAAGAATATCATTATCTTTTCACACCTTATAAAAGGTCCAACAAACCATCACCATACTTGTGATACATAGGTTCAGCATAACCTTGCCTCAAAGAGCTATGATGTTCATAGGGTAACATAGTAGAGTTACCATAATGTTAAGGGAGTATTCCTTCATCATATCAACATACAAGGAAACTAAGTATGAATAATCATTATCATTTAATTGGATTAGGTTAGGTTTCAACAAGGCAAGTTGAATTGATGTTATAAATAAACACACAAAACTAAACTATTGATTCATACATTTACTTAGGCAAAAGCACAACCATAAAATCTAGAAAATCCATTGGATCATGGATATACTTAAGCCAAAATGTCACCATCAAAATATGAACCTCCAACAAGACCATTGGATGTTAGATAAACAAAACCATCAGATCACACACTACGTACAAGCATGGGCATATACATAACACAATGCATAATCATCGGATTGTATCATCAAACCAAAACCATTGGACTAACAACTAGAGAAATCATCATTTGATACGGCTAGGATAGCCATAAGATCATATACTTAGAAGAGCCATCGAATCATAGGCCTAATGAGGCCATCAGATCATAGACCCAGAGGTACCATCAAATCTTGACCTGGTTAGGCCATCAGTTGTGAACAACTAGGTAAACCATCGTTTGTTGACAACAGGTGAACCATCAGATGTTGACAACATAAAGACCATCGAATCTTGCAACCAGTGAAATAATAGGTTGTGAACCATCGAATCATGCAACCAGTGAAGCCATCAAGTCATGATGTAGTGAGACCATCATTTCCAAACCCAATGAAGCCATTAGTTATCATCACTAGGTGGAAACTAGGTCTAAAACATCAAGTAAAACCACTGATTGATAAAGTGAGGAAAACCATCAGTTGAGGCCACTTGATGGGAGCACGAAGACCATCAATTCTAGAGGAACAAAGCCCTCATTTAAGAACAAGAAGGCCCATTAAAATACTACTAAGTCCAAACCACATGTTGACACTAAAAGACAAACCAGTCTCAATGCAAGAGAGGAAAATAGTTCAAAACCCTAAGGAAAATCCATCGTTTGTAACACTCAAGGGACCATCATTTCATAGACATGCAAGGATTATAACTCCTAGTTCCAAGGAGGAAACATGCACAAGGTTTATAGGTACACTATGGAAGGTTATTTACTCAAGATATACCACATAAGCTTAAATCCTAGGTAAGCATAACACCTTTCTACTTGGAACTACATTTCTAAGGCAAGATCAATACATGCAAGTTAAGAGTAAGCAATATACACGGAGAAGATTATATAAATCGCCTCAAGATAGGAGATGAGGGTAGAAACAACAAGGTAGCTCGAAGAGAGAGAAAATAAAACCCTAGCTTGAGCACTCCACAAGTCCAAGCTAGCTCCTTTCTCCAAGAATAAGCAAAACCCTAGGTCAAAGAAGAAGAAAGAAGATGTTCTTCAATCTCTAACACAAGATCGACCAACAAACACCATGGATTTGACTAAGAAGGGAGATAGTAAGGTAGGGCAATAAGGAAAATGAAGGAGGGAAGGAGATATTACTCACTTCGGTCAAGAATCAAGGCAAGGAAACTCCACACGACCTAGAAGAGGGTAGATCCAAACCCTAGGAGCACATGCAAGCAAGATCAGTCGAGCTTCTTCTTCCTTGATCTCATTAGTCTCCAAAAGGCAAGAGGGACGAGCTCCAAGAAGAGAGAAAGAAGAGAGGGTGTCTAAAGAGCATTTTTGCATGGAAGGAGAGAGGTATATAAAGCTTGGGGTGAGAGAGAAAGGAAGTGGACGTGTCAAGCCATGCATGCATGTGACCAAGGTCAAAATATCTCTTCCATGCAAAACTAGGTCAACCATCATTTCTTAACACCGGGGGACCTTCAAATGTCATCCCTAGAGAAACTATCAACCTCCTACAATAGGTGCCCTATCAGATCATGACATCCCTTTGCCACAAGAGCAAACCCTAGCATCACTGTCAGTTGTTGCACCTCACTTGGTGAGCCATCAACCTTGGTGCCTCAAGAGGGAAACCGTCAACCCTCAAGCCACATAAGAGGACCACCATCGGATCCCACCACCCAAAGGTGGACCATCAAATCCCAACATCCAAAGGAAACCATTGAGTTAGGGCATCTATGGTGAGGAAACCCTAATCTCAAACCAAGGTTAGGTGTCACCCTAAAGAAAAGGTGCAAAAAGGTGCCCAAAGGTACAACTATATCAAACATGATATGAAAAATTATAAGGCACATCATACATGTGACAAACTGCAAGGAAAAACCTAGATATGGAGAAAATTACATAAAAGCCCTTATAAGGACATATATAGAAAAACTTGCTCAAACTGGACCAAACTTGAAACCTAACTTTTCACATGATATTGAAGCACATATTTAGGATTAATTAAGGTTTTAATCACTTAATTAAGATATTAAGCCATGTTTAACCATAAATCAAGGTTAGGGGTCTTATAATAAAAAAACCCTAAAAGGGATTTCACCTCCAAAATCCTACACAAATAAATACAGGTACTTCCTACACATATCATCCTCTAACTCCCATGTGGATTCCTCCACACCACAGTGATGCCACAACACCTTTAGTAAGGCTATATCCTTCTTCCTCAACTTATGCACACACCTATCTAGGATCAACACCAGACCCTCAGCATAAGAAACATCCTCCTCCAACTCAACCTTTACTAGCTATAACGCCTACTATGTAACAGGGTGACACATCATGGAGTGTAACTGTGTCTTGTATGCAGGTGATGACGATGATGACTTCCTTCTCTAAGAATCAACTACCACGTTTGCCTTCCATGGATGATAGTCTATCGTGCAATCATAGTCTTTGATAAGCTCCATCCATCTCCTCTGCCTCATGTTCAGCTCATGCTTTGAGAAGATGCACTGAAGGTTCTTGTGGTCAGTGAAGATCTGACACTTCTCCAAATATAGATGGTGTCTCCAAATCTTCAAGGCATGAACCACAATTGCTAGCTCTAGGTCATATGTTGGATAGTTCTCCTCATGTTACTTAAGTTGTCATGAAGCAAAATGAATCACATTCTTGTCCTACATCAGCATGCATCCCAAGCCTTTCTTTGAGGCATCACAGAAGATGATGTAGCCTTTCCCTTGATCTGCCAACATTAACACTGGAGCACTGGTCAACTTATCCATTAGCAACTGGAAAGAATGTTGACACTTGTCATCCCAGACAAAAGGAACACCTTTCCTATTCAAACTTGGCTAGGGATAGTGCTACAACACTAAAATTCTTAATGAATCTCTTGTAGTATCCTGCCAAACCTAGGAAAATTTTGACCTTAGTCGGTGTCTTGGGATGCTCCCACTCCAGCACTAACTCAACCTTCTTTGGGTCTACACAAATGCCTTTGGCAGATATGACATGACCAAGAAAACATACCTCAGTCAACCAAAACCCGCACTTGCTGAACTTGGCATATAATCAGTGTTGCCACAACAACTCCAAAGCTTGACGAAAATCCTGCTCATGTTGATGATTGTCCTTAGAGTATATCAAGATATAACCTATGAACATGACTACAAACTGATCCAAATACAGTTGGAACACCTTGTTCATCAAATCCATGTAAGTTTTTGGTGCATTGGTTAGCCCAAACAACATATACAAACTCATAATTACCATAGCTTGTCTTAAAAGTAGTCTTAGGTATGTCATCCACATTGATCCTCAATTGGTGATATCCTGACCTCATATCTATCTTAAAGAACATTGTAGCACCTCTCATCTGATTAAACAAATCATCAATCCTTGATAACAAATACATGTTCTTCACTATGGCCTTGTTTAACTATCGATAATCTATGAAAAGCCTCATACATCCATCTTTCTTCTTCACAAAAAACACAGGAGAACCCCAAGAGGAAGTGCTCAGTCTGATGAAACCCTTCTCTAATAGCTCAAGCAACTGTTTCTTCAACTCCTACATCTTTGTTGGTGTCATCCCCTAAGGTGCCTTTACTATGGGTTGTGTTCCAAGAAAAAGATTGATCTAAAAATAAATCTCTCTAGGAGGTGGAACACCAGGAAACTCATCTGAAAAGACATCCTCGAACTCACACACTATAGGTACCTCCTAGATACTAGGATTCCTCACCTTGGTATCTAAAACATGTTCTAAGAAAGCCTCACACCCTTATCTCATCAGCCACAACTGACACCAAACACGTAGGAAGAATCTTCTTATCTCATTGGAAAGTCCAAGAGATATCTCCATCATAGAACGTCGCCACCTTGGAACTACATCACAAAACAACCTTGTACTTCTCCAAGGTGTACATCCCTAGGATCACATCAAATCCATGCATGTCAAGTGGCTTAAGATCCACTTGCATGTTGTGTCTTGAGAAAGAAAGAATGCAAGATGGAAACACCTCATGCAACTCAGTGGAACCAACTAAAGGGGTTTCTAACAAAAGGCTATTTGCTCTATTACAAAGAGGCAGATAACAACTACTTATCACCTCTCTAATGTTAAATGAGTGTGTTGCACCCAGGTCAGCCAAAACATATATGAAAGAAGAAGCATATAAGTTAGAATGAAAAAATTCCATCTGACATATCTTGATCCATAGATTGACCACTCCCTCTGACTGACTCATGTCATAGAATCTTAATGTCGCCTATTATCATCCTCATATTCTTCCAACCGGTCCAGACGACCCCGTCTATGATGTCTGACCACATCCTCTACCACCACCACAACTTTTTTACAGTTGCTACAAACTCTGTTGACTCTACCTTAGTTGTTGTGTCACTTCATCATCCTTCATAGGGCAAAACACCTCAAATTCCCCACTTGTCCACACTCGTGGCATGTTCTCAAATCTATTGGGGCCTAGATAGCCCTGTCACTAACACTGATGTTGCACTGCGTGCTCCTGCTAGAAGAAAGATGCGATCTCTACCCTTAATCAAGGATCACTGTGATGATACTCCTGATCTCGATTTAGAAAAAGTGGATCTCTATTGTGATTGTGGTGATGAGAACCTCAGTTTCTTAAAGCCCCAGAAGATTGTCCTTGGAACTGAGCTAGCCTCTTCCTATCATTGGCTTCATGCTTCTCTATAGAAGACCTCTCAATCCTCATCACAGACTCCACAAAGGTAGAGAACTTCTCTACATTCTCCAAAGCAAATGCAGTCATAGACAAATCTGAACTCAAACCTTCAAATTGTCTCCTTTTTTGCCACTTCCATATGAGGACAGATGCTCAAAAGCTCCACAAACCTCACCTTATACTCATTGATAGACATCGATCCTTGGCATAACTTCTCAAACTAAGATATCTTCTCATCCAAATATGTCTCAGGGAAGTAGTGGCTGACAAACTTGCGCTAGAACTCTTCCTAACTCATAGAACTCTTAGTCTCTTTTCTTCTTCTATGACCCACCAATGGCTAACACTGCCCTTCAACGGGTAAACAACATGCTTCACCTTGTCCTCATTTGTGATGTTTATGATCTTAAATGCCTCCTCAAGCTTGATTAACCACTTGTCAGCGTCTGTCGAGTATGTTGTCCCCACGTACTCAGTAGCTCCAACACGCTTCAACCGCTCAAACGTGTTCCTTGGACCTTGAGATTTCACACTAGGGATGACTATCTTAGCTTGAGATATGGGCTCCCTATCCACTATGTGCATAATTGTTGTAGTGATTTGTCCAAACATGAACTGGAAAGTTGGTCGGACATGGTTGCAGGGTCAAACTGAAGCACTACATACTGTCTTGGAACTGTCACAGGCACTCTGCCATCATGTGTCGGCTTCCTACCACCACCTCCTAGCATGACAAAGCTACTCTCTGCATGCTCTTCATGTTCTTCAGACATATCTATATAAGCATAAGCTATGATCAGATCTGTTGGATTACATAAGAAGAGACACAAAATTTAAGTCATGTGTCCTTGTAGACTCAAAGAACCTAAAACTTTAATAAAAACAATTTGAGACCACCCCGATGCACTGATGTAAATTACTCAAAACTAAAAAACACAATCAATCACTAATAAACTACATAGCAAAAAAAGGGATAGTTAAAATTGAATTAAGCATCACCAACACACAATGTACAAGTCCATCAACCTGTATAAATGCACATATCATACTAGGTATTACATATCCATCTAGTGGCCTCAGCCACAACTTGTATACAAAAGAGATGTAGTTCCATATATACATGCTACATACAACATAGACATACTACCAAAAAAATCGAGTCGATATACGTGTCATCTACAAAACATCCTCTACCCGGACCTGAGAGTACAAGGATGACTCTAGGACACTCTAAATACTAGCCAACCTTATGCCTGTACTGCTCTCCAAGCTACTCTTCCTCACCTCCATCAACCTTATGATGTCGTTGACGATCACCTAAAATGATGTGGTGACCCACGAGGTGAGATCCATGTCCTAGCGAGAGATATAACTCTCAGCAATGAGTATTACTTACAACAACTTATATATTTAAGAAGGTTAAGTAGATAAAATAGATTAGCAGTTAAACATATAAAGCATGATTAACACAATATATAGAGGAATAGGTAACGATATGCCAAACGACCATCTCACTGGGTGAGACGACCGTTTGGGCAGCCAGACAGGCATCTCAAGTAGTTGAGACAGTTGTTTGGGGGTCAGGATGACCGAAGATCGAATTGGCATAGTTCTATCTTTGAACCGATCAGCTCATCTCAACTCACCAGACGGTGGTCTGGGTGAGTGACAAGCATGTCTTGCTTGGGTGATATGGCCCGATTAGGGCCAGACAAAGGTTTGGGATGTTTCCCAAATAGTTTTGATTGAATATACTTGGAAAGAAAGTAACATTAATATGTATATTAATTAGAATTGAAATTGCCAAATTCGTGCGTGATTGGGAAACTGCCAAACAACCATTTGGCAGTGTGAGACAATCATCTTGCACACCAGATGACCATCTCGGTGTGCCAAATGGTCGTTTTGACTATCACATGTTGTGAAAGTTCAAGTTCTTCCAGTCCTTTCCACTCCCACATAATCTCGTACATATTGGAAACTCTAACCCTAACCTCACCTATAAAAGGAGGAGTACTGGGGGCTTCCCAAGGCACAACACAAACAATTGTTGTCCTCTCTGGTTGCGGAAACCAAGAGATCCCAGGAAAGTCCTACTCGACAGGGAGGGATAGCCAAATGGAGAGAACAATTGATAGTTGTCATTGTGGGAGAGCATGTTGGTGACTAGTACCCCATGGGAGGGACAACTCCTTCCTATACATTCTTGATGAACGACATGAGTTCTAATTGGTCTGTGTGGACTACTCTAGAGGAAGGAGTCTTTTAGCTGTTGCTCAGAGATCAAAGTCAACCTACAGTCTGTGGCGAGACCACCGGAGCCACTGCATAAGTTGTGCAGACAGTTGTTCGTGGTGAAGACAAGGAGTTACACAACCACCATCCAAGAGAAACTTGTCAGTAGTTGCAAAGAAGAAAGTTTTATTGCTAGACTTGCTCCAGGACCAGGTATAACTTGCTAAAACCGTCCTTCCTATTTCATAGTAGTTGACACGATCTTGTTGTTTTCGGAATACAGATAGATAAAAATTTTGTTTCTGCTACTATACTATGTGCCCGTATTTCCCAACACAACAAACCATCACCATACTTGTAATACACAAGTTCAACATAACCTTGCCTGAAAGAGCTATGATGTTCATTGGATAACATAGTAGAGTTACCATAATGTTAAGAGAGTATTCCTTCATCATATCAACATATAAGGAAACTAAGTAGGATTAACCATCATCATTTGATTGCATTAGGTTAGGTTTCAACAAGATAAGTTGAATTGATGTTACAAATCAGCACCCAAAACTGAACCATTGGTTCATACGTTTACTTAGGCAAAAGCACAACCCTAACACCTAGAATCTCCATCAGATCATGGATATACTTAAGCCAAAATGTCACCATCAAAACATGAACCTCCAACAAGACTGTCAGATGTTAGATAGACAAAACCATCTAATCACAGACTATGCAAAATCATAGGCATATATATAACCCAAGGTATAACCATTAGATTGTATCATCAAACCAAAACCATTGGATCAACAACCACAAAAACCATCATTTGATAAGCCTAGGATAGCCATCAGATTATACACCTAGAAGAGACATCAAATCATAGGCCTAGTAAGGCCACTAGATCATAGACCTAGATGTACCGTCAGATCTTGACCTAATTATGACATCGGTTTTGAACAACCATGCAAACCATCGTTTGTTGACAACATGTGAACCATCAGATGTTGACACCATAAAGACCATCAGATATTGCAACTAGTGTAACCATTGGTTGTGAACCATCAAATCATGGAATCGGTGAATCCATCAACTCATGAAACAGTGAGACCATTGCTTATGAACCCAGTGAAGCCATTGGTTGCCATCACTAGGTAGAAAACATGTCTGAAACATCAAGTAAAACCACCACTTTGATCGAGTGAGGAGAACCATCGATTGAGACCACATGATGGGAGAATAAAGACCATCGGTTCTAGAGGAACAAACCCATCGGTTCTAATCACAAAAAGGCCCATTAAATAGTACTAAGTCCAAACCATCAGTTGACACAAAAAGCCAAACCATCGAGTCTCAACACAAGATAGGAAAACAGTTCAAACCCCTAAGGAAAAGTCATGTTTGCAACACTAAGGGACCATTATTTCATGGACACACAAGTATTATCACTCCCAGTTCCAAGGAGAAAACATGCACAAGGTTTAGAGATACACCAAGGAAGGTTATTTACTTAAGATTTACCACAAAAGCTCAAACCCTAGGCAAGCATAGAATCTTTCTACTTGGAACTACGTTTCTAAGGCAAGATCTATACATGCAAGTTACAAGTAAGTAATCAAGTCTAGGTTTCTAGATTATGCATTCCTAGGGCAATTAGGGGCCGAGGGTAGTAATGGGGAGGTGAAATTAGGGTTTTAGACCCCAATTCCCCCACATTCTAGCCTTGAGAAGGCTCCATGCTAATTGCACTAGAATTATCCAATCTAGCTACTTAGATCTCTCACTTAGATTTAGGGAGATTGATTAGGATGTAGAAAGATGGGATGCAACCTAGGGATCCAAGAATTGGACCTAGGGGCAAATCAAAAAATTCACACATATAAGCAATTTGTCTAAATTCCTAGGTGATTTCACACACAAACCAATAAGCAATTCATGGAGAATGAGATGCAAATAGAATATAATCAGTAAAAAATGGAATTACAAAGTTTACATGTCATTTCCCACAAACATGGTGTCAAAGTAACATAATTCCCCCCAAACAACCCACCCAAGGGGGCCTAGCTACACATAGAAATGGAAAATATAAAAAGAAAGGAGAAAGAGGTAGAAGAAGCAATGAGATGAAGGAATCCTCCTCTCTAGCTGCTGCAAGATGACCTCTTATCTCCTCCAAGGTGTAATGGTGTGGAATGAAGGGGATTATGGGTAGGAACTAGTATAAACTAGTGTTTTGGTGGTGGAAATGGTGAAATGGAGTGGAATGGAGGCGGAAATGGAGTGGAATGGCTAAGGGGTGAAAATGGGGAGCTAGGAGGTGGTGGAAGGTAGATAACCTTGTTTTCTAGCCTCCACCTAGGTATATATAGGTGTGGGGAAGCACTAGGGTAACTAAGGGTAGGATAGGAAAAATAGTGTAAAAATATGGTAGGGTTGGTTGGTCACCACAGCCGTTTTGACTTGCCACAGCCGTGGTGAGGGTGGTATGGGACGGTCATGGAGCAGGGACATGGGATTGGTATGGAAAGGGTGGTGAAGTGGCTAAGTAGAAAGTGGCCACGGCCGTGGCCGAGTGCCACAGGCGTGGTGGGTGAGTAGCACCACGGCCGTGTTGGGTAACGCGGCCATTTTAGAGGAGGAGGAGGATGTGTTCGTGGAGCAGCAACACGGGTAAGTTGAACTTCATAGGCCACTTCTTGTATTTTGTTGATTCTTCATCATGAATGACACAACCATGGGGGTGTGCCCCGTCTTTTACTCTGCTAGCCACGACCGTGTTGGTGGCCACGACCGTGGTATCTTCAGTTGGCCATGGCCGTGCTGATGGCCACGGCCGTGGGAATTTGGGTGCAAAATCCATGTTGACTCTGTTGATTTTTCACAATAAATGATACGACTTTGGGGGCATTCCCACGGCCGTGTTGTGGTCTGCAGTAGGCAATTTAACTTCAAACTTCATCATTCATGGATTTCTTTGCTTGAGGTTGATCCTTGGCCATTAAAGTAGTTTGAGGGAGCTTTTAGGGCCTTCTTTGGACCCCTCCATGAGTGGAGGAACCCCATGACTCCTTCCTTCTCTCTCATTCACCCTAATCATGGTCCAAGTACCTAAAAATGATGCAAAGAACATCCATAAGTGCATTTGGCAATGATAAACATATTAGGGGAAATATCTTGTAATCTAACATGTTTAGATGTGATTTAAGTACAAAATGGCACAAGATGGAGCACTAAAATAGGGATACATCACCACCCCAAACTTAAAACATACTTGTCCTCAAGTATGCTCTAACTTAATCTCTCTTTTCAGTTTTTATTCAAAATACAAGAATGGCAAATGCATAGCAATAGAAAATTATTGACTACATAGTCTTGGAAGTGATTAAGTGCATGTATTCCACATCTATCCTTTCCTCTTTCACATACCGTTCATGAACTGAGCACTGAGCATACAAACTTCAAATATAAAGCATAGGAAATGCAATTTGTCCATATGTCCTTCATGTCATTCTGGGTAAATTGTTTCATGTTGGTGTTAATCAAAGATGACTAGGAGTATTGTTTCACTTTCATGCATTCACTCTTATTTCTCAAACCACACTAGATGACCCACATGGCTGTAGAAAAGGGTAAATGAGCTAGATTTGATGTTTTCTAGCTCAATGGGTGTGAAAACGGAAGAAAGGATTGCGGTAAGATTTTGGAGTATTTTTACACACTCATCTTTTCTTTATTTGAATGCTCTTAAATAGGAGCATCCTTTTATTTTGTTTTTGCTTTTCTTTTTCTTTTCTTTTCCTTTGCCCTTGGTATAAATAGGGCATATGGTTGATAGAGTGAATTGAGGAGGTGGAGATGTGGCCACCCCCAAACTTTTGGGGGTGGCCATGACTACTATGTGCACTTTGGCATCTTTTCATGAGGTGGAGAGGTATGAAGATGGTGAAAGAATAGTCGGATCCAAAGCGGGGTCATTAGTGTAATCAAAGCAAACAAGTCCTAGCTAAAACATGCAAAAATTACCAAAAATCTACATGATATGAAATGCATGGCAAAGAGAAGTAACAATTTTGAAAAATTAGGCAAAAATGCAAGAAAGCAACTACATGCTATGCCAAGATGCAATCAAAAATAGGAGCAAGAAAAGCTAAACTAGATATCATAGGTGGAACAAAATCACAGAGAGATAGAGGGTGGTACGTACCACCCTACCCACCCCAAACTTTAGAATCATGTTGTCCTCGGCATGAAACTATAGTGTAGGGTAGATAGGGGAAGTGTCACTGCTGCTATGGCGGCTGGTCTGACAAGTGAGGAGGATCTGGAGGAGGAGCTGAGGGTAGAGCTGATCCTGTGGGAGGATGCTAGTAATAATGTCCCCAATAGTCGTCTTGGTGTGGAGGGTATGTCTTTAGATATCCAGCTATGCCACCCCAAAAATCTCCACCCCATTCGGGGTTTCTTGCTGCTTGGGCATGGTGGTAGTGATACAAGTGGTTAACCTTGTGGTGCATTTGTTTTTGGTCTTGCCACATGTATTGCTGGATCAGCTGCATATCACTCTGTGTCTTTTGAATACCCTCGATTGCGCCTGGATGGTGGACATGTCGTAGGCGTTCACTAAGGGCTGCTGCAGCTGGGATATTCCTTCATCCCTCCTTCTTGTCCTTCAGGGTTGCCTATGTCCTTCATCTTCTTGCTCCTGCCCTTGTACATTTGATTCAGCTATATCTTCATGTGCGATAGTGGCTCCCCTAGTGTATGTCTCTCGTGGGTTTTTTTGCTGCCATTTCAACAATTTTTCCCTCAGTCTATAGAATACCCCCAACAAGGATAGAAGTGGCACCGCGTGGTATGGAAGCTCAAGCTCAATGTCTAACACACTACTTGTGATATATATCATCCTTTTGTCCTTCATCTTGATAGTGAGCGCATAAGATAGTTGAGATCAACAAACTCTGCCTCACATGCGTCTTCAAACCTAGAAAGATCATACCCCAAAGCGAGTGCAATTGAGGTTACAAACCCTCCCATAAAAAAAGGTGGTGTACTCTTGAAGAGTATGAACCTCATGTAATCAATCAGTAGCACTCCAAGGTCTATATACCGTTTGTGGTTCATTGCCATCAAGACAAACATATCTTTTTGAGAAATGGAGCCGTGATTATCATACCATCCCACAATGGTATTTGCTAAGACCTTTTGCACATAACGGATTAGGGGGTTGCTTATAGCAGTGGTTTTGGACCTCGCTATGTTGTAATCATCTCTGCCTATCAGATTCTTCCAGAAATGTGCATATCAAAATCTACCTCTTTTTCTAGCAGGTCGTCATCCATCTTCTTGGCCTCTTCAAGATTTGCAGCAAAAATGCAGTTCAACTCAGTAGCTGTGAGGGTGTGCATGTTGCCCATCATTGAAAACTTGATAGCTTCATTGTCCCTCACCTTTTTCTTCTCTAGAGTGGCAAAGAACTCTCTAGTAAGAGTGGCATAGGTTGTTTGGGGTGTGAAAAGGACGTTCCACAACCCCATTTGCTTTAAACTTCCTTCCACCGCTTCTTTGATCCCTAGGTCATCAATGACTTTCTCACACCCATATCAAGTGGGTACGACTCTCCTTGTCATGCATTCCGGGTATGTGAGAGCGATCTTTCTTTGTCTGTGTCCTCTGCCATAGGACACTCATGTAGGGGCCTTTCCTAAGGCCTTCAATCTGTCCGCCTCCAACTGTTCCAGAACATCATCTTCCTCAAGCATCAGCTCTACCTCTTCCTCATCACTTTCATCTTCCTCCATTATGTAAGATTGGGACCCCGAACTCGTGTCAAGGTTGTACCAATGTGCATATTGTTCTTCATCATGATGCAATTGCCACGTAGGTTGCGGCTGTCCACTACGCTCCGCCACCATGTGAAACGTTGAGTGGTGCACTAGAGTGAGATTTTGTGGTAGCTTTGATGAGGACGGTGCTGCTTTGGATCTTTGGATTCTTTTGGCAGCCACCAACTCAACCACATCAATGATGTTATCCAAGTCGACACCCTCAGATTCCTCCTCTTCTTCTTCTTCTCCCTCATATGTGGTGTCGGTGATGTGGTGGCTGTCGGATGAATGTGAGTGGGACGCACTCACTGATTGTGAGCGATGAAGGTATTGGTATGTGAAGGTGGTTGGGGAGGGGGTGTGTGAGGGCACAAAAACATTGAAGGAGGCATTTTTGGAGCGCCGCTTTCCTCTGGTGATAATGTTGCCCCCCTTGGTTATTGCCTTCCCAATTTTCTTCATGGTTGGGCTGGAAAAGGGGGTGAAATTTGGATTTTGGTGTATGAGATGATGTGGATGTGGATTTGAGTGTAGAATGGAAGGAGAAGGATGTTTAGATGGTGGATGTGGGGTTTTGTTATGGATTTGGGAGAAAAATGGAGGGTTTATGTGAAGGCTTAGTGGAGGGGGTCGTTGGGCGGATTAGAGATGAAGGTGGAGATGGAGGGCCGATTGAGAAAGGAAAGGTGGTGGAAATGGAAGGGGGTGGTTGGGGAATGATTTGGTATTGATTGGAGGTCGATTGGGGGTGTTTTGGGGGGTTGGAGGTGGATAATGGTGGAGGTCGGAAGTGTTGTGCACCGCCACAGTCGTGCAACTGAGGAAGAAGAAGAAGAAATGAAGAGGGGGGTTGGGTTTGGATGTTTAAAAGATATTTTTTTCCTGAATTGGGTCCAGCCACAGTCGTGGCAAGTGGCCACGGTCATGGCTAGGGCATGGTAGCACAGCCATGGTGGGTGCCACGATCGTGTTGTCGATGAAGAACATTCCAATCTGACCTCACCACGGTCGTGGTCATAAGCCACAATCGTCGTGGTGATGCATCTTCAACACGGGTGTGGTGGGTTGCCACAGCCGTGGTCATTCTCCCCAAAAACCATGACATCTTCTGTAACTTCGATGAAATAAATCCCACAACTGTTACATCTTCCCACGATCGTGGCACCGCATATTCAACACGGCTGTGTCAGTTTGCCACGGTCGTGGCCATTCGTCCAAAAAAACCTAACATTCTCCTAGGTCACTTTGATGAAATAAAACAAAACGATCGTGGCATGAGGACACGACTGTGATTGTCCTCTTTTTCCATGGCCGTGTTCGAGCTCCACGGCCGTTCTGGGGGCAATCCTTCAATTTTCTCAATTCAAAATATAAGAACTTTGTTTGTCTTTGGCATTATGCCACAAATTTGCTTTCATGACCATGACTCAACTTTCATCCTCTCTCTCTAGTGTCTAACACCTGTCGTGTCATCAATACTCAAAGAAAAACTATTAGACACAAGTGTGTGTGTATTTTTTGGAAAAAAATAAGAACAAAGCAAAAGCATAAAAAATGTAAGGTTGGGTCAAAAATTCCCAAACCTAGGTGGGTTGCCTCCCACAAGCGTTGAGTTTCTTTCCTTCAGCTAGGATTCTTGGTGATTCTTCATTCATTCATCCATTTGGAATTCTCATGTGTCCATTCTTGCAAAATATGCATCCCTCATTTGCACTCAATCTGTTTTCCTCATCCCTTTCATCACAATAATCATCACTGATTTCTTCACCTTGATGTCCTCTCAAATGCCCATTTGGACTTGTGAAGTGATCATGTCCAATATCCCTATCTCGGACTCACTGGGTTGGGGTCTTGTACATGTTGATGTTGATCTTCATGTCCATGAATGAGACTGTCATAGTGCCACTGCGCACATGAATGTCAACATCAGCTATAGACAAGAACAACCTTCCCAAGATAATGGGAATCTTCCTATCCTCTGGCTCCATATCAAGTACAATGAAATATGTCGGGAACACTGCACCTTTCTCTTTGTCTATCATCATCAAGACATCATCCACTCTACCCCTAGACACTTTTATGGATCTATCTGCCAACTAGAGAGTGCAATATACTGGCTTCAACTTGCCTAAGACCAGCTCAACATAGACATTGTACGGAATCAAATTCACACTAGATCCCAAATCAAGTAAGGACCTCTCTATGATATGTCCCCCTATGTAACTAGGTATGAGTGGGGCTCCTTGGTCCTTTCTCTTCATGGGAAGTGAGTGTTGTATGATGGAGCTCACTTGTTCAGTTAATATCACCTTCTTTGGAATCCTCCCCATTGATCTTCTTTTTACAGTGCATAGGTTCTTGAGGAACTTGGCATAAGATGGGATTTGCTTAATAGCATCCAAAAGTAGAATGTTCACCTTCACTTGGCGAAATACCTCAAGAATATCAACATTGTGTTTTTGCCTCCTTTTCAATTCCGGTGGCTCATCTAGTGCTTCTACGAATGGAGGATCACTAGTTTTTGTTGTACTTGCATGAACATGAGGTGGAACACTCAGGATGGTAGGACATGCAAAGGGGATATGTGGTGGATCACATGGAATCCCAAACTCAACATGTGGTATCACAACATCATCTTCAGCAATATCAATCATAGTATCACCACTTGGCTGCCTTTGCTTTACTTTATCAACCTTTCTTTGACTTGCAGGATGCTCAAGAGTTTTCCCACTCCTTAGAATTGTCACAGCACTACCTTGTTCATGGTGAAGAGGGGGAGCATGTTGTGGTTGTGGAGGAGGTGGAGGTGATACTTGGGGTTGAAATTGAGGTGGAGAAGAGAATTGAGGGGGAGGAGAGAATTGGGGTTGGAAAGTGAAGTTTTGGGAAATTTGAGGTGAGGGAGGTGGTGGAGGAGTGTAAGGATTGGAAGAGCCTCGGAAGGAGTGAATTGGATTTACTTGCATGGGGGTGGACTATAGAAAATGTGGGAAGAATGCATAGGTCCACTTGCTTCATGGTGGCTCATGTTGGGTTTTGAAGACAATTTTTCTTCTTGAAGAGCGATTATGGAAGATAGCTGCTCTATTTTCTCTTCTAACCTTGCAACATCTCTTTGAACATCATCAAATACTTTCAATCTAGAGAGAACCTCTTCCTCAAACCTTGAGCTATATGTGGGACTTTGTGGTTCCTGATAGCTATAGGAGTGAGGTGTCTTCTTTTCTTCCCCATAAAACTCAATAGCATTGACCGAATAACAAGGAGGTTTGGTCACTTGGTTTCTCATGAAGCTCACCATTTCACCAAACATTTTCATCAATTATGGGCTTGAATTATCGTGAATTGGAGATGTCACATCAAAAGATAGGTCACTGCCACTAACCATACTAGAAGCTTTTATCCTTGAACTTTCTACCAAACTCTCAAACAATGGCCATGTCTCTTCAGGTGGTTTAGCCATAAAAACTCCCCCACAAGAAGAATCCACTATATCTTGACTTACATGAGATAGACCAGAGTAGAAGGACTGAACTAGCTGCCATAAAGGGATCTCATGATGTGGACATTCTCTCAACATCTTTTGAAATCTCTCCCAGGCCTCGTGAAATCGCTCATTATCTAGTTGGCTGAAACTTGCTATGGTACGCCGTATCTGTGTCAACTTTGATATAGAGTAGAATTTCCTCAAGAAGGCATTTTTCATCTCTACCCAACTCATGATGTCTCTTCTTGAATCATACCACTCTTTGGCTTTGTCTTTGAGGGAGAAGGAACACAAAGTCAACCTGATGGTATCATCACTTGTTGTCGGCGTCCTGAAGGTGGAACATACTTCAAGATAGGAGTCCAGGTGCTTGTAGGGGTTCTCACTCTCCAAGCCGTAGAAGATGGGTAAGAGCCCAAGAAGACCTGGAGGTTTGACTCGTGATGTCACTGTAGGTTCACTCGTACTGACTGAGGGGGTGAGGTTGTGGATTCTATCTCTTCCACTAGACCTTGTATGGCACCAATTTCGACTTAGCAGTGGTCAATGGGATTTGGGTGGTACGACTCAAATTCTCAAGGCATAATAAACTTGTAAGCAGTCGTGTAGCATACATGTATAGAATGAAATATGAGAACATTGGTTGAAGCCTTGTCTTGCTTTCATATTGCTTCGTTTATAACAGTTATACATGTTTTTCATATTCCTTTTAAATTATTAATTATTCCACTCATACTTGTTAAGGCGATTGACTAGTCGGCGACTAGTCGGTCAGTCAACCAGGGGACACCGACCAGCCTTTTGCTTAAGATTTTTCCCCCATTAGTCAGATCGGTCAGTCGACTAGTCGGCCGGTCGGTTGACTAGCCCGACAGATCGGCTGCGGCTGTGATCGGTCGGTCGCTTAGTTGGTGGAACCTTTTTTTTTAGTTTTTTTGTTAAATATTAAGATTGTTTGGTTTTTTGGGACATATGAGACGTCTGTACAGTTTCTGTTACATCATGCACAGGAAGTGGGATGCAGCGAAGCCGCATGGCCGAAGCCGCATGACGCTGGATGGCGGACGGACGCCTTGCTATCCTCCTCTCTGACGAGCAACGATCTTCGGCAAGTCTCCTTCCCCTCTACTTCAGTGATTCATCTGCCTCTATTCTCTGACAGAAAACTTCTTTGTTGCTAATGTCTCTCCTATCCTATAGGAGGTGTATTCCGCTGCTCTACGTCTCCTACGTTCAGACTTTGGAAAAAGACAAACTTCGGGTTGTTTCTCCTCCTCTGCAACACCCTTTTGTCGGAGAAAGTTTCTTACGTGCTCTAATCCTTCACGTAGTCCAAGTTTGGTGATCATATTTCTCCATATCCAAAGGCAACGGTAAGCCTACGTAGTTCATAATTACATACTGATTCTAATTTTTACATCGTAGTTGTATAGTCCACAAATATATTGAAATTAGTTTGGTATTGTGTTGTTTTTGTGTGTATGTAGAACCAAAATCATGGAAGGTGAGGCAGAAGTTCTGACACCAATTGGGGAGATTCTTCCTCAATTTTGGGAGTTAATTAATGACCCCACACGTAAGGAAAAATCAAAGGATCCAGTATGGAATTATGGTTTTGGATCAAATTTGTTTGATAAGAACAAAGTACAATGTGCTTTGTGTGGTCATGTGAGCAGTGGTGGGATCAACCGTTTGAAGCAACATCTCATTGGAGGGTTTTCTGATACTGTCAAATGTGCAAGATGTTCTCAAAATATACATGATGAGTTGAGGAACTATAGAGAACATAACAAGAAGTGCAGGGTTGACACAACTTTCAATGATGACGATAATACTATTGTTGATGTTGAGGATGCTGCCGATGGGGAGAATCATGTTCAACCAATAGTTGGTGGGAATAGGAAAATTCCATTTTCTGTTGGTTCTAAAGAGAAAGCTATTGTGCAGGGCTCTATAGAGGCTTTTACAAATCTTACTCCTGTTGAGTATGTAACACAAAGGAAGGCAGGAAAAGTGCAGAAGACCATTGAGACTGCATTTAAGGAAGCCGTACAGGTTGCATATGATAGTGTTTCTGTCTTCTTTTATGATGCTTGTATACCCTTCAATGCAGTGAACTGTACATCATTTGAGGTGATGGTGGAAGCAATTGGACAATTCGGCAAAGGACTCCCTCCTCCTTCATACTACTAGATGAGGCAACCACTTTTGGAGAGACAATATGCAATGGCCAAAGAATTGGAGCGGGAACATGAAAAGCATTGGAAGTTGTATGGCTGCACTTTGATGTTAGATGGTTGGTTTGATAGGAGGTAAAGAAATTTAATAAACTTCATGGTGAATACTCCTGAGGGTTCATTTTATTTATATTCTATTGACTCTTCTTCTGTTGTGCACACATCTGATTATATGTTCATTGTTCTTGATGAAGCTATTGAAAGGATAGGGGCTGAAAATGTTATGCAGGTTGTAACAAATAATGTAACTAACTATGTAAGTGCAGGGAAGAAGTTGATAGAAAAGAGGAGTCATTTATTTTGGACCCCGTGTGCTGCACATTGTGTTGATCTCATGCTGGAAGATATTGGTAAGATGAGAAAGCATGCCCATGTTATCACGAAGGCAAGGAAGGTCACTACCTACATATATCAACATGTCAGGTTGCACGATGCATTTATCAAGAAGAGTAAGAACAACACTGAGTTGATGTGACCTGGGGTTATTAGATTTGCTACTTCCTTTCTTACCTTGCAGTGCATGCTAGGCCACAGGGACACTTTGTTTGCCTTGTTCAATTCAATGGCTTGGGAGGAGAGCAGTTGGTTAAAGACAAGTGCAGGGAAGATAGTATCTACAACTTGTCACTCACGGGCATTTTGGAATGTAGTTCAAGATTTATTGAGATCTTCACATCCCCTTATGCAGGTTTTAAGACTTGTAGATGTAGATGAGAAGCCCGCCATGGGCTATATTGCAGCTGATATTGAGAAAGTAAAAGAAGAAATAAAGATGAATTTTGCCCACAAAGAGAGGGATTACAAGCCCTTAGATATTATGGAGAAGAGATGGGCATTTCAGATGTCACGACCTCTATATGGAGTAGGTTTCTTGCTTAATCCCTCATTTTATTACGAAGCTAGAGTGAAGAATGGCCCAATGCTTGGCACATATGATTCTGAGTTTGTAGATTTCCTAGAAAAAATGGTTGAGGACAAAATAGTTCAAGATAAAATTTCAGCAGAGTTAGTTTGTTACAAGGAGGCCTGTGGGATATTTGGCAAAGATATTGCCATTTGACATAGAACTGTGAAGACACCACGTAAGTATCTTAAATTTATATTTTGTGGGTGGACTACTATATTGTTGATTGTTGAACTTATTACTTAATGATTGTTCATTATAATTTGCTTCAGTTGCTTGGTGGGATGCATATGGAGGGCAGGCTCAAAATCTACAATGGATGGTTAAGTGTATACTAGGGCTTTGTTGCACATCATCTGCTATAGAGAGAGCTTGGAGCACTTTTGACCTTGTTAGTCCTCTTGAAATAGTATTTGTATATAATAACTACATATATTTTTATAAATGTATTTTGAAATATGGTTTAATGTACTTTGCTACTTTTTAGGTTCATACAAAGAGTAGGAGCAAGCTTGGGGTTAAAAGAATGGATAAGCTTGTCTATATCCAATACAATCGCCAACTACATGAAAGATTTAAGAAGAGGTGATTGGACAACTTGCAGAAGAGTTATGATCCCATTGCCCTAGATGATCTTGATTGGGGTAGTGAGTGGATGACAAGAGTTCCAGATGACCCTATAGTTGCTCGAGGAGTGAGATTGAGTTAGGTTGACGCTGGCATGGGTGCATCTGAAATATCAAGCTGGCCCTAACAGACCAAGGAGAGCTACTAGAGTTGTGCGAACTAGTAGGGACATAGATTTGACAAATGATGACACAATAGAGGAAGACAATGATGATCATAAAATGGATGATAATAATTATAATCTTGAAGATGAAGGTGATCATGATGAAGAGGATCCAGAGGATGAAGAAGAGCCATTTGATTTTTAGTTCATTTTCTTCAATGCATTTCAAACAGATTTAGACATGTTTTAGTTTTTATTTAAGTTCTGAATTTGAACAATATGAATGTTAGTTTGTTGGCTTTTTGCTTTGGGATATTTGTCATTCAAATACTTGGAAGTGTTTGCATTTGTCTTGTGCCAATTGCCTTTTATTTTAACCATTTAGTGGCAGCAATTCTACAAGTACTTCAAGTCTGAATTTAGAAAAGGTATGTCACTCAATCACTCTTATTCATTTTTATTTGTTGTGTTTATGACTTATTATTAACAAATATTGATTATTACTTCCATATATATGTGTTTACATTAGTTTTCTTCTATATAATATGTTGTATGTAAGTATATAACTATAACTATAAATATATATATATATTACTATACATAAAAAAAATTAAAAAAAAACCCTACGCCTGGGCGGCCGACTAGTCGGCCTAGTCGCCCAGGAAATTTAGGGGACCGGCTGGCCTCCTTGACAAGTATGGTTCCACTACTCAGAGGCAAGTGCATATTACTGCTCTATTTACTTTATTCATGAGGTATATGTCATTTAGTTAATTTTATTCAACCTGCTCAGTATGTTAGTCTATCTACTTAGTTATATGTGATAATAATAGAGTTGGTAGAGAGTTATATCTCTCGCTGGGTCTTTTGTCTCACCCTATTGGTTAAATATCTTTTAGGTGGATGTGCATGCCAACTAAAGATCGAATAGCTGAGGATATTAAAATGAAGAGGAACTACACCTAATGGATCATGGTATACTAATAACGTCTAGTAATAGAGTTCTATGTGTCGTCCCTATACACTCAGGTCCTTGGGGGTTTTCTCAATGTGTTTTGATGACATGATGATCGATATGTGGTTTTTGGCTTGTGTGCCTTCTGTGGTATGTACATACATGTGAAACGGTTATCTTATGTAATAGGTTGATTAGAAAACAATGATGTAGCACTTTGAATATCTATACTACTATAAAAAGAGTGAGTTTGATGCTGCGCTCTCCTTGATTCACTCTCTTCTCTCCTTTTTTCAAGGAATTTTGCTCTTATAAATATTTATTCTCACACTCTCCTATTAATTTTTATTATCTTTAATTCTGTATTTCTCTCTCCATCTAACGGAAACGGTTCCTTGATTCTCTCCTTTCAAACAACCAACACAAATATCTTTTACGGTAGGGACTCTTTCACTGACGAACATCGCCCCGCACATTTCCAACAAGTTTTATATTTCATGTGCATGTGCACGTGTGCGTTCACTAGTATGTTATGAAATGCAAGTATTGACTCTTGTGTAATAAATCTCCGCTTACACTGCTTACTGCAAATCGGTTTCAATTTCTTGTGATTTTTGGTAATCCGCTATTAATGGTTGATCATGGATTAAGTTTTGAATAATCTCTCTTTATGTGGAACAGGGTATCACAAAAATAGTACTAAGCCCAAACCATCGGTTGACACAAAAATCCAAACCATCGAGCAGTTAAAAACCCTAAGGAAAATCCATCTTTTGCAACACTCACTGGACCATCATTTCATGGACATGCAAGGATTAGAACTCCCACTTCCGAGGAGGAAACATGCACAAGGTTTAGAGGTACACCAAGGAAGGTTATGTACTCAAGATCTACCACAGAAGCTCAAACCCTAGGCAATGATAACATCTTTCTACTTAGAACTACATTTTTAAGACAGGATCTAAACATGCAAGTTAAGAGTAAGCAATAAATGTGGAGGAGGTTATATAACTCATCTCAAGGTAGGAGATGAAGGTAAAAATAGCAAGGTAGCTCGAAGAGAGAGAAGAAACCCTAGCTTGAGCACTCCACATGTCCAAGCTAGCTCCTTTCTCCAAGAACAAGAAAAACCCTAGGTCAAAGAAGAAGAAAGAATACGTTCTTCAACCTCTAGCACAAGCTCCACCAAGAAAAACACCATGAATCCGAACAAGAAGGAAGAGAGATATGGAAGCAAGGAAAATTGAGGGAAGGAGATCTTACTCGCTTAGGTCAAGAAACAAGGCTAGGAAGCTCCACACCACCAAGAAGAGGGTAGATCCAAACCCTAGGTGCACATGCAAGCAAGATCAGTCAAGCTTATTCTTCCTTGAGATCCTTATTCTACACTAGGCAAGAGGGACAAGATACAAGCAACAAGAAAGAAGAGAGGGTGTCTAAAGAGCTCGTTTACATGGAAGGAGAAAGGTATATAAATCTTGGGGTGAGAGAGAAAGGAAGGTAGAGGTGTCAAGCCATGCATGCCATGTGTCCAAGGTCAACACAACTTGTCCATGCAAAACCAGGTCAACCATCATTTCTTAACACCATGAGGACCATCGTATGTCAACCCTAGAGAAACCATAGACCTCCAAAAATAGGTGGCCCATTGGATCATGACATCCCTTGGCCACAAGAGCAAACCCTAGCATCGCCATCGGTTGTTGCACCTCACTTGGTGAGCCATTGACCTTGGTGCCTCAAGAGGGAAACCATCAACTGTCAAATCACATAAGAGGACCACCATATGATCCCACCACCTAAGGGTGGACCATTATATCCCAACATCTAAAGGAAACCATTGAGTTAGGGCATCTATTGTGAGGAAACCCTAATCTCAAACCTAGGTTAGGCGTCACCACAAAACCAAAGGTGCAACAAGGCACCCCAAGGTACAACTATATCAAACATGATATGAAAATTTATGAGCACATCATACATGTTACAAACTTCAAGAAAACCCTAGATATGGAGAAAATTACATAAAAGCCCTTATAAGCACATATATAGCAAAAATTGCTCAAATAATGTCCAAACAGGACCAAACTTGAAACTTAACTTTGTCACATGATATCAAGGAACATATTAAGGTTTAACTAAGGTTTTAAGAACTTAATTAAGATAAGCAAGCATGTTTAACCATTATGCGAGGTCAGGGGTCTTACAACCATAAAGCCCAAATAGGGATTTCACCCCTAAAATCCTACGCAAACAAAGATGGTTATTTCCTACACATATCACCCTTTAACTCCGATGTGGTTTCCTACACACCACGATGATTCCACAACACCTTCACAAAGGTTATATCCTTATTGCTCAACTTCTGCACATGCCTATTTAGGATCAACATTGGACCCTCAACATAAGAAACATCCTCCTCCAACTCAACCTCTATTAGTTGTATTGTTTGCTCTGTATTAGGGTGACACGTCATGGAGTGTAACTGTGCCATGTCTACATATGATGAGTTTCCAGCTCAAAGCATCAGATACCACATTCGCCTTCCCTGAATGATAGTCTATCATGCAGTCATGGTCTTTGATCAGCTCCATCCATCTCCTCTGCCTCATGTTCAGCTATTGCTTCGAGAATATATACTAAAGGTTCTTGTGGTCAGTGAAGAACTGACACTTCTACCCATACATAAAGTGTCTCAAAATCTTTAGGGCATGAACCACAACTGCTAGATCCAAGTCATGCATTGGATACTTATCCTTGTGTTTCTTAAGATGTCACGAATGAGAGAAATCACGTTGTTGTCCTACATCAACACACATTTGAAGTCATTCTTTGAGGAATCATAGAAGATGATGTATCCTTTCCCTTACTTTGGAAACACTAACACTGGAGCACTGGTTAACTTATCCTTTAGCAACTGGAAAGAACATTGACACTTGTCATCCCATACAAAAGGAACATCTTTCCTAGTCACTTGGTTAGGGGTAACGCTACAACACTGAAATTCTTAATGAATCTCCAGTAGTAACTTGCCAAACCTAGGAAGCTTCATACCTCAGTCAGTGTCTTGGGCTTCTCCCACTCCAGAACTGACTCAAACTTATTTGAATCTACACAAACGCCTTTGGTAGATATGACATGACCAATAAAATACACCTCAGTCAACCAAAACTCGCACATGCTAAACTTGGCATACAATCGATGATGCCTCCACAACTCCAAAGGTTAATGAAGATGTTACTCATGTTGTTGAATGTCCCTAGAGCATATCAATATATCATCTATGAACACAACTACAAACTGATATAGATACAGTTGGAACATCATGTTCATCAAATCCATGATATTTACTCGTGCACTGGTTAGTCCAAACAACATAACCACAAACTCACAATGACCATACCTCATCCTAAAAGTAGTCTTAGGTATGTTATCCACCTTGATCCCCAACTAGTGATATCATGACCTCAGATCTATCTAAGAGAACATTGTATCACCTCTCAGCTGATCAAAGATATTATCAATCCTCATCAACAGATACTTATTTTTCACTATGACCTTATTCAACTATCGGTAATCTATGCAAAGCCTCATAGATCCATCTTTCTTCTTCACAAATAGTACTGAAGCACCCCGAGGTGAAGTGCTCAGTCTAATGAAACCCTTCTCTAACAACTCCTACAATTGTTTTTTCAACTCCTACATCTATGTTGGAGCCACCCCATAAGGTACATGTTTATGGGTTGTGTTCCAAGAACAAGATTGATCTCAAAATCAATCTCTCTAGGAGGTGGAACACCATGAAATTTATCAGGAAAGACATCCTTTAACTCACAGACCACATGTACCTCCTGGATACTAGGACTCCTCACCTTGGTATCAACAATATGTGCCAAGAAATCCTCACACCCTTGCCTCATCAGCTTCTCATCTATCACAGTTGACACC
The DNA here is from genome assembly GCA_963693085.1 of Alisma plantago-aquatica. Classification (NCBI taxonomy): domain Eukaryota; kingdom Viridiplantae; phylum Streptophyta; class Magnoliopsida; order Alismatales; family Alismataceae; genus Alisma; species Alisma plantago-aquatica. Next base: position 136,603,564 of record OY856409.1, read on the forward strand.
AAACACATAGGATGAATCTTCATATCTCCTTGGAAAGTCCAAGAGACATCTCCATCACAGACGTCGCCACCTTGGAACTACAGTCCAAAATAACCTTGTTTTCTCCAATGTATTCATCCCTAAGATCACATCAAATTCATGCATGTCAAGTGGCATAAGATCCACTTTAATGTTGCGTTCTAATTAAGAAAGAACACAAGATGGACACACCTCATACAACTCAATGAAATCAACTAAAGGGGCTTGTAGTAAAAGGCTATCAAGTCTACTACAAAAAGGCATATAACAACTACTTATCACCTCTCTAGTGATAAATGAGTGTGTCGCACCTTGGTCAACCAAAAACGATACAAAAGAAGAAGCAAATAATTCATAATGAAAAAGTTCCATCTAACATGTCACAACCCATAGACTGACCACTCCCTCTGGCTGACTCATGGCATAGAATCTAGTTGTCTCTTATTATCACCCTCGTCCTCTTCCAGCTGGTCCAGAAAACCCCACTTGTGATGCGTGACCACATCCTTTACCACCACCACCACTGCTATAGTGTTGTTGTGAACTTCATTGACTCTGCCTCGATTGTTCTGTCACTTCATCATCCTTCATAGGGCAAGACCATCTCAAATGCCCCACTTGTCCACACTTGTGACATGCTCTCAAATTGTACTAGGGACTAGATGTCCTTGTCACTTACGCTAATGTTTCACTGTGTGCTCGTACTAGCAGAAAGTTGTGACTTCTACCCTTACTCGGGGACCACTATGATGGTACTCATGATCTCAGCTCAGAAAAAGTCGACCTTTGTTGTTACTGCAGTGATGAGAACCTTGACTTCATAAATCCTCTAGATGACTATCCTTGGAACTGAGTTGGCCTCTTCCTAGCATTAGCTTCATACTTCTCGATAGCAGACCTCTCAAACCTCCTCATGGACTCCACAAAGGTAGAGAACTTCTCTTTGTTCTCCAAAGCAGATGTAGTTGTAGACAACTCTGAACTCAAACCCTTCTCAAACCTTAAGAACCTCTCCTTTTCTATCATTGTTGTATGAGGACAACCCCTCAAAAAGCTCCAAAAATCTTACCCCATACTCATTGATAGACATAGACCCTTGGTGCAACTTCTCAAACTGAGCTATCTTCTTATCCAGATACATCTCGGGGAAGTAGCGGCTCACAAACTCTGGCCAGAACTCTTCCCAACTCACAGAAACTCCCAGTCTCTTCTCTTCTTCTATGGCCCACCAACGGCCAACACTGCCCTTCAACATGTAAACAACATGCTTCACCTTGTCCTCATCTGGTATGTTCAGGATCTTAGATGCCTTCTCAAGCTCGGTTACCCACATGTTGGCATCTTTCTGGTCCACTATCCCCACGTACTAGCCCCAACACACTTCAACCACTCAAACATGTTCACGAGACCCTAATATTTTGCATTAGGGATGACTGTCCTAGCTTGATTATAGGTTTCATATTTGCTATGTGCACAATCGTTGCCATGAGCTGTCCAAATATGGACTGGAAAGTTGGATTGGCCATGGTTGCAAGGTCAAACTGAGGCATTGTGGCCTATTATGGCCCCATCACATGCACTCTACCATCATGTGTTGGCATCCTGGCATGAAAAATCTATTCTCAACATGCTCTTCACGTTCTCTAGACATATCTGGATAAGCATAAGCTATGATCAGATATGTTGGATTACACAAGAACAGATACAAAACCTAAGTCATATGTTCCTATAGACTCAACGAACCTAAAGCTCTGATACTAACCTCTTGAGACAATCTCAATGTGCTAATCGAGATTACTCAAAACCAAAAACACGATCAATCACTAGTTAACCACATAGAAAAAAAGAGGATAAATTAAAACCAAATTAAATATCACCCACATGTCACATATAGGTTCGTCAACCAGTATAAACGCACACATCATACCAGATATTACATATTCGTTCAGTGGCCTCCACCACAAGCTATATACAAAAGATATGTAGTTCTACATATACATGCCATATACAACATCAACATACTGCCAAAAGATTTGACTCGACATATGTGTCATTTATAAAACATCCCTTGTCCAGACCTGAGAGTATATGGACAACTCTAGGGCACTCTAACTACTAGCCAACCTTCTGCCTCTACTGCTCTCCAGGCTGCTCTTCCTCACCTTGATGAACCTGATGACTTCGCCCATGATTACCTAAAAAGATGTGGTGATCCATGAGGTGAGACCCATGTCCCAGTGAGAGATATAACTCTCAGCAACGTTTATTGATTACAACATGTTATGTATTTAAGTAGATTGAGCATATAAAATAGACTAGTAGATAAAACATGTAAATCATGATTAACACAATATACAGAGGAATAGGTAAAGCTATCACTTCTATATAGTTGATTTCTCTTACACCATTATATATCAACTAAACATTACAAGAAACAAGGAAGGGGTATCAAAAAATGTGAATTGTGTTTAACCCTAGCAGATATACTACATGGATGGATTACATCTTTTATTAAGCCCTAGGGAGTTTGAGGTATACCACTCAGACTCCAATTGACCACTACAAAGTGCCATTTAGTTCCATACAAGATCTAGGAGAGTTGGAATCCTAAGATCTCTCCACCCTCGGTCATTACAATTTTCCACAGTGAAATATATAGTCAAGATGCAAAATGCCTAGTCCACCCTTGGTATATAGTTCACGGCACTAGTAACTAGGGTATACAACACCCTATCATATGAAGTACAACAGTAGTTGTCCTCAATCACATCACATATATAGATATCTGAGACACGACCTTGACCGCTCTCAATCAGAGGCATCACCACAACTGTGGCAACACATCCCGCTATCACACAGACAACGAGGTGTTACGCGAAAACATGCGGAAATCACCATAACCACAGATTATCAAAACACTGGTTAATTAAAACCGATTGTGGAAAGCTGATAAACTGAGAAAACTTATTACATTCCAGTCCTCGTCCAGCAGAAAACATGTTATATAAACATATACAAGCCTCGATACGTGTCCACAGCTTAAACGGTCAGCTGTCAAGCCATCACATGAGTTCATCACCTTTTATATATACATAACGGCCCACATCGGGCCAGCAGCAGGATATACAAAGGATCAACAACTATACATTGTGAAACAACGTCAAAACGCTCCCAAGGACCTGAGAGTACAGGGATGACTCTAAGACTCTACTACAAAACACCAAAACAGTAGCATATATCCATCTCTTGCCTTCTACTGCTCGTCTTGCTACTCGGCCGCAACTCCGTGACCACCACCACGTCTAGCTCGAACACCTGAAAATCAGCGGGGTGAGACAATTGAACATTGTCCCAGCGAGAAACATAACTCCCCGCTGAAACTATAAAACCAAAAGGATAAAGCACATCAGCAGATATTTGGTAAAGGTATAACAAGAGTAGTCTATATAGAAAATCTATTCGTACCATTCAGGCTTACCAGGTTGTTCATAAGACATATCACCAAGTATCTCTTTATGGAACATGATTAACAAGATAAGATATATTGCTACATAACATGAGGAACATATAAATAAGTACAAGATATAGCAAGATTAACTACACAAGTAAGGCCTCAACCAATGTTCCGTGTTTGTCTTAAGCAGTAACTACTATACGGCTAGATTACGTATTATTATGCCCTGAGGAAGTGAGCCGTACCGCTCAAATCCAACCGACGGCTGTGAAACCCGGAGCCGGTGCCATACAAGGTCAATGGAAGAGCCGGTCTCCATGACCTCCCACCTTGTAGTCAGTGTACGAGTACAACACAAGCAGGACCGCAGTCTCATGCTTAAGTGGCCCCAGCCATAGGGTCAGCTCCATAGGCTACCCATCCTCTAGCGCACCTCGGTACAGGTCTCGGCGCTAGTATATCTGAGCCACGGGCCAATTCACTGTGCTCTGAGCCATGAACGCATTCATGCTCCCATATCACATATCCTGAGCCATGGGCCTGTTCACCATGCTCTATTCATATCCCGAGTCTGCAACCATAGCTGCACCCGAATCCTCACTATTTTAGGCTAGGAGAAACCTCGCATATTCAAAAATATGTGCTCCGGGTCAACCTGTAAGAGAACCCGTTTCACCATCACCAACTCCTGACGATGATGGATCTATGGCCAGGGCAAACTACATGATATATTTCACTGTGATTAATTAGTGTCTTTTATATGGATTGTAAGATTCAACCAAGTTGTATAACATGTAAACTATAACAACATAAACAGTATGAAACTCAATAGTATGCTTTCATTGTAGTCAACATTATCCTGATCCATCATAAGGATCCCACATTACATGCTATCACTTGGCTCCTTGCCAATCATCCAGATCCATCTCAAGGATCATCACATTGCCATGGGATCGCAATCCCTCATCACATAGTGCCACTGTCTCTCAATGCTTACATCATCAACATGGGATAGAAATCCCAAGAACTTCAGTCAAATACATCATACAAGTTATATCATCATCAAGAGTACCTATCATAGCAAGGTTTACTCAACATATATTCATCATATCCCTTTACCTGGATATACATCTGTATGAGACCTGTATGGTTAGTGTACACAATAATCATAGGATTTAACAAAAAAACCATGCTATCATTATAAGGTGACATTAATAACTATATACTTTATCAATCATGCCTCAACTTGTGATCATGAGCTTAGGTTTCATCATAAAGCAAACCATATTACATGCTTACCATTATCTCAGCTTTATACAGATAATCAAGATGATCACATACATGGGTAAAGACATATGTGTTACATAAACAAGATTTACCATATAAATTACCATTCAGCATGTCGATTTATGTGACAGGCAGGACTCTCACTAAAAGCACCACAAACCCTCATCAATTGGTATCGGGCAGGATACCCTTATCTATGGGTGATATCGGGCAACATAGTTTCGGGCTGGTGTGACGCGCACCCTGTCGTTCACTCACAAGGGGTTAGGGTGACGCCCGTCACAACTACTAGCAATGCCTACCTCAAGGCACAACAGCCCCAAACTACATCTTAAGACAGGTGTGTATCGAGCAAGATACTCCATAAGAGGTATTTTTCAAGGGTGTAGCTAAACTGCCGTCAAGGAAACTATCGTCCAGCCAACCAACTCATGGCCTATCGGCTGACACACGGCAGGGTGGTAGTGTGACGCCCTTCACATAGATCAGGGGTATCATCCATCTCAACCACAACATATCATCCAAGGTCAGACCAAAGGAAGGATATCGGGCATCACCACCAACAACACCATATCGGGCAATACAAGGAACAACTCTAACAAAGTTCACAACCACCACAAAGCTCACCCTTCAAGTCCAAGGTGAGAGAAGGGTGTTGCTCAAGCTACTAAAACACAAGCTCACCTCTCAACTTAAACGAGAGAGGAGTGTTGCTTATAATTCTAGAACTCAAGCTCACTCCTCAAGACCTAGGAGAGAAGAGAGTATTGTTCACCAAGAAACCCTAGAGCACAAAGTTCGGCCAACAAGAACAACTAAGCAAGAGACAAAGCTAGCAACATATAAGAACATGAAAGGAGGTAGTATAGTTAGGGTTAGGAGTTATGCAACCCGCCTTAAGCAAGCTCCAAGCTCTTAGCACCAAGGAAGAAGAAAGCTCCAAGGAAGATCGGCCACCAAGCTAGCTCCTCTGAGGGTGTCATCCACCAAGCTTGCAAGGGAGAAGGGTATCGTGCACCAAGGGAGAGGGAGAGACCAAAAGGATCCCGAGAAAGAGAAAAAGAACACATATATAGAAGGGAATGGAGGAGAAAACAAGGTAGAGCCAAGCAAGGTGTCACCCACCTAGGGACACTTGTCAATGTGCACAAGCCACCATTCTAGCAAGTCCTAAACACATGTCCAAGGTCATTGCTACATGCAAGCATCAAGTACCAAGTGTCCACTAGTGGTGACACAAACGAGGTCAAATCTTGGTCAAAGGTCATGGGCAACACACTTGAGTGGTACACCTCCAGCATGGGTGATACACCCCTGGGTGACACAGCCCTGGGCGACACAACCACTTCTTGCCTGACACAAGGCCCAAAGGAAACAAAAGCAAGGCACCACAAGGCCCAACAAGCTCAACCAAGCCCAAAGGAACTCAAGCAATGAGCCCAAGCCTTCCTCTCTACACTAGAGGAAGCAAGGAGAGAGAGGGACACCTCACAAGGTGACAAACTTGCCCACAAACCCTAAACTTGGGTTAATTGCAAGTAGCACCTCCAGCTCTCAACAAAGCACAACCAAACCCTAATCACCACTAAAGGTGATTAGCAAGCAACTAAGCATCAGGGTTAAGCAAAGAAAACAGGGTAAACCCTAAACGGAGGTTAGGGTCCTTACAAGCTAACCCCCTTCAAAGGGATTTCTTCCCCAAAATCCGAAGAGAAAAGTGAGGGATACTTCCTCCTCATCTCTTCCTCCAACTCCCACATGGCTTCCTCAATGCCACGATGATGCCAAAGAACCTTCACAAGAACCCAGTCCTTCCTCTTCAGCTTCTTAACTCTTCTGTCAAGGATCGCCATAGGACCTTCCTCGTAGGTCACATCTTCATCAAGCTCAACTTCAACTGGCTGTATCACTGTTCCCAAATCTGGATGGCTTTTCTTCAGCATACTGACATGGAACACTGGATGTAACCTGTGCAACTCTGGAGGCAACTCTAACTCGTAACCTACTTTGCCAACACGTGTTATGACCAGGTATGGCCCCATATATCTAGGTGTGAGCTTACCCTTCTGGCCGAACCTTAGCACACCTTTCCACGGCGAGACTTTAAGATACACTTTGTCTCCTACCTGGAACTCCAAAGATCGTCGACGATTGTCTGCGTAAGACTTCTGCCTATCTTGTGCCGCTTTCAACTGTTGTTGTATCACTTTGATCTTTTCTGACATCTGTTGTACTAACTCAGGACCCAAAAGTTGATATTTGCCAGACTCGTACCAACACAAAGGAGATCTGCACTTCCTGCCATACAAGGCCTCATAAGGAGCCATGTCATTGCTCCGTTGATAACTGTTGTTGTAAGCAAACTCTATCAAACTGAGATGTACATCCCAACTACCTAGGAACTGCAAAACACAAGCTCGAAGGAGATCCTCCAAAGTCTGAATAGTCCTCTCAGACTATCCATCTATTTGCAGGTGGAAGGCGGTACTGGACCTCAACTGCGTTCCCAACGCCTTATGCAATTGTTCCTAGAAATGACTTGTGAACTGAGGACCTCTGTCAGATACTATTGTCACTGGCACACCGTGCAAACGCACTATCTCGTCCACATATACTTGAGCGAGCTTCTCTGCGGTATATGTCGTCTTTACTGGTATGAAATGGGCAGACTTCGTCAATCTGTCCACTATAACCCAAATGGAATCATGATTCCTAGTTGTCCTGGGCAGACCAACTACAAAATACATGGTTATATGATCCCATTTCCACTGCGGTATCGGTAGGGGTTGCAACGTACCTGCCGGCTTCTGATGTTCAGCCTTGACTTGCTGACAAACCGCGCATCTCGCCACAAACTCAGCTACATCTTTCTTCATGCCAGGCCACCAATACAAGTCTTTCAGACTGTGATACATCTTGGTGACACCTGGATGCATAGCTTACATCGACGTGTGTGCTTCCTCGAGCACGAACTTCCTTAGATCATCAGCCTTAGGGACAACCATCATGTCACGATAGCAAACTAGTCCATCCTCAGACTCATGGAACCCATCACGCTTTTCACTGCCGAACTCAGATCTGATTAACTGTACTGCATCATCCGTTTGCTGTGCATCTTTGATCTACTGTCTCAGCATAGGCTTGACTTGTATCTGTGCTAAGAGTCCAGCTAACAAGGAAACATCCATCTGCACATTCATCAGGATGATACTCGATAGTGCAGTCGTAATCATTGATTAACTCCATCCATCAACGTTGTCGCACGTTCAACTCATGCTGTGAAAAGATGTACTTCAAATTCTTATGATACATAAAGATTTGACACACTTCCCCGTAAAGATAGTGTCTCCAAATCTTTAGCACATGAACCACTACTGCCCACTCCAAGTCATGAGTCATATAGTTCTCCTCGTGTTTCTTAAGCTGTCGCGAAGCAAAAGAAACCACGTGATCTTTCTGCATCAGCACACAACCTAAACCTTTCTTGGAAGCATCGGAGAAAACAACATAGCCCTTTCCAGGCTCTGGCAGGATTAACACTGGAGCACTTCTCAGCTTCTCCTTCAAATTCTGAAAAGCTTGCTGACAACGATCATCCCAGACAAAAGGTACATCTTTTCTGGTCAACTTCGTCACTAGCAACGCAATCGCACTGAAGTCCTTGATAAATCTCTAGTAGTATCCTGCTAAACCAAGGAAACTACGAACTTCTATCGGCGTCTTCGGCTGTTCCCATTCTGCAACAGACTCCACCTTTCTCGGGTCCACTTTGACTCCTTCTACAGATATCACATGACCCAAGAAAGTCACTTCTTCCAACCAAAGCTCACACTTACTGAAGTTGGCATACAACTGATGTTGGTGAAGAAGAGTTAACGCTCGTCGAAGATGTCGCTCATGCTCTTACTTGTCCCGACTATAGATCAAGATGTCATCTATAAAGACTACAACAAACTGATCTAAGAACGGACGGAACACTTTGTTCATCAGATCCATGAAAGCAGCAGGTGCATTGGTTAGCCCAAACGGCATAACCACGAACTCAAAGTGACCATACCTCGTCCTGAAAGCTGACTTTGGTATGTCATCCGCCTTAATCCTCAACTAATGATATCCAGACCATAGATCGATCTTCAAAAACATCGTAGCACCATGCAACTGATCGAACATATCATCTATCCTCTGTAACGGGTACTTATTCTTGATCGTGACCTTGTTCAACTATCGGTAATCTATACACAACTGCATTAATCCATCCTTCTTCTTGACGAACAACACGGGAGCACCCCAAGGCGACGTACTTGGTCGGATGAAACCTTTCTCCAACAACTCTTGCAACTGCTTCTTAAGCTATGCCATCTCCACTGGAGCCATCCTATACGGTGTCTGTGCAACTGGTTGTGTTCCTGGATCCAGATTGATCTCAAAATCAATCTCTCGGGGTGGAGGAACACTAGGGAACTCATCAGGAAACACATCGACAAACTCTCGAAAACTGACACCTCTTCAAGACTAGGACCTTTCTCCTTGGTAGCCACAACGGTATCCACAATGTGAGCTAAGAACGCCTCACATCCTTGTCGTAGTAACCTCTCTGCTACCATAGCTGATACTAGACATGTCAGAAGAATCTTCCTATCTCCCTGGAAGATCCACTTCTCTCCCACATCATCAAACACAGCCTGCTTGGAACCACAGTCCAAAACAACCTTATACTTCTCCAGGGTATCCATCCCAAGGATAACATCGAAACCATGCATATCAAGTGGTATAAGATCTACATGGATGTTGTGTTCCGAAAAAGACAAGACACAAGATGGACACTCTTCTCGAAGCATCGAGGAACTATCAAGAGGGGTTTCTAACAACAAGCTATCCTTTTTACAACTAACAGGTAAATGACAGTTTTCAAGCATACTATAGGCGATAAAAGAGTGTGTAGCACCCGGGTCAACCAGAACAGATATAAAGCAAGAAGAAGACATATCAGAATGAAATAACTCCATCTAACTTGTCACCACTCACGGGTTGACTATCGCCTCCGGCTGATTCATAGCATAGAATTGAGTCGTTGCTTATTGTCCACGTCCTTTGCTTCCATGAGCAGACGATCCAGCTTGCGACGCTTGACTGTGTCCTCACCCTCTGCTACTACTGGGCTGCTGTCTATCTGATCCTTGTTGATTCTGTCTTGACTACTGCGTCACTTCAACATCTCTATTTGGGCAATGTGACTTGAGATGCCCGGTCTGACCACAAAGATAGCATGCCCTATCTTCAAACCATGGAATAGATGGCCCTGTCACTGCCACTGAAGTTGTACTATGTGCCTTAGATGGAGAAGAAACATATCCTCTTCCCTTACTCAGAGACCACTGCGACGGTACACTGGAACCTCTCATCACAAAAGGTGTTGAAAACCTTGGCTTCTTGAAGCCACCAAACCTCTGTCCCTGAAACTAAGCATGCCTTTTGTGAGACATGGATTCTTGTTTCTCCCTTACTGACCTTTCAATTCTCCGGACAGATTCCACAAACATAGAAAAATGCTCACGGTTCTCCAACGCAGAAATAGGTGTTGTCAACTCAGCACTCAGACCTTTCTCAAAGCGTCTGATCAGCTCCTCATCTATTGCTGCCATGTGAGGACAAAACCTCAACAGATCCATGAACTTAGCCTCATACTCGGTGATGTTCATCGTTCCTTGTCATAGGCTCTCAAACTGATTGATATTCTCATCCAGATACGTCTTCGGAAAGTATCTACTGACAAACTCGTGCTGGAAAACTTCCCAACTGATCACCTCACCAGGTCACTTCTCTTCCTCGATGGTCCACCAGTGACCAGCACTACCCTTCAGAAGGTAGACAGCGTGCTTTACTTTGTCTGCTTCGGGGATGTCAAGGATCTGGAAAGCCTTCTCAAGACTTGTCAGCCACATATCTGCATCCGCTGGATTAGCCATTCTAGCATAATCCGAAGCTCCGACTCAGCGAAGCCACTCAAAGGTCTTCCCAATACCCGACGTTTCACCATGGGGGGCCTGTGCTCTCGGTAGAGGCACTGGCAATCTTTCTACCATGAGATTCATCGTAGCCATCATCTGCCCCATAAGCTATTGGTAGGCAGGATTTTCAAGAATGGTTGGGTCAGGTTGGGGGACCTCAGGCACCCGATCTTCATGTGCCTACCCAAAAGCTCCATCAACTGATGCAGCATCGCTGTTCTCAGCAGCGTGTTCTTCATGGTTTCCAGACATCTTGGCTTTTCTTCCGCTGAGGGCAGAAGATGATCGTGAGAAAATCTGGAAAACTCACAAGAACATACTCAACCTAGTCCTAAATCCCTATAGACTCAGCGAACCTAGGGCTATGATACCAAAACTTGTGGCAACACATCCCACTATCACACAGACAATGAGGTGATACGTGAAAACATGCGGAAATCACCATAACCACAGATTATCAAAACATGAGTTAATTAAAACCGATTGTGGAAAGCTCATAAACTGAGAAAACTTATTACATTCCAGTCCTCGTCCTATAGAAAACATGTTATATAAACATATACAAGCCTTGATACGTGTCCACAGCTTAAACGGTCAGCTGTTAAGCCATCACATGAGTTCATCACCGGTTATATATACATAACGGCCCACATCCAGCCAGCAGAAGGATATACAAAGGATCAACAGCTATACATCATGAAACTACATCAAAATGCTCCTAAGGACCTGAGAGTACAAGGATGACTCTAAGACTCTACTACAAAACACCAAAACAGAAGCATATATCCATCTCTTGCCTTCTACTGCTCGTCTTGCTGCTTGGTCGCAACTCCGCGACCATCACCACGTCTAGCTCGAACACCTGAAAATCAGCGGGGTGAGACAATTGAACATTGTCCCAGTGAGAAACATAACTCCCCTCCGAAACTATAAAACCAAAAGGATAAAGCACAGCAGCAAATATCTGGTAAAGGTATAACAAGAATAGTCTATATAGCAAAGCTATTCGTACCATTCAGGCTTACCAGGCTGTTCATAAGACATATCACCAAGTATCTCTTTATGGAACATGATTAACAAGATAAGATATATTGCTACATAACATGAGGAACATATAAATAACTGCAAGATATAGCAAGATTAACTACACAAGTAAGGCCTCAACCAATGTTCCGTGTTTGTCTTAAGCAGTAACTACTATACGGCTGGATTACGTATTATTATGCCCTGAGGAAGTGAGTCGTACCGCTCAAATCCAACTGACGATTGCAAAACCCAGAGCCAGTGCCATACAAGGTCAATAGAAGAGCCGGACTCCACGACCTGCCACCTCGTAGTCAGTGTACGAGTACAACACAAGCAGGACCGCAGTCTCATGCTTAAGTGGCCTCAGCCACAGGGTCAGCTCAATAGGCTACCCATCCTCTAGCCCGTCTCGGTATAGGTCTCAGCGCTAGTATATCTGAACCATGGGCCAATTCACCGTGCTCTGATCCATGACTGCATTCATGCTCCCATATCACATATCCTGAGCCATGGGCCTATTCACCATGCTCTATTCATATCCCGAGTCTGCAATCGTAGCTGCACTCGAATCCTCACTATTTTAGGCTAGGAGAAACCTCGCATATTCAACAATATGTGCTATGGGTTAACCTGTAAGAGAACTCGTTTCACCATCACCAACTCCTGACGATGATGGATCTATGGCCAGGGCAAACTACATGATATATTTCATTGTGATTAATTAGTGTCTTTTATATGGATTGCAAGATTCAACCAAGTTGTATAACATGTAAACTATAACAACATAAATAGTATGAAACTCAACAGTATGCTTTCATTGTAGTCAACATTATCCTGATCCATCTCAAGGATCCCACATTACATGCTATCACTTGGCTCCTTGCCAATCATCTAGATCCATCTCAAGGATCATCACATTGCCATGGGATCTCAATCCCTCATCACATAGTGCCACTGTCTCTCAATGCTTGCATCATCAACATGGTATAGAAATCCCAAGCACTTTAGTCAAATACATCATACAAGTTATATCATCATCAAGAGTACCCATCACAGCAAGGTTACTCAACATATATTCCTCATAGCCCTTTACCTGGCTATACATTTGTATGAGACCTGCATGGTTAGTGTACACAATAATCATAGGCTTTAACAGAAAAACCATGCTATCAGTATAAGGTGACATTAATAACTATATACTTTATCAATCATGCCTCAACTTGTTATCATGAGCTTAGGTTTCATCATAAAGCAAACCATATTACATGCTTACCATTATCTCAGCTTTATACAGATAATCAAGATGATCACATACATGGATAAAGACATATGTGTTACATAAACAAGCTTTACCATATCAATTACCATTCAGCATGTCTATTTATGTGAGGGGCAGGACTCTCACTAAAAGCACCACAAACCCTCACCAAGTGGTATCAGGCAGGATACCCTTATCTATGGGTGATATCAGGCAACATAGTGTCGGGCTGGTGTGACGCGCACCCTGTTGTGCACTCACAAGGGGTTAGGGTGACGCCCGTCACAACTACTAGCAATGCCTACCTCAAGGCACAACAGCCCCAAACTACATCTTAAGACAGGTGTGTATCGAGCAAGATACTCCATAAGAGGTATTGTTCAAGGGTGTAGCTAAACTTCCGTCAAGGAAACTATCGTCCAGCCAACCAACTCATGGCCTATCGGCCGACACACGGAAGGGTGGTAGTGTGACGCATGTCACATAGATCAGGGGTATCGTCCATCTCAACCACAACATATCGTCCAAGGTCAGACCAAAGGAAGGATATCGGGCATCACCACCAACAACACCATATCGGGCAATACAAAGAACAACTCTAACAAAGTTCACAACCACCACAAAGCTCACCCTTCAAGTCCAAGGTGAGAGGAGGGTGTTGCTCAAGCTACTAAAACACAAGCTCACCTCTCAACTTAAACGAGAGAGGAGTGTTGCTCATAATTCTAGAACTCAAGCTCACTCCTCAAGACCTAGGAGAGAAGAGAGTATTGTTCACCAAGAAACCCTAGAGCACAAGGTTCGGCCAACAAGAACAACTAAGCAAGAGACAAAGCTAGCAACATATAAGAACATGAAAGGAGGTAGTATAGTTAGGGTTAGGAGTTATGCAACCCGCCTTAAGCAAGCTCCAAGCTCCTAGCACCAAGGAAGAAGAAAGCTCCAAGGAAGATCGGACACCAAGCTAGCTCCTCCGAGGGTTTCGTCCACCAAGCTTGCAAGGGAGAAGGGTATCGTGCACCAAGGGAGAGGGAGAGACCAAAAGGATCCCTAGCAAGAGAAAAAGAACACATATATAGAAGGGAATGGAGGAGAAAACAATGTAGAGACAAGCAAGGTGTCGCCCACCTAGGGACACTTGTCCATGTGCACAAGCCACCATTCTAGCAAGTCCTAAACACATGTCCAAGGTCATTGCTACATGCAAGCATCAAGCACCAAGTGTCCACTAGTGGTGACACAAACGAGGTCAAAGCTTGGTCAAAGGTCATGGGCGACACACTTGGGCGATACACCTCCAGCATGGGCGATACACCCCTGGGCGACACAGCCCTGGGTGACACAACCACTTCTTGCCTGACATAAGGCCCAAAGGAAACAAAAGCAAGGCACCACAAGGCCCAACAAGCTCAACCAAGCCCAAAGGAACTCAAGCAACGAGCCCAAGCCTTCCTCTCTACACTAGAGGAAGCAAGGAGAGAGAGGGACACCTTACAAGGTGACAAACTTGCCCACAAACCCTAAACTTGGGTTAATTGCAAGTAGCACCTCCAGCTCTCAACAAAGCACAACCAAACCCTAATCACCACTAAAGGTGATTAGCAAGTGACTAAGCATCAGGGTTAAGCAAAGCAAACAGGGTAAACCCTAAACGGAGGTCAGGGTCCTTACAACAACCATCCTTCAAACCTTAGGATCGGGATGTTGAGGACACAATCTATTTCACCTGCATATACTCAATAGTATACGACTCCAGGTTTCCCTTTTAGAATACTCATTTCTCCATCCAACAAGTTCTGACACTGGAATGATTCTAGAATACAGGGAACCAGATGATTAGGGTTTCACTTGATTAGTTAATACCCACTGGGTGAGTTAAGGTTGCATCAATCAATATGTATACAAACCCTAAATGATTTCTACAAAAACATTGGTATATCACAACTCTAGAAGATATAAAATGTATGAGATATAATTCTTATCACATCATCACATGATACCAATCCTTGTCACACATGAAGAGGATCACACCTCCATAAGGGCTCAAACCATGCCCATAGGTCATTAAGACCATTCACATATCTCCTACTAGAATATCATTATCTTTTCACACCTTATAAAAGGTCCAACAAACCATCACCATACTTGTGATACATAGGTTCAGCATAACCTTGCCTCAAAGAGCTATGATGTTCATAGGGTAACATAGTAGAGTTACCAAAATGTTAAGGGAGTATTCCTTCATCATATCAACATACAAGGAAACTAAGTATGAATAATCATTATCATTTAATTGGATTAGGTTAGGTTTCAACAAGGCAAGTTGAATTGATGTTATAAATAAACACACAAAACTAAACTATTGATTCATACATTTACTTAGGCAAAAGCACAACCATAAAATCTAGAAAATCCATTGGATCATGGATATACTTAAGCCAAAATGTCACCATCAAAATATGAACCTCCAACAAGACCATTGGATGTTAGATAAACAAAACCATCAGATCACACACTACGTACAAGCATGGGCATATACATAACACAATTCATAATCATCGGATTGTATCATCAAACCAAAACCATTGGACTAACAACTAGAGAAATCATCATTTGATACGGCTAGGATAGCCATAAGATCATATACCTAGAAGAGCCATCGAATCATAGGCCTAATGAGGCCATCAGATCATAGACCCAGAGGTACCATCAAATCTTGACCTGGTTAGGCCATCAGTTGTGAACAACTAGGTAAACCATTGTTTGTTGACAACAGGTGAACCATCGGATGTTGACACCATAAAGACCATCGAATCTTGCAACCAGTGAAAGAATAGGTTGTGAACCATCGAATCATGCAACCAGTGAAGCCATCAAGTCATGATGTAGTGAGACCATCGTTTCCAAACCCAATGAAGCCATTAGTTATCATCACTAGGTGGAAACTAGGTCTAAAACATCAAGTAAAACCACTGATTGATAGAGTGAGGAAAACCATCAGTTGAGGCCACTTGATGGGAGCACGAAGACCATAAATTCTAGAGGAACAAAGCCCTCATTTAAGAACAAGAAGGCCCATTAAAATACTACTAAGTCCAAACCACATGTTGACACTAAAAGACAAACCAGTCTCAATGCAAGAGAGGAAAATAGTTCGAAACCCTAAGGAAAAGCCATCGTTTGTAACACTCAAGGGACCATCATTTCATAGACATGCAAGGATTATAACTCCTAGTTCCAAGGAGGAAACATGCACAAGGTTTATAGGTACACTATGGAAGGTTATTTACTCAAGATATACCACATAAGCTTAAATCCTAGGTAAGCATAACACCTTTCTACTTGGAACTACATTTCTAAGGCAAGATCAATACATGCAAGTTAAGAGTAAGCAATAAACACGGAGAAGATTATATAAATCGTCTCAAGATAGGAGATGAGGGTAGAAACAACAAGGTAGCTCGAAGAGAGAGAAAATAAAACCCTAGCTTGAGCACTCCACAAGTCCAAGCTAGCTCCTTTCTCCAAGAATAAGCAAAACCCTAGGTCAAAGAAGAAGAAAGAAGATGTTCTTCAATCTCTAACACAAGATCGACCAACAAACACCATGGATTTGACTAATAAGGGAGATAGTAAGGTAGGGCAACAAGGAAAATGAAGGAGGGAAGGAGATATTACTCACTTCGGTCAAGAATCAAGGCAAGGAAACTCCACACGACCTAGAAGAGGGTAGATCCAAACCCTAGGAGCACATGCAAGCAAGATCAGTCGAGCTTCTTCTTCCTTGATCTCATTAGTCTCCAAAAGGCAAGAGGGACGAGCTCCAAGAAGAGAGAAAGAAGAGAGGGTGTCTAAAGAGCATTTTTGCATGGAAGGAGAGAGGTATATAAAGCTTGGGGTGAGAGAGAAAGGAAGTGGATGTGTCAAGCCATGCATGCATGTGACCAAGGTCAAAATATCTCTTCCATGCAAAACTAGGTCAACCATCATTTCTTAACACCGGGGGACCTTCAAATGTCATCCCTAGAGAAACTATCAACCTCCTACAATAGGTGCCCTATCAGATCATGACATCCCTTTGTCACAAGAGCAAACCCTAGCATCACTGTCGGTTGTTGCACCTCACTTGGTGAGCCATCAACCTTGGTGCCTCAAGAGGGAAACCTTCAACCCTCAAGCCACATAAGAGGACCACCATCGGATCCCACCACCCAAAGGTGGACCATCAAATCCCAACATCCAAAGGAAACCATTGAGTTAGGGCATCTATGGTGAGGAAACCCTAATCTCAAACCAAGGTTAGGTGTCACCCTAAAGCAAAGGTGCAAAAAGGTGCCCAAAGGTACAACTATATCAAACATGATATGAAAACTTATAAGGCACATCATACATGTGACAAACTGCAAGGAAAAACCTAGATATGGAGAAAATTACATAAAAGCCCTTATAAGGACATATATAGAAAAACTTGCTCAAACTGGACCAAACTTGAAACCTAACTTTTCACATGATATTGAAGCACATATTTAGGATTAATTAAGGTTTTAATCACTTAATTAAGATATTAAGCCATGTTTAACCATAAATCAAGGTTAGGGGTCTTATAATTAAAAAACCCTAAAAGGGATTTCACCTCCAAAATCCTACACAAATAAATACAGGTACTTCCTACACATCTCATCCTCTAACTCCCATGTGGATTCCTCCACACCACAGTGATGCCACAACACCTTTAGTAAGGCTATATCCTTCTTCCTCAACTTATGCACACACCTATCTAGGATCAACACCAGACCCTCAGCATAAGAAACATCCTCCTCCAACTCAACCTTTACTAGCTATAACGCCTACTATGTAACAGGGTGACACATCATGGAGTGTAACTGTGTCTTGTATGCAGGTGATGACGATGATGACTTCCTTCTCTAAGAATCAACTACCATGTTTGCCTTCCATGGATGATAGTCTATCGTGCAATCATAGTCTTTGATAAGCTCCATCCATCTCCTCTGCCTCATGTTCAGCTCATGCTTTGAGAAGATGCACTGAAGGTTCTTGTGGTCAGTGAAGATCTGACACTTCTCCAAATATAGATGGTGTCTCCAAATCTTCAAGGCATGAACCACAATTTCTAGCTCTAGGTCATATGTTGGATAGTTCTCCTCATGTTACTTAAGTTGTCATGAAGCAAAATAAATCACATTCTTGTCCTACATCAGCATGCATCCCAAGCCTTTCTTTGAGGCATCACAAAAGATGATGTAGCCTTTCCCTTGATCTGCCAACATTAACACTGGAGCACTGGTCAACTTATCCATTAGCAACTGGAAAGAATGTTGACACTTGTCATCCCAGACAAAAGGAACACCTTTCCTATTCAAACTTGGCTAGGGATAGTGCTACAACACTAAAATTCTTAATGAATCTCTTGTAGTATCCCGCGAAACCTAGGAAAATTTTGACCTTAGTAGGTGCCTTGGGATGCTCCCACTCCAGCACTAACTCAACCTTCTTTGGGTCTACACAAATGCCTTTGGCAGATATGACATGACCAAGAAAACATACCTCAGTCAACCAAAACCCGCACTTGCTGAACTTGGCATACAATCAGTGTTGCCACAACAACTCCAAAGCTTGACGAAAATCCTGCTCATGTTGATGATTGTCCTTAGAGTATATCAAGATATAACCTATGAACATGACTACAAACTGATCCAAATACAGTTGTAACACCTTGTTCATCAAATCCATGTAAGTTTTTGGTGCATTGGTTAGCCCAAGCAACATATACAAACTCATAATTACCATACCTTGTCTTAAAAGTAGTCTTAGGTATGTCATCCACATTGATCCTCAATTGGTGATATCCTGACCTCATATCTATCTTAAAGAACATTGTAGCACCTCTCATCTGATTAAACAAATCATCAATCCTTGATAACAAATACATGTTCTTCACTATGGCCTTGTTTAACTATCGATAATCTATGAAAAGCCTCATACATCCATCTTTCTTCTTCACAAAAAACACAGGAGAACCCCAAGAGGAAGTGCTCGGTCTGATGAAACCCTTCTCTAATAGCTCAAGCAACTGTTTCTTCAACTCCTACATCTTTGTTGGTGTCATCCCCTAAGGTGCCTTTACTATGGGTTGTGTTATAAGAAAAAGATTGATCTAAAAATAAATCTCTCTAGGAGGTGGAACACCAGGAAACTCATCTGAAAAGACATCCTCGAACTCACACACTATAGGTACCTCCTAGATACTAGGATTCCTCACCTTGGTATCTAAAACATGTTCTAAGAAAGCCTCACACCCTTATCTCATCAGCCACAACTGACACCAAACACGTAGGAAGAATCCTATTATCTCATTGGAAAGTCCAAGAGATATCTCAATCATAGAACGTCGCCACCTCGGAACTACATCCCAAAACAACCTTGTACTTCTCCAAGGTATACATCCCTAGGATCACATCAAATCCATGCATGTCAAGTGGCTTAAGATCCACTTGCATGTTGCGTCTTGAGAAAGAAAGAATGCAAGATGGAAACACCTCATGCAACTCAGTGGAACCAACTAAAGGGGTTTCTAACAAAAGGCTATTTGCTCTATTACAAAGAGGCAGATAACAACTACTTATCACCTCTCTAATGTTAAATGAGTGTGTTGCACCCAGGTCAGCCAAAACATATATGAAAGAAGAAGCATATAAGTTAGAATGAAAAAATTCCATCTGACATATCTTGACCCATGGATTGACCACTACCTCTGACTGACTCATGTCATAGAATCTTGACGTCGCCTATTGTCATCCTCATATTCTTCCAACCGGTCCAGACGACCCCGTCTATGATGTCTGACCACATCCTCTACCACCACCACAACTTTTGTACAGTTGCTACAAACTCTGTTGACTCTACCTTAGTTGTTGTGTCACTTCATCATCCTTCATAGGGCAAAACACCTCAAATTCCCCACTTGTCCACACTTGTGGCATGTTCTCAAATCTATTGGGGCCTAGATAGCCCTGTCACTAACACTGATGTTGCACTGCGTGCTCCTGCTAGCAGAAAGATGCGATCTCTACCCTTAATCAAGGATCACTGTGATGATAGTCCTAATCTCGATTTAGAAAAAGTGGATCTCTATTGTGATTGTGGTGATGAGAACCTCAGTTTCTTAAAGCCGCCAGAAGATTGTCCTTGGAACTGAGCTAGCCTCTTCCTAGCATTGGCTTCATGCTTCTCTATAGAAGACCTCTCAATCCTCATCACATACTCCACAAAGGTAGAGAACTTCTCTACATTCTCCAAAGCAAATGCAGTCATAGACAAATCTGAACTCAAACCTTCAAATTGTCTCCTTTTTTTCCACTTCCGTATGAGGACAGATGCTCAAAAGCTCCACAAAACTCACCTTATACTCATTGATAGACATCGATCCTTGGCATAACTTCTCAAACTAAGATATCTTCTCATCCAAATATGTCTCAGGGAAGTAGTGGCTGACAAACTTGCGCTGGAACTCTTCCTAACTCATAGAACTCTTAGTCTCTTTTCTTCTTCTATGACCCACCAATGGCTAACACTTCCCTTCAACGGGTAAACAGCATGCTTCACCTTGTCCTCATTTGTGATGTTTATGATCTAAAATGCCTCCTCAAGCTTGATTAACCACTTGTCAGCGTCTGTCGAGTATGTTGTCCCCACGTACTCAGTAGCTCCAACATGCTTCAACCGCTCAAACGTGTTCCTTGGACCCTGAGATTTCACACTAGGGATGACTATCTTAGCTTGATATATGGGCTCCCTATCCACTATGTGCATAATTGTTGTAGTGATTTGTCCAAACATGAACTGGAAAGTTGGTTGGCCATGGTTGCAGGGTCAAACTGAAGCATTACATACTGTCTTGGAACTGTCACAGGCACTCTGCCATCATGTTTCGGCTTCCTACCACCACCTCCTAGCATGACAAAGCTACTCTCTGCATGCTCTTCATGTTCTTCAGACATATCTATATAAGCATAAGCTATGATCAGATCTGTTGGATTACATAAGAAGAGACACAAAATTTAAGTCATGTGTCCTTGTAGACTCAAAGAACCTAAAACTTTAATAAAAACAATTTGAGACCACCCCGATGCACTGATGTAAATTACTCAAAACTGAAAAACACAATCAATCACTAATAAACTACATAGCAAAAAAAGGGATAGTTAAAATTGAATTAAGCATCACCAACACACAATGTACAAGTCCATCAACCTGTATAAATGCACATATCATACTAGGTATTACATATCCATCTAGTGGCCTCAGCCACAACTTGTATACAAAAGAGATGTAGTTCCATATATACATTCTACATACAACATAGACATACTACCAAAAAAATCGAGTCGATATACGTGTCATCTACAAAACATCCTCTACCCGGACCTGAGAGTACAAGGATGACTCTAGGACACTCTAAATACTAGCCAACCTTATGCTTGTACTGCTCTCCAAGCTACTCTTCCTCACCTCCATCAACCTTATGATGTTGTTGACGATCACCTAAAATGATGTGGTGACCCACGAGGTGAGATCCATGTCCTAGCGAGAGATATAACTCTCAGCAATGAGTATTAATTACAACAACTTATATATTTAAGAAGGTTAAGTAGATAAAATAGATTAGCAGTTAAACATATAAAGCATGATTAACACAATATATAGAGGAATAGGTAACGGTATGCCAAACGACCATCTCACTGGGTGAGATGACCATTTGGGCAGCCAGACAGGCATCTCAAGTAGTTGAGACAGTTGTTTGGGGGTCAGGATGACCGAAGATCGAATTGGCATAGTTCTATCTTTGAACCGATCAGCTCATCTCAACTCACCAGACGGTGGTCTGGGTGAGTGACAAGCATGTCTTGCTTGGGTGATATGGCCCGATTAGGGCCAGACAAAGGTTTGGGAAGTTTCCCAAATAGTTTTGATTGAATATACTTGGAAAGAAAGTAACATTAATATGTATATTAATTAGAATTGAAATTTCCAAATTCGTGCGTGATTGGGAAACTGCCAAACAACCATTTGGCAGTGTGAGACAATCATCTTGCACACCAGATGACCATCTCGGTGTGCCAAATGGTCGTTTTGACTATCACATGTTGTGAAAGTTCAAGTTCTTCCAGTCCTTTCCACTCCCACATAATCTCGTACATATTGGGAACTCTAACCCTAACCTCACCTATAAAAGGAGGGGTACTGGGGGCTTCCCAAGGCACAACACAGACAATTGTTGTCCTCTCTGGTTGCAGTAACCAAGAGATCCCAGGCAAGTCCTACCCGACAGGGAGGGATAGCCAAATGGAGAGAACAATTGATAGTTGTCATTGTGGGAGAGCATGTTGGTGACTAGTACCCCATGGGAGGGACAACTCCTTCCTGTACATTCTTGATGAACGACATGAGTTCTAATTGGTCTGTGTGGACTACTCTAGAGGAAGGAGTCTTTTGGCTGTTGCTCAGAGATCAAAGTCAACCTACAGTCCGTGGCGAGACCACCGGAGCCACTGCATAAGTTGTGCAGACAGTTGTTCGTGGTGAAGACAAGGAGTTACACAACCACCATCCAAGAGAAACTTGTCAGTAGTTGCAAAGAAGCAAGTTTTATTGCTAGACTTGCTCCAGGACCAGGTATAACATGCTAAAACCGTCCTTCCTATTTCATAGTAGTTGACACGATCTTGTTGTTTTCGGAATACAGATAGATAAAAAATTTGTTTCTGCTACTATACTATGTGCCTGTATTTCCCAACACAACAAACCATCACCATACTTGTAATACACAAGTTCAACATAACCTTGCCTGAAAGAGCTATGATGTTCATTGGATAACATAGTAGAGTTACCATAATGTTAAGAGAGTATTCCTTCATCATATCAACATATAAGGAAACTAAGTAGGATTAACCATCATCATTTGATTGCATTAGGTTAGGTTTCAACAAGATAAGTTGAATTGATGTTACAAATCAGCACCCAAAACTGAACCATTGGTTCATACGTTTACTTAGGCAAAAGCACAACCCTAACACCTAGAATCTCCATCAGATCATGGATATACTTAAGCCAAAATGTCACCATCAAAACATGAACCTCCAACAAGACTGTCAGATGTTAGATAGACAAAACCATCTAATCACAGACTATGCAAAATCATAGGCATATACATAACCCAAGGTATAACCATTAGATTGTATCATCAAACCAAAACCATTGGATCAACAACCACAAAAACCATCATTTGATAAGCCTAGGATAGCCATCAGATTATACACCTAGAAGAGACATCAAATCATAGGCCTAGTAAGGCCACTAGATCATAGACCTAGATGTACCGTCAGATCTTGACCTAATTATGACATCGGTTTTGAACAACCATGCAAACCATCGTTTGTTGACAACATGTGAACCATCAGATGTTGACACCATAAAGACCATCAGATATTGCAACTAGTGTAACCATTGGTTGTGAACCATCAAATCATGGAATCGGTGAATCCATCAACTCATGAAACAGTGAGACCATTGCTTATGAACCCAGTGAAGCCATTGGTTGCCATCACTAGGTAGAAAACATGTCTGAAACATCAAGTAAAATTACCACTTTGATAGAGTGAGGAGAACCATCGATTGAGACCACTTGATGGGAGAATAAAGACCATCGGTTCTAGAGGAACAAACCCATCGGTTCTAATCACAAAAAGGCCCATTAAAATAGTACTAAGTCCAAACCATCAGTTGACACAAAAAGCCAAACCATCGAGTCTCAACACAAGATAGGAAAATAGTTCAAACCCATAAGGAAAAGTCATGTTTGCAACACTAAGGGACCATTATTTCATGGACACACAAGTATTATCACTCCCAGTTCCAAGGAGAAAACATGCACAAGGTTTAGAGATACACCAAGGAAGGTTATTTACTTAAGATTTACCACAAAAGCTCAAACCCTAGGCAAGCATAGAATCTTTCTACTTGGAACTACGTTTCTAAGGCAAGATCTATACATGCAAGTTAAGAGTAAGTAATCAAGTCTAGGTTTCTAGATTATGCATTCCTAGGGCAATTAGGGGCCGAGGGTAGTAATGGGGAGGTGAAATTAGGGTTTTAGACCCCAATTCCCCCACATTCTAGCCTTGAGAAGGCTCCATGCTAATTGCACTAGAATTATCCAATCTAGCTACTTAGATCTCTCACTTAGATTTAGGGAGATTGATTAGGATGTAGAAAGATGGGATGCAACCTAGGGATCCAAGAATTGGACCTAGGGGCAAATCACAAAATTCACACATATAAGCAATTTGTCTAAATTCCTAGGTGATTTCACACACAAACCAATAAGCAATTCATGGAGAATGAGATGCAAATAGAATATAATCAGTAAAAAATGGAATTACAAAGTTTACATGTCATTTCCCACAAACATGGTGTCAAAGTAACATAATTCCCCCCAAACAACCCACCCAAGGGGGCCTAGCTACACATAGAAATGGAAAATACAAAAAGAAAGGAGAAAGAGGTAGAAGAAGCCATGAGATGAAGGAATCCTCCTCTCTAGCTGCTGCAAGATGACCTCTTATCTCCTCCAAGGTGTAATGGTGTGGAATGAAGGGGATTATGGGTAGGAACTAGTATAAACTAGTGTTTTGGTGGTGGAAATGGTGAAATGGAGTGGAATGGAGGTGGAAATGGAGTGGGATGGCTAAGGGGTGAAAATGGGGAGCTAGGAGGTGGTGGAAGGTAGATAACCTTGTTTTCCAGCCTCCACCTAGGTATATATAGGTGTGGGGAAGCACTAGGGTAACTAAGGGTAGGATAGGGAAAATAGTGTAAAAATATGGTAGGGTTGGTTGGTCACCACAGCCGTTTTGACTTGCCACAGCCGTGGTGAGGGTGGTATGGGACGGTCATGGAGCAGGGACATGGGATTGGTATGGAAAGGGTGGTGAAGTGGCTAAGTAGAAAGTGGCCATGCCCGTGGCCGAGTGCCACAGGCGTGGTGGGTGAGTAGCACCACGGCCGTGTTGGGTAACGCGGCCATTTTGGAGGAGGAGGAGGATGTGTTCGTGGAGCAGCAACACGGGTAAGTTGAACTTCATAGGCCACTTCTTGTATTTTGTTGATTCTTCATCATGAATGACACAACCATGGGGGTGTGCCCCGTCTTTTACTCTGCTAGCCACGACCGTGGTATCTTCAGTTGGCCATGGCCGTGCTGATGGCCACGGCCGTGGGAATTTGGGTGCAAAATCCATGTTGACTCTGTTGATTTTTCACAATAAATGATACGACTGTGGGGGCATTCCCACGGCCGTGTTGTGGTCTGCAGTAGGCAATTTAACTTCAAACTTCATCATTCATGGATTTCTTTGCTTGAGGTTGATCCTTGGCCATTAAAGGTAGTTTGAGGGAGATTTTAGGGCCTTCTTTGGACCCCTCCATGAGTGGAGGAACCCCATGACTCCTTCCTTCTCTCTCATTCACCCTAATCATGGTCCAAGTACCTAAAAATGACGCAAAGAACATCCATAAGTGCATTTGGCAATGATAAACATATTAGGGGAAATATCTTGTAATCTAACATGTTTAGATGTGATTTAAGTACAAAATGGCACAAGATGGAGCACTAAAATAGGGATACATCACCACCCCAAACTTAAAACATACTTGTCCTCAAGTATGCTCTAACTTAATCTCTCTTTTCAGTTTTTATTCAAAATACAAGAATGGCAAATGCATAGCAATAGAAAATTATTGACTACATAGTCTTGGAAGTGATTAAGTGCATGTATTCCACATCTATCCTTTCCTCTTTCGCATACCATTCATGAACTGAGCACTGATCATACAAACTTCAAATATAAAGCATAGGAAATGCAAGTTGTCCATATGTCCTTCATGTCATTCTGGGTAAACTATTTCATGTTGGTGTTAATCAAAGATGACTAGGAGTATTGTTTCACTTTCATGCATTCACTCTTATTTCTCAAACCACACTAGATGACCCACATGGCTGTAGAAAAGGGTAAATGAGCTAGATTTGATGTTTTCTAGCTCAATGGGTGTGAAAACGGAAGAAAGGATTGCGGTAAGATTTTGGAGTATTTTTACACACTCATCTTTTCTTTATTTGAATGCTCTTAAACAGGAGCATCCTTTTATTTTGTTTTTGCTTTTCTTTTTCTTTTCTTTTCCTTTGCCCTTGGTATAAATAGGGCATATGGTGGATAGAGTGAATTGAGGAGGTGGAGATGTGGCCACCCCAAACTTTTGGGGGTAGCCACGACTACTATGTGCACTTTAGCATCTTTTCATGAGGTGGAGAGGTATGAAGATGGTGAAAGAATAGTCGGATCCAAAGCGGGGTCATTAGTGTAATCAAAGCAAACAAGTCCTATCTAAAACATGCAAAAATTACCAAAAATCTACATGATATGAAATGCATGGCAAAGAGAAGCAACAATTTTGAAAAACTAGGCAAAAATGCAAGAAAGCAACTACATGCTATGCCAAGATGCAATCAAAAATAGGAGCAAGAAAAGCTAAACTAGATATCATAGGTGGAACAAAATCACAGAGAGATAGAGGGTGGTACGTACCACCCTACCCACCCCAAACTTTAGAATCATGTTGTCCTCAGCATGAAACTATAGTGTAGGGTAGATAGGGGAAGTGTCACGGCTGCTATGGCGGCTGGTCTGACAAGTGAGGAGGATCTGGAGGAGGAGCTGAGGGCAGAGCTGATCCTATGGGAGGATGCTAGTAATAATGTCCCCAATAGTCATCTTGGGGTGGAGGGTATGTCTTTAGATATCCAGCTATGCCACCCCAAAAATCTCCACCCCATTCGGGGTTTCTTGCTGCTTGGGCATGGTGGTAGTGATACAAGTGGTTAACCTTGTGGTGCATTTGTTTTTGGTCTTGCCACATGTATTGCTAGATCAGCTGCATATCACTCTGTGTCTTTTGAATACCCTCGATTGTGCCTGGATGGTGGACATGTCGTAGGCGTTCACTAAGGGCTGTTGCAGCTGGGATATTCCTTCATCCCTCCTTCTTGTCCTTCAGGGTTGCCTATGTCCTTCATCTTCTTGCTCCTGCCCTTGTACATTTTATTCAGCTATATCTTCATGTGCGATAGTGGCTCCCCTAGTGTATGTCTCTCGTGGGTTTTTTTGCTGCCATTTCAACAATTTTTCTCTCAGTCTATAGAATACCCCCAACAAGGATAGAAGTGGCACCACGTGGTATGGAAGCTCAAGCTCAATGTCTAACACACTACTTGTGATATATATCATCCTTTTGTCCTTCATCTTGATAGTGAGCGCATAAGATAGTTGAGATCAACAAACTCTACCTCACATGCGTCTTCAAACCTAGAAAGATCATACCCCAAAGCGAGTGCAATTGAGGTTACAAACCCTCCCATAAAAAAAGGTGGTGTACTCTTGAAGAGTATGGACATCATGTAATCAATCAGTAGCACTCCAAGGTCTATATACCTTTTGTGGTTCATTGCCATCAAGACAAACATATCTTTTTGAGAAATGGAGCCGTGATTATCATACCATCCCACAATGGTATTTGCTAAGACCTTTTGCACATAACGGATTAGGGGGTTGCTTATAGCAGTGGTTTTGGACCTCCCTATGTTGTAATCATCTCTGCCTATCAGATTCTTCCAGAAATGTGCATATCAAAATCTACCTCTTTTTCTAGCAGGTCGTCATCCATCTTCTTGGCCTCTTCAAGATTTGCAGCAAAAATGCAGTTCAACTCAGTAGCTATGAGGGTGTGCATGTTGCCCATCATGGAAAACTTGATAGCTTCATTGTCCCTCACCTTTGTCTTCTCTAGAGTGGCAAAGAACTCTCTAGTAAGAGTGGCATAGGTTATTTGGGGTGTGAAAAGGATGTTCCACAACCCCATTTGCTTTAAACTTCCTTCCACCGCTTCTTTGATCCCTAGGTCATCAATGACTTTCTCACACCCATATCAAGTGGGGACGACTCTCCTTGTCATGCATTCCAGGTATGTGAGAGCGATCTTTCTTTGTCTGTGTCCTCTGCCATAGGACACTCATGTAGGGGCCTTTCCTAAGGCCTTCAATCTGTCCGCCTCCAACTGTTCCAGAACATCATCTTCCTCAAGCATCAGCTCTACCTCTTCCTCATCACTTTCATCTTCATCTTCCTCCATTATGTAAGATTGGGACCCCGAACTCGTGTCAAGGTTGTACCAATGTGCATATTGTTTTTCATCACGATGCAATTGCCATGTAGGTTGCGGCTGTCCACTACGCTCCGCCACCATGTGAAACGTTGAGTGGTGCGCTAGAGTGAGATTTGGTGGTAGCTTTGATGAGGACGGTGCTTCTTTGGATCTTTGGATTCTTTTGGCAGCCACCAACTCAACCACATCAATGATGTTATCCAAGTCGACACCCTCAGATTCCTCCTCTTCTTCTTCTTCTCCCTCATATGTGGTGTCGGTGATGTGGTGGCTGTCGGATGAATGTGAGTGGGACGCACTCACTGATTGTGAGCGATGAAGGGATTGGTATGTGAAGGTGGTTGGGTAGGGGGTGTGTGAGGGCACAAAAACATTGAAGGAGGCATTTTTGGAGTGCCGCTTTCCTCTGGTAATAATGTTGCCCCCCTTGGTTATTGCCTTCCCAATTTTCTTCATGGTTGGGCTGGAAAAGGGGGTGAAATTTGGATTTTGGTGTATGAGATGATGTGGATGTGGATTTGAGTGTAGAATGGAAGGAGAAGGATGTTTAGATGGTGGATGTGGGGTTTTGTTATGGATTTGGGAGAAAAATGGAGGGTTTATGTGAAGGCTTAGTGGAGGGGGTCGTTGGGCGGATTAGAGATGAAGGTGGAGATGGAGGGCCGATTGAGAGAGGAAAGGTGGTGCAAATGGAAGGGGGTGGTTGGGGAATGATTTGGTATTGATTGGAGGTCGATTGGGGTGTTTTGGGGGGTTGGAGGTGGATAATGGTGGAGGTCAGAAGTGTTGTGCACCGCCACAGTCATGCAACTGAGGAAGAAGAAGAAGAAATGAAGAGGGGGTTGGGTTTGGATGTTTAAAAGATATTTTTTTCCTAAACTGGGTCCAGCCACAGTCATGGCAAGTGGCCACGGTCATGGCTAGGGCTTGGTAGCACGGCCATGGTGGGTGCCACGATCGTGTTGTCGATGAAGAACATTCCAATCTGACCTCACCACGGTCGTGGTCATAAGCCACAATCGTCGTGGTGATGCATCTTCAACACGGGTGTGGTGGGTTGCCACAGCCGTGGTCATTCTCCCCAAAAACCCTAACATCTTCTGTAACTTCGATGAAATAAATCCCACAACGGTTGCATCTTCCCACGATCGTGGCACCGCATATTCAACACGGCTGTGTCAGTTTGCCACGGTCGTGGCCATTCGTCCAAAACAACCTAACATTCTCCTAGGTCACTTTGATGAAATAAAACAAAACGATCGTGGAATGAGGACACGACCATGGTTGTCCTCTTTTGCCATGGCCGTGTTCGAGCTCCACGGCCGTTCTGGGGGCAATCCTTCAATTTTCTCAATTCAAAATATAAGAACTTTGTTTGTCTTTGGCATTCTGCCACAAATTTGCTTTCATGACCATGACTCAACTTTCATCCTCTCTCTCTAGTGTCTAACACATGTCGTGTCATCAATACTCAAAGAAAAACTATTAGATACAAGTGTGTGTGTATTTGTTGGAAAAAAATAAGAACAAAGCAAAAGCATCAAAAATGTAAGGTTGGGTCAAAAATTCCCAAACCTAGGTGGGTTGCCTCCCACAAGCGTTGAGTTTCTTTCCTTCAGCTAGGCTTCTTGGTGATTCTTCATTCATTCATCCATTTGGAATTCTCATGTGTCCATTCTTGAAAAATATGCATCCCTCATTTGTACTCAATCTGTTTTCCTCATCCCTTTCATCACAATAATCATCACTGATTTCTTCACCTTGATGTCCTCTCAAATGCCCATTTGGACTTGTGAAGTGATCATGTCCAATATCCCTATCTCGGACTCACTGGGTTGGGGTCTTGTACATGTTGATGTTGATCTTCATGTCCATGAATGAGACTGTCATAGTGCCACTGCGCACATGAATGTCAACATCAGCTATAGACAAGAATAACCTTCCCAAGATAATGGGAATCTTCCTATCCTCTGGCTCCATATCAAGTACAATGAAATCTGTCGGGAACACTGCACCTTTCTCTTTGTCTATCATCATCAAGACATCATCCACTCTACCCCTAGACACTTTTATGGATCTATCCGCCAACTAGAGAGTGCAATATACTGGCTTCAACTTGCCTAAGACCAGCTCAACATAGACATTGTACGGCATCAAATTCACACTAGATCCCAAATCAAGTAAGGACCTCTCTATGAGATGTCCCCCTATGTAACTAGGTATGAGTGGGGCTCCTTGGTCCTTTCTCTTCGTGGGAAGTGAGTGTTGTATGATGGAGCTCACTTGTTCAGTTAATATCACCTTCTTTGGAATCCTCCCCATTGATCTTCTTTTTACAGTGCATAGGTTCTTGAGGAACTTGGCATAAGATGGGATTTGCTTAATAGCATCCAAAAGTAGAATGTTCACCTTCACTTGGCGAAATACCTCAAGAATATCAACATTGTGTTTTTGCCTCCTTTTCAATTCCGGTGGCTCATCTAGTGCTTCTACGAATGGAGGATCACTAGTTTTTGTTGTACTTGCATGAACATGAGGTGGAACACTCAGGATGGTAGGACATGCAGAGGGGATATGTGGTGGATCACATGGAATCCCAAACTCAACATGTGGTATCACAACATCATCTTCAGCAATATCAATCATAGTATCACCACTTGGCTGCCTTTGATTTACTTTATCAACCTTTCTTTGACTTGCAGGATGCTCAAGAGTTTTCCCACTCCTTAGAATTGTCACAGCACTACCTTGTTCATGGTGAAGAGGGGGAGCATGTTGTGGTTGTGGAGGAGGTGGAGGTGATACTTGTGGTTGAAATTGAGGTGGAGAAGAGAATTGAGGGGGAGGAGAGAATTGGGGTTGGAAAGTGAAGTTTTGGGAAATTTGAGGTGAGGGAGGTGGTGGAGGAGTGTAAGGATTGGAAGAGCCTTGGAAGGAGTGAATTGGATGTACTTGCATGGGGGTGGACTATAGAAAATGTGGGAAGAATGCATAGGTCCACTTGCTTCATGGTGGCTCATGTTGGGTTTTGAAGACAATTTTTCTTCTTGGAGAGCGATTATGGAAGATAGCTGCTCTATTTTCTCTTCTAACCTTGCAACATCTCTTTGAACATCATCAAATACTTTCAATCTAGAGAGAACCTCTTCCTCAAACCTTGAGCTATATGTGGGACTTTGTGGTTCCTGATAGCTATAGGAGTGAGGTGTCTTCTTTTCTTCCCCATAAAACTCAATAGCATTGACCGAATAACAAGGAGGTTTGGTCACTTGGTTTCTCATGAAGCTCACCATTTCACCAAACATTTTCATCAATTGTGGGCTTGAATCATCGTGAGTTGGAGATGTCACACCAAAAGATAGGTCACTGCCACTAACCATACTAGAAGCTTTTATCCTTGAACTTTCTACCAAACTCTCAAACAATGGCCATGTCTCTTCGGGTGGTTTAGCCATAAAAACTCCCCCACAAGAAGAATCCACTATATCTTGACTTACATGAGATAGACTAGAGTAGAAGGACTGAACTAGCTGCCATAAAGGGATCTCATGATGTGGACATTCTCTCAACATCTTTTGAAATCTCTCCCAGGCCTCGTGAAATCGCTCATTATCTAGTTGGCTGAAACTTGCTATGGTACGCCGTATCTGTGTCAACTTTGATATAGAGTAGAATTTCCTCAAGAAGGCATTTTTCATATCTACCCAACTCATGATGTCTCTTCTTGAATCATACCACTCTTTGGCTTTGTCTTTGAGGGAGAAGGAACACAAAGTCAACCTGATTGTATCATCACTTGTTGTCGGCGTCCTGAAGGTGGAACATACTTCAAGATAGGAGTCCAGGTGCTTGTAGGGGTTCTCACTCTCCAAGCCGTAGAAGATGGGCAAGAGCCCAAGAAGACCTGGAGGGATGGAGAATTTCTCCCCTGGCATCTGATCAACCCTGCTAGCAATTGGTGATTTGTAGTTGCTAGGCATGAAGTAGTCTTGAAGTGGCTTGTGAAGTGTATTTTGGCCTTCCATCTTGTCTTCCCCCGAATGGCTTGTCACATGCACAAAGCACAACCAAACAAAAGAGAACAAGTTAGTAAACCAATATACACAAAGAATGCAAAGAATAATGAATAAAGAAAAGCAATGATGAGGGCAGTAGGAAAAGTCAAAGAAAAACTAACTAGCTAGGTCAAGCGCCTCTAATCCCCGGCAAAGGCGCCAGAAAGTTTGGTATTCTTCCACCAATGGTGTTACATGCTACTCAATTGGAGTTTTGAATAGATGCAACCCCGCAGATGGAAGCACATAGTGGATTCACTTTTGATATTTATAAAACCTAACTCAACACCTACTCACACTAAAACAACTACACTTGCAAGCGGACGGGGTCGTGGCATAATATAGGTAAGCGACAAGTATAGGGTTGATCTACAGGGAGAAGAGAGGGCACTAGAGCTAGGTTAGTTTGTCTAGGTTCCTACTGTGGAGACTAGGGCTAAGGGTTTGAAGGTTTTTTTGATTGTTAAACTATTATGAACAAATGGGGAATTAAAGGCAAGAATGAAATCTACGTTAACCCTAAACTAGATTAAGGCTAAACATGCAAGAAAGGATTACGCTAAGTATGAAAGTGCAAACTACACTAAGGCAAGCAAGAGAGAAGCAAAAGAGAAATTAAAGAGCTAAACCAACATGAACAAGGCAAGAACAAAGCAAGAAGCTAACTAAGCAAGGAAAGAGCTAACTAAGCTAAGCAAGCACAAAACTAGGGTTTTAAGCAATAAAGAGAGGTATGGGCTGTTTAGGGGTATGAACTTATCACTTAAGTTGGGGTGTCATATGAACATCATGATTCCATTTAGATTATCCAAACCAAACAACAAGTTAGAGTCTAATGAATTAAGTGAAGCTACTAATTGGCCATGGATATGCTAGGTTGTGTATAGGGGAACTAGTCCCTAACACCCCCTACTACCCTTACGAGGCTCAATTGGGTTAGGGATTCGGTTTAATTCAATTAGAGTCTAATCAAGTCTAGGTTTCTAGATTAGGCATTCCTAGGGAAATTAGGGGACGAGGGTAGCAATGGGGAGGTAAAATTAGGGTTTTAGACCCCAATTCCCCCACATTCTAGCCTTGAGAAGACTCCATGCTAATTGCACTAGAATTATCCAATCTAGATACTTAGATATCTCACTTAGGTTTAGGGAGATTGATTAGGATGTAGGAAGATGGGAGGCAACCTAGGGATCTAAAAATTGGACCTAGGGGCAAATCCCAAAATTCACACATGTAAGCAATTTGCCTAAATTCCTAGGTGATTTCACACACAAACCAACAAGAAATTCATGGAGAATGAGATGCAAATAGAATATAATCATTAACAAATGGAATTACAAAGTTTACATGTCATTTTCCCCCCAACATGGTATCAAAGTAATATAATTCCCCCCAAACAGCCCACCCAAGGGGGGCTAGCTACACATAGAAATGAAAAATACAAAAAGAAAGGAGAAAGAGGTAGAAGAAGCCATGGAGCTCGGTGTAGATGAAGGAATACTCCTCTCCAGCTACTGCAAGATGACCTCCTCTCTCCTCCAAGGTTCAATGGTGTAGAATGAAGGGGATTATGGGTAGGAACTAGTATAAACTAGTGTT
This sequence comes from Alisma plantago-aquatica, assembly GCA_963693085.1. Classification (NCBI taxonomy): domain Eukaryota; kingdom Viridiplantae; phylum Streptophyta; class Magnoliopsida; order Alismatales; family Alismataceae; genus Alisma; species Alisma plantago-aquatica. Next base: position 136,637,563 of record OY856409.1, read on the forward strand.
TTGGTGGTGGAAATGATGAAATGGAGTGGAATGGAGGTGGAAATGGAGTGGAATGGCTAAGGGGGAAAATGGGGAGCTAGGAGGTGGTGGAAGGTAGCTAACCTCGTGCCCCATCTGCCACCTAGGTATAAATAGGTGTGGGGAAGCACTAGCGTAAGTAAGGGTAGGATAGGAAAAATAATGTAAAAATATGGTAGGGTTGGTTGGTCACCACACAACCGTTTTGACTTGCCACGGCCGTGGTGAGGGTGGTATGGGATGGTCGTGGAGCAGGGACACAGGCGTGGTATGGAAAGGGTGGTGATGAGGCTAAGTAGAAAGTGGCCATGGCCATGGCGGAGTGCCATGATGTGGTGGGTGAGTAGCACCACGGCCATGTTGGGTAACACAGCCATTTTGGAGGAGGAGGGTGTGGTCGTGGAGCAGCAACACGGGCGAGTTGAACTTCATAGGCCACTTCTTGTATTTTGTTGATTCTTCATCATGAATGACACGACCGTGGGAATGTGCCCATGGCTGCCTTTTACTCTACTGGCCACGACCGTGTTGGTGGCCACGGTCGTGGTATCTTCAGTTGGCCACGGCCGTGTTGATGGCCACGACCGTGGGAATTTGGGTGCAAAATCCATGTTGACTCTGTTGATTTTTCACAATAAACGATATGACTATGGGGGCATTCCCATGGCCATGTTGTGGTCTGTAGTAGGCAGTTTAACTTCAAACTTCATCATTCATGGAATTCTTTGCTTGAGGTTGATCCTTGGCCATTGAAGGTAGTTTGAGGGAGCTTTTGGGGCCTTCTTTGGACCCCTCCATGAGTGGAGGAACCTCAGGACTCCTTCCTTCTCTCTCATTCACCCTAATCATGGTCCAAGTACCTGAAAATGATGCAAAGAACATCCATAAGTGCATTTGGAAATGATAAACATATTAGGGGAAATAGCTTGTAATATAACATGTTTAGATGTGAGTTAAGTACAAAATGGCACAAGATGGAGCACTAAAATAGGGCTACATTAGAAAGCAATAAGCGTGGAGAAGGTTATATAACTCACCGCAAGGTAGGATATGAAGGTCCCAATGACAAGGTATCTCAAGAGAAAGAGGAGACACCCCAAGCTTGAGCACTCCACATGTAGCTCAAGAGAAAGAGGAGACACCCCTAGCTTGAGCACTCCACACGTCCAAGCTATCTCCTTTCTCCAAGAACAAGAAAAACCCTAGGTCAAAGAAGAAGAAAGATGTTCTTCAATCTCTAGCACAAGCTTCACCAATAAAACCATGGATCCAACCAAGATGGAAGAGAGAAGAAGGTAGGGCATAAAGGAAAACGAAGTAGGGAAGGAGATATTACTCGCTTAGGTCAAGAAACTAGGCAAGGATGCTCCACACGACCAAGAAGAGGGTAGATCTAAACCCTAGGTGCACATGCAAGCAAGATCGGACAAGCTTCTTCTTCCTCAAGCTCCTTCTTCTCTACTAGGCAAGAGGGATGAGCTCCAAGAGAGGGTGTCTAAAGAGCTCATTTTCATGGAAGGAGAGAGGTATATAAATCTTGGGGTGATATAGAAAGGAAGGTAGAGGTTTCAAGCCATGCATGCCATGTGTCCAAGGTCAAAACATCTCATCCATGCAAAACTAGGTCAACCATCATTTCTTAACGCCAGGGGGACCATAAAATGTCAACCCCAGAGAAACCATCGACCTCCAACAATAGGTGGCCCATCGATCATGACATCCCTTGGCCATGAGAGCAAACCTTATCATCACCATCGATTGTTGCACCTCACTTGGTGAGCCATCAACTCTGGTGCCTCATGAGGGAAACCATCGACCCTCAAGCCACATAAGAGGACCACCATTGGATCCCACATCCTAAAGGTGGACCATCAGATCCCAACATCTAAAGGAAACCATAGAGTTAGGGCATCTATGGTGAGGAAACCCTAATCTCAAACCTATGTTAGGTGTCACCACTAAACCAAAGGTGCAACAAGGCGCCCCAAGGTACAAATATATCAAAATGATATGAAAACTTATGAGGCACGTTATACATGCGACGAGCTACAAGAAAAAACCCTAAATATGGATAAAATTACATAAAATCCCTTATAAACATATATAGCAAAACTTACTCAAACAATGTCCAAACTAGACCAAAACTTGAAACTTAACTTTGTCACATGATATCCAAAGCACATTTTTTTTTAAGTTTGATATCTAAAGCACATAATAAGGTTTAATTAACGTTTTAATTACTTAATTAAGATAAGAAACCATGTTTAACCATAAAGCAAGGTCAAGGGTCTTAGAATAGATATTTGTCTCTAAATCTAACAAATAAATACTATAAGACATAGGGGTACTATCATAAAAGATTTCATCTCTAGAAATAGAACTTCTCCCATTCTTGTATGAAATTCAAAAACATTACTTTTATCCAAACATGAAACAAATATGATGTTCCTATTTATAGCATGAACATAAAAGCAATTCTCTAACTCAAAAACAAGTTGACTGGGTGTAGATAAATCATAGGTGCCTACAATATTAGCAACAACCCTCTCCATTTGCCATTCTCAGCTTGAAATCCTCATAAAGGGTGTACCCTTTTTAGATCTTGCATATTTGGACATATGTGATATTCACATCTAGTATCTAATACACATGTTGAAGAAGCAGATAAGTTTTTCTCTATAACATACATACCTAAATTGGACATCTCCATCCCATGCTTTTTGTTGTTCAGTTCTTGCAGGGAGAACTCTTATCCTAAAAGGGAAATCCCAGTCTCTCTAAGTGTTCTACATACCCAACTAACTTGAGAACATGGGACACAACTGGATCTCCTTCTGTTATATTGTGTTTAAATAATTCCTTGGAGACATCATACCTATATGGCCTTTTCTTTTTTTAGTAAATGTTCTTGAGATGTTCTATCATTTCAACAACTTCAATGTTTTCATCTTGCTTCTAAAGCTCATGATTCATGGAGCAAATCATAAGGCATTTTATGTCCACAATGTAATCTGAATGCATACAATAAATATCCTTTTCCTCCCCAGGAGCATTTGGAGTTGGTTCATCTGGTACAGGTGGTATCCAGGACATAGAGATTACGCTCATGTGTGAGACAATTCTTAGAGTGTTGAACAAGTCCAAGAAGTTATTTCCATTAAGTTTTTCCTTCTCAAAATACCAATCATAATGAGAATTTGTTGTTGTTCTTTGCCATTTTATCTACAAGAAATATTTGCATGATTTAATATTTTGATTTGAAAAAGTTTTTGTTTATATTAATTTGGTGTATAATTGAAATATCTCTCTCAAAATTTTATTTCAAATTAATTGCCATCACTTTTAGTTCATAAGATTGCATCTTACAATCTTTTGGCGAGACAAGATCTATATTTAATCAAGTCATGGGTCATTTTTGGTTAATCATCCACAACTTGACTACTTGCATAGGCACCATTTACCAATTGCATCTTATGCAAGTCTTGATTGATGTATGCACAATCCTTTATCATAATCATTTATATGCCTCTAAGCGCTTAATCGTATTCAAGTCAACTAGTTAAGTTTGACCTAAGGGCCAATCACAATAGGGTATCCACCTTCTTTTGGTAGACCCACATCTATTCTCATACTTCCCTAAGATAGAAAGTGCACCATGCTTTGGCGTGCCTACACTTAGTTGATCAAGTATTTCATGTGTGTTTCACGTTGAAAAGTATGTAAGACTTAATATTTTATTTGAGGGGTTTTATTTATATACATATACATATCAAATCATCACATACTTATAGTTTGTATCATATGCACACTCTTTTGGAAATAGGTTAGTATATTGCCAAAAGAAAGTGTAGAGGAGCTATATACTTACAAAAAACGGTTGTGAATGCATGTCATAGTAATGCTAAATAGGGGATTATCTATAAAAAAACTAGTACAATTTAGATGTTGTACCTAAATTAGTTTTAAGATCATGTCTAGCTCTAATAGACCAACACAAGTCCTTACGAATGCTTGATAGGATCTGGATATGATTTATAGCCACCATGCTGTGAATTTGTTTATTTGTTTCTCTCCACTAAGAATAGCATATGCAAGCGATGGTGAGGATAACAAAGCTCATCATTTTGTTCTAGTTTTTATACATTCATTCCATCCATTTGGTTGCCTCATTGATGATGTACGGGACATTAGGTCCCCATTCATTCCTCAGGCAGGGAATGTATCGTATATACACTATATCCACATTCCAAAAACACAATTCATAAACATACAACATTGGTTTTGGCAATACTAATGTAATCCTAAGGAGCCAAAAAGGATTATTTGCAACCTAAGGTTCATTGCAACTTATGCATCATCAACCTGTGAACTCCCAAGTGAACCTACATTTATGTTGTACAGTGACCAACTGATCCATGGATGCTCTTTGGATCTTCATGGTTGCCTCGTCACACCAAGTCCTCCAGAAATTATTCTATTGCTATCAAATATCACATGATATGTAAAAATTGCAATTTACATTTTATATGGAATAAAATATGAGCCTCGACATGTAAGAAAAATACTTTTCAACCAAAAGGATACATTCACATCCACATCATGCACACACAAAAGGGGTCTTTGTCCATAACCATGCAAACTCCACCAAAGAAAATGTAACTAAAAAAGGAGGACATGTATGATTTATAAATATATCATATCTTTTATATATGTGTGTGTGTATATATATATATATTAAAGATATATATTAAGGAATGCCTCTTTTGCATGCAGTGAGATCCCCATGAATAACTCTTTAATATACATGTAAACTAGGCGGGGTAGTGTAATGCTTAGGCCCACTGTTCAAGGCTCAAGTAGAGTTCCAAGAATTATGACTCGCCCACAGACCACCACTAGTCTTAATTGTGCACTTTATCCTCACTCACACATAAGTTGAGATCAACTTTCTAATTGGTCACCCATCCTAGTACTACTCTGGACTGAGCATAATCAACCACATAGTTCTTAATGATGGGCTCCCTGAAAAAGAGGTTCACCCTAGTGATATGGGTAGTCCAATCATTCCTTTTAGCATAATTTTATCCAAAGCCTCAAATCTTGGGATGTTACAATCTCCCCCACTTAGACTATCGGTGTCCTCATCAAGGCTTAACTATATAGCCTCATCATCTCTTCCCCATTTTAGTGTAGACCCATGATGGTCCATGGACACTCAACTCCCATCCACGACTACCAGCATAAGGGTGGTTCCATCTCCTCTCAGCAGATAGCCTTTTTCAACATGCATGGACTGCACGACTTAAGACTGGCACGCCACATGCCCATGTGGGCCCCACCTACTAGAGGGGTTCAACTCTGATACCATTTGTAATGCTTGGATCCACTACCCAAACTCTAGTAGAGTTTCAAGAATGATGATTGGCCACACAGACCACCACTAGCCTTAACTGAGTGCTTTTTCCTCATTTACTTGCAAGTCAAGATCAAATTCCTGACTGGTCACTCATCCTAGTACTGCTATGGGTTGAACACAATTAACCACATAGTTCTTAGTGATGGGCTCCCTAAAAAGGAGATGCACCTTGGTGCTATGGGTAGTCTAGTCACTTATTTTAAGATCATTTTATATGAGGCCTCAAATCTTGGGATGTTACAAGCAGTGTCTGTGTGTAGGGATCTCACTACCCAGCCAGCAAGCAGGATTCAAGAGAATGCCACCCCTTGTGGGGTCTTTGGGGAATGCCCTTGAAAATGTCTATGAAATTTTATTTATGTGCACTAAAAATCTGATTTTTTTTCTCGATTGACTCCATGCCACACAACAAAAATATGGATACAATCTACATAAGATAAACAAGATATGCACATTTATATTTTATTGTTCACATCATATGTAACAGAACAAATGGTATAGAACATATTTGTTCACATCAAATGTAAATCCTAATACTTTACTTTAAGTACAAAAGACTTTTGGCTAGCTTTAGAACTATTCTTAGCTTTGACCTTGCCCTTTCATTTTTCTTTCTTGACCACCAATTCATAATTGTGCTTGTCTTTCATTTGCCTCTCAACAATTCTCAACATGTCAATAGCTTAATCAATGACTTATCAAAATTGTCCATGTTGTAATTCATGACAAATTGCTTATATGAATATTACAACAACTACATGATTATATATGTGGCCAAGTTTTGACCTAGAAGAAATATTAGTTTTGTAAGAATTTTCACATACACAAATAACTTGAGTACATACGATCCAACTACATCACCTTCTCCCATTTTCCAGTTAAATAAGGCTTTGGAGACATCATACCTCTCTTGACCTACTTATTCTTGATACATGTTCCTAAGATGTGTTATCATCTCAATAACATCCATGTTTTCATGTTGCTTCTAAATCTTATGAGTCATGGAGCAAAGCATTTGACATTTGATGTCTACATTGTCATCATAATGCTTCTTATGAGCTTCCCTTTCCATCCTAGGCCCATTCAGAGTTGGTTCATTAGGTACTAGTGTGTCTAGGACATAGAGGCTATGCTCATGTGTGAGAATAATTATCAATGTCCTGAACCAATCGTTAAAGTTTTTACCATTAAGTTTCTCTTTCTCAAAGGCTGATCACAGTGAAAACGGATTGTTGGTAGTGTTTGCAATTGATCTAAATAGAAGATATTATGCACTAGTCAATATTTTTATTTGAAAATTTCTTTGATTTGAAAGATTTTTTTTGGAATTTAATTAGTTACGCCCCCACTATTTGATTCAAATTAATAACTTTCACTATTAATTCTGAAGATTCACTACTACAGAAATGGCTTATAACGTCACTTTTGTTGGTGTCAATTGTAATAAAAAACCGACACCTAAACCATACAGCGTCGGTGTTTAAAATAAGCTGACATCAATATGTGAAGGGCGACCAGACACGGGTACTGCTTTTATTTAGTGTCAGTTCCTTAATAAGAAATCGACACCTAAAAGTAACTGCCAAAACCAAAATTTCCAGCGAAAAAAATTGCCTCCAAAAATTGACATACATCGTCGGTTTTTAAGGGGGGAACCGACAACTAAAGGTTTTCTGCGAGACAGAAATTTGCTCAATTTTTATCGTCGATTTTGTGACAATAACTGACGTCGTTGTGTTTTCGCGGGAATAACCGCAAAAATTTTCACCTCCCTTTAGTGTCGGTGGTTTGTTGCAAACCAACACTTAAAGTTTTTATTGTCGGTGTTTGTTAGAAACCGACACTGAATGTTAACTTAAATCGCGCGAGTGAGCCCGACTCTTCCCCTTTCTCTCTGTGATTGCAATCAGCTATTAGGGTCTGGCGATTTCGATGTTCTCCTTGCTCCCCGCCGCCGATCTCCTTGCTCGCCGACGCCGTGAAGCGCCGTCGTGAAGCGTCGTCGTGAAGCGTCGATCTCCTTGCCGCCGCCGTGAAGCGCCGTCGTGGAGCTTGCCGTTTGTGGAGCTCTCCGGCGTTCGTGGAGCTCGCCACCTCCGTGGAGCTCGCCGTTCGTGGATCCACCACCGTCGTTGGTCCTCTCCTCCAGCCGGTCCTCCTCTCGCCGGTGCTAGCAGTAGCCAGCGCCAACAGCAGCAGCTGGAACCAGAGCTTGCCATTATCGTCACCACTGCCACTGCTAGAGGTAAAGCCTCCAATTGACTAGGTTTGCATCCTCGATTCATCCTTGTCTTAACCTATTTTTTAATGTGTGTTGTTGATGTGTGTTGACCTTGGTTTAACCTAATTTTTAAACAAGTAGATGTCAATGATAATTTAGTTAACCAATCCCTATGATTGATCCTAATTCAGTTCAGTATTGTTTTACATTCATACACTTAAAGTTTTTATTGTCGGTTTTTGTTAGAAACCGACATCGAATGTTAATTTAAATCGCGCGAGTGAGCCCGACTCTTCCCCTTTCTCTCTGTGATTGCAATCGGCTATTAGGGTCTGGCGATTCTGGCGTTCTCCTTGCTCGCCGTCGATCCCTATGATTGATCCTAATTCAGTTCAGTATTGTTTTGCATTCATACACGATCGTGCTAAAATTTGTAGTGTGCATTTCCAGTTTTAGGTTTGACTTTTTTGATGTTACTAGCGGATAGGAGCCAGGCTCCTGTTCATTTTCTGATTCACTTCAAAATGATTAGAATGTGTTTGGGTCCTTATTATAAGTATGTTGTTATATCCTTTTAAAAAGTATTTCAAACATAGTGTCATGTACTCATAAAACTAAATATGAGTGTTGATTAAACAAATAGATAATAAGTATCACCTCATTTTATGAAATACCAAGATACATCAAATTATAGAAAATACTAGTCTGAAAATTTATAACATCATTATATGTACTTACACTTTTTCTTAAAATATATAACATCGTTATATGTATTTACGTAGACTTTGTTAATACTAATATTATGCAGTCTCTGTCCACCCACAACAGTCACTATGAACTGGGCCTCTATGTCAATGTTAACGTTCCCTATTGAAGAACAATTGGACATCATCCTAGATGATCGTTCCTTAAACCAATTGGCCATACCCAAACATTGGCATTTTCTAGAAGGAAGACACTACAGGCCTGGTGAAGTGACCCTAAATTTTGGCAATTATTCACATGTTATCGAGGTTGAGTATGATTTGGTGGGAAATCTTGTATCAAAATCCGGTTGGTGTGATTGGATTGGAAAGATGCATGTGGGCCATAGCGACAGGATTTTTCTCCGTCCAGTTGGCCATAATACCATCAACATTTGGATAACCAACATCAATTGTGAGACCCCCAATCATCTACTGCGGTATGAGCGCACGACGGAGGATATCATCTATGACGAATCTGATTATGAGGCCCCTGTCATTTTAGATTCATCTAAATATAGTGAGGAGCTCTGCGACACAGCATCATCAAAAAGGCCATGGTAGGTCCAATTAACAAATATAATTGTCAAGACAAAAAATTGTGTTTACACTTTTTGTCTGAAAGCAATCAATACTCATAGCTGCTTTCTTTTCTGAACTTCAGGAGAAGATCGCCACAATGATAAGTCCTCGAAGTTACTGATGCGGGACCATGTTGGTGTAGTATTTAGTTGTCTATCTATCTAGACTTGTTTGTATTAATAGTTATTTTAATTATGCGCATGTTTAGGGGTACACCAACCCCTTTGTTTAGTTATTGCTTAGGGGTACACCAACCCCTATGTGTGAATGTAAAAAGAGATTAATTGAATGGAACTGAAAGTTGCTACATGAATGCTTCTAACTGAATTGATGATTGGCTTGGTTATTGAATGTTACAAATTACTGATAAATTTCATTATAAATGTTCTTTTATCCTTATTATAACTATGTTTTCAATGATCACTTCCATTACGGTTTAGGAGCTCGCCGGCCTTCTGCCTGCCCGTTCGGCTTCCACGTGCACCCATCCGTTTCGCCTCTCTCCCTGCTCCAGAGCAAGACACCCGACTGGGCTCAAACAGAGGTAAACATCCCCAAAAACCCTATGTCTCGCCCTCTGATTTGTATTTACTTAAATACTGATTTGTATTTACTTATCCACTCATTCATCTAATGATTTTTTATTCATCACATTATTTAAATTTAGGGCTTTATATTTAAATGCATTTAAACATTCATAAGCTATTAATGTTGATTAATTTAGGAAGCATTGATATGTTGTTATGGCTGTCCACAAATGTTTTTATAAGAAATTGTGTGTTGAATGGGGTTGTGAACAAGGAATTGGTGTTGTATTTGTTGGCCTAGAAACCCGTCCAAGATTTACTCATTAGGAGTAAATCTTGGATAGTCCCCGGTTTGGGACTGTTCTTGAAAACCTAATCTCACTTAGGATGTAAGTGTATAATGTGTATTGGGTTTTCAAGAAAATTTCGGCAGCATTTCCCCGTTTGTTCTCTAAGTACATATGTACTTGGAGAACAGTGGGGAAATGCTGTCGAAATTTTCTTGAAAACCCAATACACATTATACACTTACTAGTGAGATTAGGTGTTCAAGAATGGGATAGGTGGTACACATTTAAGAATGACATCACATGTTTAAACCCTAAAGTTTTAACCATAAACTCTAATATGTTTACCCTAGACCTAATCTTGTTGTAATATATACTTATTTTCTCTTTGATCAGAGAATGGATAGATCATGGATGTCCATTCGCAATCGTTGCACCCCAGAGTTTATTTCTGATCTTGATCAGTTTGTTAGATTTGTTGAGGAACATAGGAAACAACCTGGAGATAGGTTCTACTGTCCATGTAGGCATTGCGGTAACAACTTGAAAGTCAGTACTGGTGACGAAATCAAAAATCATGTCATGTGCAACGGGATTGTACAAGGCTATACAGAATGGCACTGGCATGGAGAGATTTCAAATCTGAAACCAGTGGATGTCGATAGCAGTGCTTGTGTGGAAGAAGAAATTGCCTCCGATGACTGACCGACCTAAATCGCACGTCCTAAAATTGGAGGCGGACTTGAGGTAGTCGAGCTTTTACATTTATAAACCTGAATCCTTCTAGGCCCCCGCAACTTTGCTTACGGGGTCGAAGTAGATATACGGGGTTGAACACAGGGACAAGGGGGGCAGTGTTGACAACCCAGAATCGACACGCTACACTCCGACAGGTATAAAGAGATGATAAATTCCCTAGGAGGGAATCATAAAGATGTCACGAACAAAATAGGAAAACTATCTCCAAGTGGAGTTACTAGAAAGATTTAAGGTTTTAAGCATTTAGCAGTTTTTAGGGGTTTTCATGCAACAGAAATAAAAGGATATACTTGGAGATAAGGCAAGGTATGAAGGATAGAACTGTGGTAAAACAAGCGGCCGTAAAACCAGTCATGTACCCCTCCTCTTGAAGCGGGCACCTCTAACAAGGCATCGGTTCCACTCTCGGGGTCACCGGACTCAAATTAGAGTGGAAAGGTCACTAAAGAAACTCCGTTCCGGGCACTCTCGTACTCCAGAATCGGACCAAACACTAGAGCCACAACACAACTCTCGAAGTTGTTGCGACGGGAAAACACAATTCGGTAGCTAAGCGAAACGCGATCCAAAACATGCAAGCTAGAGTTCGGATATCAAACATAGCAGTCATCCAACATATTGCACCAAGCATAAAGCAGCAAGCAATTAAGCATTTCCATTCCTTTAAGCATTCAGAGGTCTTAATTACAATGCATAAGTAAAAGGAATTAAATAATAGAAATAAAGATATGTGTCACCTTCTTAATGTAGAAGGACGACAGGCTACAGTAACCGTCCCGCCCGATATCGGACAGGGGCCTAGCCCGATACAGCCGTGTCGGGCGGCACACCCTCTCGGGTGGCGTGCTGCGACGGGAGGCTGCATCGCTCAAGGACCTGGCCGATACGCTCAAATCGGGCGGCACACCCTCTCGGGCGGAACGCATGACGGGCGGAGCCTATCGGGTTCGATATCGTGTCGGGCATGGAGCTGCTTATTTTACTGTCGGGCACTCGTGTCGCGCATCTACATCGGCTGATACCAGCTCTCAGTGTCGCCCGGTATAGTCCTAGTTGAACCAGTCCCCTCCCTCTCGGGATGAGGAAGAGCTCACCTAGTGTTGCCCGGTACGACACTGGAGCACGATAAGCCTACTCTCGCAGCTTCCTCCGAAGATCACCCGACTATTGGACTGCCCAAGCTTGTCCGAACTCTCCGAACTGTCTAAACTATCTTTTCGGCTCCCTGTAGCTGCTATTTATAGGCAGCAGTTGGGGGAACTTATGGTGCTTGAAGCGCCACGTGTCCTCCTTATTTGCGGGTCGGGAGACGGCTGATACTTGTATTTGCACGGCACAGGGGTATCGGCTATCGGTCACGTGACGGGCGGGTGCCGGCCGGTGGGTGGTTGTGTCGCCTGACAAGCTGGGTCGTTGGGCGAGCTTGGCTCCCTGTCGGGTAAGAAAGTGTATCGTCCGTCAGCTTCTTCTCGCGCGACACCCCTTCTCGCGTGTCATGGAGTCCCTTTACCCCGTCGGGCAGAGGTGATATCGGGCGTCAGGAAGGCCGGAAGAGACTTCGACTTATTTGTGGGCCGGGATGGCCTTATTGGTGCTAAATGGGCCAAAATAGGAGGAAAACTCTGCAAAAGATGGAAATATTGGTTTGAGAGCATTGCTTGGCCAATTATTGCGAAAGTGCATATAAAAGAGAGGAAAATAGCAGAAAAGGGCAGTTTTGATAACAGAATAAAGGCCAAAAACATCACAAAATTTGGTGTTATCAACTCCCCCGAACTTAGCATTTTGATTGTCCTCAATCAATATTTAAACTTTATTTAGCGATGCTTCTTCTTGCGTAGTATGCTTCTCAGGCCAAGATGTAAAACAAGTATCGTAATGCCTTTAGAGATAATGCTGCTTTATTACAAACAGAAGACTTTATCTTTCTTGCCTTATTGTTTAAGTAAGATTATTCTCTACAGATTCGGCGAGACGTTGTTGTATGATTCCGAAGTTAGCTTCCACACCAAACAGCTTTATTTTCGGGGTAGAAAGTTGTGTATAGGATAGGCTAAGGCTTTTTGGGTTTTCTTCTTGTTTCCCATCGGTTCATCCAGGTAAGGGTCTGTTAACGGGCAAGTGGTCCTTGCAGTCCAAGCCAGTTGGCTTTAGAGCAGTGATTTCACATCCTACGTACCACTGCCTCGGATCTACCATGCCTAAAGATGGGTACTTTTGGAAAACAAGTGTGTGTATACTTTTTTTTTCTTTTTTTTTCTTTTATTGGGCACAACTCTCATGCTTTTATTCACGCTCATAAGGCTTCTCTATCTTTTGGGGATTTTTTTTGGGTGAGGGAACAAAGAGATTCTTGCTGTTTGGGCAGCTTTTTCCTTCTCCATACTCGTCTCTTAGCTGTCTGCGAGATTATTATATTTTTGAAAATTTGACATAGCAAAACATATTCTTTTGTTCATTTGAAGCAGCATTATCAAAAAGATATAACAGGACTTGCGTAACATTTAACACAAAGAAAATAAACTTGGCAAGCAGTTGCATCAGGGTTTTTACTAATATAGCGACTTTTTACATATGCATGGGAACAAAATAGGCAGAATTTTTTTTCTTTCAAAAAATTTTATATGAGCAATGCATTTTACACGAGCATGGGTACATATATGTGATATAGAAGAACAAAATGGCACAAGAGAATTTTTATACCTCCTTCATTGGTACATGGGTACCCCCCAAACTTATCCAATACTCTGTCCTAGAGTAGTGAAGAAGAGGGTGAGTTCATGTTAGTCCAGTGAAGGTTATTTAGCGGGTTCGCTTGTGCCTTGTAGAAGCTGCAATATGCTTCTGTTGCTGCCGCCTCCTTCTTTCTCATTTGGAAACAGCTTCAACAAGTGCGGGCACTTGTGGCTGCTTCCTTTTTATTAAGTAGCTGGAACCGGGATGCCCAGGTTCCATCTGGAGGTCGTCGGCAAAATACTTCCCCAGCTCAGCCTCCATTTTATTTCCCAGCTCACCCGGAACACGCGCAATAGCTCATGGTAGACAGAGGGCTCTTGTGCTGTCCCGGCAGTCATCGGGGCTGTACTCGTGCTGTCTCTATAGATGGTCCCAGGCCACTACAGAAGACAGACTATGATAAGGAATTGCCCCTCTTCGGGGTGCTGATGTTTCTGACCGACAGTTGTTGCTTCAGCAGCGGCCTCCATTCTGCCTGTTATCAAGTTCATTAACCATTATAAATTGTTAGATAGAAAAAGTTAAAGAAGCTCGATAATATTAGACTTATTTCAAAATCTGGGTATCGTTCGTCAAAAGAAAGCATAAGTCGATACAAGATCGGGCGATACGAGAAGGGTTGCACGGCACGACTTATCGCGCGACACGACTTGCCGCGTGACATTGGTGTATAGGGCGACAAGGTCACATGAAACAAAAACCCTATAGAAAGACTTGGAAAGCAAGCCGTCTGATATGGGTATATCGGCCGGTGAGGTCGCCAAAGAGCCACTGCACGGCAGGACGTCACAAAAGAAAAACGTGTCGCCCGACATGGCGTATCGGGCAAACACCATTGGTCGTTATGTCGCGCTTTAACCACGTCGGGCGATACAAAATTCGACAAGGCTCGTAATCCCGATAGACAGCGCGTGATAGGAAAAACTCGTGTCAGGCGATAAGCCTGTCGGGAGATAGCTTGCCGAGCGATAAGCGTGTCGGGCGATAAGCGTGTCGGGCGATAAGCGTGTCGGGCAATAAGCGTGTCGGGCGATACCTTTGCTCATAGGAGCCATCGCCCGATACCGCGGTGAAGGCAACTGGCCGACACGGGAGCAAAAGGGCTGACTACTGCATGCGTTACAGATGGCTGAAATGAGTAAAGTGTGATAGCCCGACACGGTGAAACCTCCGTTCTTATTTATAGCCAGCTCGGCCGGGGGCGAGACGGACATCTCTGGGGCGCGCGTCGGCCAACGGGTCAGGCGGTTCCCGAGACGATGGTCACATCAGTCTCATTAAGGGCATTTATTCTCATGCATGATAGGGTGCACGCCGCCCAGGAACGCCAACCGTTGCGGCCGTTGCGATGCCCTAGAGACCAAAGCCCGGTATGGGCGGTCCTGCGCACCTGCTGAGCAGCCGCCTGATACGGTTAAAACAGGCGGCCGATAAACTGATGCTAGATGAAGGAAAAAACATCATTGGTTTAGGGTTAAGCTCTCCACCTCAGAAAAATACTACAGCGGTGGCCCATAAAACAGGAGAGTCGGTGCGCTCGGTGGGTGCACTGACTCGGATCTTATTACATGCCGTAATGTTTGTTTTTACAAAGAATAGGGTTCATCCTACTCTATGAAAGAAAGAAAAACTTAGGTTGCCTCCCGAAGAGCACTGAAGTTTGCGTCGCCAGCTCGACCGGTGTTGGATCATCTTGTTCAACCCTGGACTGTGCCCATATCTTGCAGGTCGATCTCTACTCTTCTGACAAAGGCCTCATCCTCATAGAATCTTTTCACTATGTGCCCATTCACTTGAAATACTTTGGTCGGATCGTCCTTGTCGTAAAGCTCCATCATTCCGGATGGGTATATTTTTGACACGGTAAATGGTCCTGACCATCTCATTTGTAACTTCCCAGGGAAGAGACGAATAGAGGACTTGTATAACAAGACTTTGTCCCCCTCGTTTACATATTTTCTCCTGATGTGGGCATCATGCCACAACTTTGTCCTCTGTTTGTAGATTTTTGCATTTTCGTAGGCGTTCAATCTCAGCTCTTCGAGCTCTTGAAGCTATAAAAATCTCTTTTCTCCTGCTTTTTCGAGGTCCATATTTAGGAACTTGATTGCCTAAAGGGCCTTATGTTACATCTCCAATGGTAGGTGGCAGGATTTTCCGTAGATGAGACGGTAGGGGGTGGTTCCAATGGGCATTTTGTAAGCAGTTCGGTAGGCCCAAAGCGCGTCGTCAAGCTTCATGGACCAGTCTTTCCTTGTTCGGCTGACAGTTTTCTCCAAGATCTGCTTGATTTTCCTGTTGGAAACCTCTACCTGCCCTGACGTCTGTGGGTGGTAGGGTGTAGCGATCTTGTGCTTCACTCCGTACTTGCGCAGGAGTGCTTCAAACTGTCTTTCTCCAAAGTGCGATCCTCCGTCACTAATAACTGTGCGCGGGACGCCAAAGCGAGGGAAGATATTCTTCTCGAAGAGCTTGATAACCGACTTGGCGTCGCAGGTTTGGGTGGCTACCACTTCCACCCACTTCGATACATAATCCACAGCCACGAGTATGTACTGATACCCCCGAGATGGGGGAAACGGTCCCATATAGTCGATCCCCCACACGTCAAATATTTCCACTTCGATCCAGCTTGCCATTGGCATCTCATTCCTCCTCCCTATGTTCCCCGTAAAGTGGCACTCCTTGCAAATCTTCACAAATTGTGCGGCATCTTTAAATAACGAGGGCCAGTAGAAACCTGACTGTAGCACCTTTGCTGCTGTTCTTTCGCTACCCAGGTGCCCTCCGTAGGGGGAGGCGTGGCATTGCTTCAGGATGTCCGCGGTTTCTTCTTCTGGGATGCACCTCCTATATAAGTTATCAGCGCACCTTCGGAACAGGAGAGGGTCATCCCAGTAATAGTTCTTGGCATCCGCGAATAGCTTCTTTTTCTGGTTGTACGTGATGTCAGGAGGCAGTTCCCCACAAGCAAGATAATTGCAGATGTCCGCAAACCAGGGTAGACTTTCTTCTTGAGATTTGGCCAACTTAAGGGCCTCGTCGGCGTAGTCGTCGTTGATAGGTGGCTCTCCCTGTCTCTCAGTCACGATCCTTGATAGGTGGTCAGCGACCACATTTTCTGCGCCCTTCTTGTCGATAATTTCATGGTCGAACTCTTAGAGCAATAGGGCCCACTTCAACAGCCAGGGCTTCACGTCTTTCTTTTGCATCAAGTATTTTATTGCCCCATGATTTGTGCATACTTTGACCTTTGCTCCAACGAGATACGACCTGAACTTATCGAACGCGAAGACAATTGCCAGCATCTCTTTTTCTGTGGTTGTATAGTTTACCTGAGCTTCGTCCAACGTGCGACTAGCGTAGCAAATCACATGGTGCCTTTTGTCTTTCTTCTGCCCCAGGACTGCTCCTACCGCGTAGTCGATGGCGTCACACATAAGCTCGAACGGTAAACTCCAATCCGGCACTTGTAGGATGGGTGGTGATATGAGCGCGTCCTTTAAAGCCTGAAAAGCCGTCAAACATTCATTAGAGAAAACAAATTCAACATCCCTTACCAGCAGATTGGACAAAGGTTTGGAAATCTTCGAGAAGTCCTTTATGAATCTGCGGTAGTAGCCGGCGTGCCCGAGGAAGCTTCTTACTCCCGTCACGGATTTTGGTGGAGGAAGTTTAGATATTGCTTCGACCTTGCTTACGTCCACCTCGATCCCATGCCTTGAGATCTTATGCCCTAGAACGATGCCCTCCCGCACCATGAAGTGACATTTTTCCCAGTTCAGGACCAGGCTGTTCTCCTCGCACCTTTGAAGGACCAGTGACAGATTCTTCAGATAGCTATCAAAGTCTTTTCCATAGACGGAAAAATCGTCCATGAAAACTTCTACGATGTCTTCTAGAAAATCTGAGAACATCGATATCATGCATCTTTGAAAGGTGGCGGGGGCGTTGCAGAGTCCGAAGGGCATCCTTCGGAAGGCATAAGTCCCGTAAAGACAGGTGAATGTTGTTTTCTCTTGATCGTCGGGCAAGATGGGGACCTGGTAAAAACCTGAAAAGCCATCAAGAAAACAAAAGAAATCGTGATGCGCTAACCTTTCGAGAACTTGATCAATAAAAGGTAGCGGAAAATGATCCTTCTTTGTAGCCTGATTCAGCTTTCGGTAATCAATATACATCCGCCATCCGGTGACGGTTCTTACCGCCACCTCGTCGCCCTTCTCGCCCCTAACCACTGTCATTCCGCCTTTCTTGGGTACTACGTGGATAGGACTTACCCAATTGCTATCGTTGATTGGGTAAATAATCCCCGCATCCCTAAGCCTTATTACCTCTTTCTTGACGACCTCCTTGAGCATCTGGTTCAGCTTCCTCTGGGGTTGAGCCAGAGGCTTGGCTGATTCATCTAAGCTGATGTGGTGCATGCACAGGGCAGGGCTAAGGCCCTTGATATCCTCTACTGAATATCCTATAGCCCCCCTGTGGAGCCTTAACTCCTCAAGGAGTCGATCCAGCTGATTGCTCGATAGATTGGCATTTACAATGACAGGGCTCCTCTCCTCTTCGTCCAAGAACTCGTACTTCAGGCCTTCGGGCAACACTTTCAACTCTGTCTTTGGTCTAGGTACCTCCTCTTGAGGCTCCCCCTCGAGAGAGGCGTACTTTGCAGACTCCACCACCTCATCTTCTATTTGCAAATCTTCGTCAGAAAGGTCGAAAAGGTCGAGGTACTTTGCAACTTCGGGACTTTCGAAGTCGGAATCCTGGCAGCTTATGGCCCTCGCGAGGGGGTCCACTGTCCGGATATCCTCCTCCATTTCCTCGCAGAATTTATTGTAACTATCTGCGAAACATGCTGATTCAGACAGGGAAGGGCTTCTCATGATATCCTTCAACTTGAAGTCAATATGGTCGTTTCCGACCCTCAAGGTGATCATCCCTTCGGAGACATCAATCAATGCTCTTCCTGTTGCCAAGAAAGGGCGTCCAAAGATGATCGGGCAATGGGGGTCTTCAGCCGTGTCGATGACGACTATGTCGCAAGGGATGAAGAAGTTTCCAACCCTGATCGGCACATCTTCGACAATGTCGACGGGTCTCTTAAGGGTGTGGTCTGCCAGTTGAATCTGCATGTTGGTTCGGACTATGTCGGTCAAACCCACTCTTCGTGCAAAACTGAGGGGCATGAGGCTAATGCTCGCTCCCAAGTCTGCTAGACCCTTCCGCTCGACATTGTATATGATGGCAAACGGGATTGTGAATGCTCCGGGATCCCTCCTCTTATTAGGCAAGTCGGGCTTTACGAAGGCAGAGGAAGAAGACGCTAGATGCACCGTCTCGATCCTTCCTCCCCTTCTTTTCTTGGTGACAAGGTCCTTGTGGAACTTGGCGTATGTGGGCATCTCCTCCAAAGCGTCCAGGAAGGGGACTTGAAGATGCAGTTTCCTGATCGAGTCCATGAACCTCTCATGGTGCTTCTTCAAATTTGCCTTTATCATCTTATACGGGAACGGCGGCCTTGGGGTGTAAGGATTCCTCCCACCAGGTAGCTCGTCTGAAGGCTTCTGTGCAGGCTCTTGAGCTTCTGCTTGTCCACCTTCGCCCTCTGTTGGGATGGTGCTCTCAGACCTCGGTTCAGGTTCTGGTTCGGCTTCAGCTGCGTGCTCCACCGTCTTCCCAGACCTTAGTACCGCCATTCTGGCAGTTTCCGGGTAGGAGAGTGTCTTTCCCGTAGGGTTCTTCATCAGTGCAACCATCTGGGCCAATCGTTGATCGACTTCCAATTGGCGCATCTGCAGACCCGCCATCTGGTGTTGCATGGAATTCTGAGCTCCGGGGCCGGGAAGCGTACCCTGTACCAGTCTGCTGATGATGGTGTCTTGTCTTTTTATGTAGGCGGAAAGCTGACCAACCAAACTGGGCTGGCTCACCCTCTCGCCTCAGCCCTGACATTCACCTTCAGGAAGAGACTGCTCACAGCGAGACATGATATCAAAACTCAGTGCAGCAGGTCAGGTTATAGGGTTCCTGCAAGAGCATATAAAAATCAAGTCAGAAAATTGAATTATTTAGCTTAGGCTAAGAATAAATAGCTTCAAAAAGGAAAGAAAAGAAAAAGAAAAAGGGGTGTTGTCAAACTCGTTTCCAAGCTTGAGGCACAAGAGTGTAGTTAGTGGATTCAGATTCGTCAACAGTACCGTTTTTGCCTTGTCCCCGGCAACGGCGCCAAAAAGTTGACCGGCCTAAATCGCGCGTCCTAAAATTGGAGGCGGACTTGAGGTAGTCGAGCTTTTACATTTATAAACTGGAATCCTTCTAGACCCCCACAACTTTGCTTACGGGGTCGAAGTAGATATACGGGGTCGAACACAGGGACAAGGGGGGTAGTGTTGACAACCCAGAATCGACACGCTACACTCTGGCAGGTATAAAGAGATGATAAATTCCCTAGGAGGGAATCATAAAGATGTCACGAACAAAATAGGAAAACTATCTCCAAGTGGAGTTACTAGAAAGATTTAAGGTTTTAAGCATTTAGCAGTTTTAGGGGTTTTCATGCAACAGAAACAGAAGGATATACTTGGAGCTAAGGCAAGGTACGAAGGATAGAACTGCGGTAAAACAAGCGGCCGTAGAACCAGTCTTGTACCCCTCCTCTCGAAGCGGGCACCTCTAACAAGGCATCGGTTCCACTCTCGGGGTCACCAGACTCAAATTAGAGTGGAAAGGTCACTAAAGCAACTCCGTTCCAGGCACTCTCATACTCCAGAATCGGACCAAACACTAGAGCCACAACACAACTCTCGAAGTTGTTGTGACGGGAAAACACGATTCGGTAGCTAAGCGAAATGCGATCCAAAACATGCAAGCTAGAGTTTGGATATCAAACATAGCAGTCATCCAACATATTGCACCAAGCATAAAGCAGCAAGCAATTAAGCATTTCCATTCCTTTAAGCATTCAGAGGTCTTAATTACAATGCATAAGTAAAAGGAATTAAATAACAGAAATAAAGATATGTGTCGCCTTCTTGATGTAGAAGGACGACATGCTACAGTAACTGTCCCACCCAATATCGGACAGGGGCCTAGCTCGATACAGCCGTGTCGGGCGGCACACCCTCTCGAGCGGCGTGCTGCGACGGGAGACTGCATCGCTCAAGGACCAGGCCGATACGCTTAAATCGGGCGGCACACCCTCTCGGGCGGCACGCATGATGGGCGGAGCGTATCGGGTTCGATATCGTATCGGGCATGGAGCTGCTTATTTTACTATAGGGCACTCGTGTCGTGCATCTACATCGGCCTATATCGGCTCTTAGTGTCGCCCGGTACAGTCCTAGGTGAACCAGACCCCTCCCTCTCGGGATGAGGAAGAGCTCACCTAGTGTCGCCCGGTACGACACTGGAGCACGATACGCCTGCTCTCGCAGCTTCCTCCGAAGATCACCCGACTCTTGGACTGCCCAAGCTTGTTCGAACTCTCTGACCTGTCTAAACTATCTTTTCGGCTCCCTGTAACTGCTATTTATAGGCAGCGGTTGGCGGAACTTATGGTGCTTGAAGCGCCACGTGTCCTTCTTATTTGCGGGTCGGGAGACGGCCGATACTTGTATTTGCACGGCACAGGGGTATTGGCTATCGGTCACGTGACGGGCGGGTGCCGGCCGGTGGGTGGCTGTGTCGCCCGACAAGCTGGGTTGTTGGGCGAGCTTGGCTCCCTGTCGGGTAAGAAAGTGTATCGTCCGTCAGCTTCTTCTCGCGCGGCACCCCTTCTCGCACGTCATGGAGTCCCTTTACCCCGTCGGGCAGAGGTGGGCGTCAGGAAGGCCGGAAGAGACTTAGACTTATTTGTGGGCCGGGATGGCCTTATTGGTGCTAAATGGGCCAAAATAGGAGGAAAACTCTGCAAAAGATGGAAATATTGGTTTGAGAGCATTGCTTGGCCAATTATTGCAAAAGTGCATATAAAAGAGAGGAAAATAGCAGAAAAGGGCAGTTTTGATAACATAATAAAGGCCAAAAACATCACAAAATTTGGTGTTATCAATGACATAGATGTGAATGAACCAGTTCCAGTAGACATCGTTGATGCGATGTTGGATAGTTGTGGGGTAGAGCACACCGATCCACCTCCCATGTTTAGAAACATTGTGCATGATGATGAGATACCATTATACACGGGTTGTAAGTTTACGAAGCTTAGCGCTGTGTTGAGATTGTATAAACTAAAAGCTAACAATCGATGGAGCGACAAAAGCTTCACGTCATTGTGTTCTTTGTTGAAAGAAATTCTTCCTGAAGGAAACGAGCTGCCGATCTCAACATACCGGTTAAAGAAATTGTTGTGTCCAATGGGAATGGAGGCCAAGAAGATACACGCATGCCCGAATGATTGTGTATTATTTCAAAAGGACTATGTGAATTTGAAAGATTGTCTGAAATGTGGTGCGTCAAGGTATAAATTGACGACTTCGGGGGAGTCCAAAACTGGTTCTCCCACCAAGGTGATGTGGTATCTACCTATAATATCATGGTTTCAACACTTGTTTGCCAATCCTATAGATGCAAAGAATTTGAGGTGGCATGCAGATGTTAAGAAAAATAATGATGGGATCCTACGACATGCGTCTGATTCCCCACAGTGGAAGAAGATTGATCTATTGTACCCTGAATTCGGTGAAGAGGACATGAATCTAAGACTTGGGCTTTGTACAGATGGGATGAATCCATACGGGACATTGAGCAGCCAACATAGCACTTGGCCAGTCATGCTTGTTATATACAATCTTCCTCCCTGGTTGTGTATGAAAAATAAGTACGTTATGTTGTCGTTGTTGATATCAGGCCCTAAACAACCTGGAAATGATATTGATGTTTATCTTGAACCTCTGATTGATGACTTAAAGAAACTATGGGGTGAAGGTGTGATGACCTATGATGCTTCACGAAGAGAGACATTTTGTTTGCACGCTATGTTGTTTTGCACTGTGAATGACTTTCCAGCATATGGGAATTTGTCTGGATATAGTGTCAAAGGATCTAAAGTGTGTCCTATATGTGAAGAAAACACTGATTCAATACAACTAAAACACGGCGGAAAGACTGTATATCTTGCTCATCGAAGGTTTCTTCCAAAATTTCATCTGTATCGTAGGTTGCGCAAAGCATTCAATGGACGGAATGAGGAACGTAGTGCACCTAAACCTATATCAGGGGAGAATGTTTATGAAAGAGTGAAAGACATCGCCAATGAATTTGGTAAGAGATCACAATGTACGATGGCCATAAGGAGTGACAAGTCTTTATTCAAGAAGAAGTCGATATTTTGGGATCTTCCTTATTGGAGTTCTTTGACAATCAAGTATTGTATCGATGTCATGCACGTTGAGAAAAATGTATGTGATAGCGTCATCGGTAATCTGCTGAATATACCAGGTAAGACTAAAGATGGGATAAAATCCAGAATGGACCTACGTGAAATGGGAATAAGGTCAGAATTAACAGAATTACGTGAAATGGGTAATAAAAGAACATACTTACCTCCCGCTTGTTACACGTTGTCTAGAAAGGAGAAGAAAGCATTTTGTGAATGCTTGGTAAATGTTAAGGTGCCACATGGTTACTCATCCAACATCCGTACATTGGTATCAATGAAAGATCTGAAGTTGATAGGTCTTAAATCTCATGATTGTCACATTCTAATGCAACAAATATTGCCTGCGGCAATTAGATCTATATTGCCGAAGCATGTAAGGTTTGCAATCACCAGACTTTGTTTCTTTTTCAACAGTCTGTGCAGCAAAGTTATTGACCCTGATACTCTCGATAATTTGCAAATAGAAGTGGTTGTTACCCTATGTCAGCTTGAGATGTATTTTCCTCTGTCGTTCTTTGATATCATGGTACATCTTGTTGTCCACTTGACTAGGGAAGTGAAAATGTTGGGACCAATTTTCTTGCATTGGATGTATCCCTTTGAACGATACATGAGCATTTTTAAAGGTGATGTTCGAAACCGTTATCGGCCTGAAGGGAGTATTATTGAGGGTTATGTGGCGAGAGAGGTTATGGATTTTTGCAATGACTTTCTGAGTGGTAATGACGCTCCCATGAATGATAAGAATATTGAGGAGCATTTTGACAAAGGAGTTTTAGGAGCACGGGTGAAAGTAATCAGCCGTGAGCAGTTGGAGCAAGGTCACTTGTATATTTTACACAACATCGACGAAGTGACTGTTTATATTGAGGAACATACCAATTTCATCAAGAGACAATATCCTCGATCCAATTCAATGTGGCTTTCTAGAGAGCATAACAAGACATTTATTAAGTGGTTTGAAGATAAAGTCTTACATCAACTATCTCAAACACCAGATAATGTTACTGAAACCATCAAATGCCTCGCCTTTAAACCAAAATTGAATGTTATGTCTTATGAAGGGTTTGACATAAATGGTTTCTCATATTACACAAAGCGTCAAGATGATAAGAGTGTCGTCCAAAACATCGGGGTCACCCTTCAAGCGTCGACTATGTATTTTGCAAGTGCAAAGGATAAAAGTCCACGTGAAGCTAAAATGTCATATTACGGTGTCATTGAAGACATATGGGAGTTTGACTATGTAGATTTCAGAATTCCGCTCTTTAAATGTAATTGGGTTGACAACAACAAAGGAGTTATAGTGGATGAATTGAGTTTCACATTAGTGAACTTTGAAAAGATTGGTAAGAAGGGTGAACCATTCATATTGGCATCACAGGCAAAACAAGTATTTTATATCGATGATCCTGCAAATGATAAATGGTCGGTTGTTCTTCATGGTAAAAGACAGTTCATTGAAGATCCTATAGATGAAGAAGAGTACTATGATAAGTATGATGACTCCAATCCATTCTCAGTTGGGTTGCCAACACCACCAAACATTGAAGTTGGGGATGACAATGACTTGTATGTTCGCGGGGATCATAATGAAGGATTGTTAATTGATAAAAGATCACAATATTAGAGGCATGGATGTTTATATTTTTATTATGTTCCCATGATGACCGTGCTGATGATCACCGTGAGGGTGAGGACGTGCTTCCACCGCCTGACAATGTAAGTTTTAAGAATATATCCCTGAGGTTTCTATCTATATGTTCATTTATAATTATATTATGTAAGTGTGTTTTTATCAAATTTTTTGGATACTAGTTAATAGCAATTCTATTTAATTTGCAGACATTCGCCAAAGACTACAGGTTATGCAGGACGGCCATGACATAGCTATGCAGGCCATCGACATTGCTTTGTAAATCCAAAGCGCAATAGTCGGAGAGAAAGCAAGCATCCCACAATATAGCTTAGTACATATATATAGTGGGACTAAGGTGACGATCCCACTTGCTAAAACATGTTACCGACAACTACATGTTATGACTGGGAGATCGTGATTCAGCAACCGTATGCATTAGCAGGAGGACAAACAGATTTCACCACGAGTTAACATTGAAGAAGGTCTACTAACCTACACTGAGCTAAACAAGTTTATCAGTACTAGCCTAAGGCACAAGTACCGTTCGTCGAGACAATGACGGTCGTGGAAGCTTAGTGGCCACTACACGTTCAACTGGCCAGTGGCCACTAAGCTTCCACGACCATCATTGTCCCGACGAACGGTACTTGTGCCTTAGGCTAGTGCTGATAAACTTGTTTAGCTCAGTGTAGGTTAGTAGACCTTCTTCAATGTTAACTCGTGGTGAAATCTGTTTATCCTCCTGCTAATGCATACGGTTGCTGAATCACGACCTCCCAGTCGTAACATGTAGTTGTCGGTAACCTGTTTTAGCAGGTGGGATCATCAACTTAGTCCCACTATATATATGTACTAAGCTATAGTGTTGTATGTAAATTCGACACTGCTGTTATTATGCACTATATATGTGTGAGTTTGTCATGTTGTTATATGAATCTGAAACACTTGTGTATGCTGCACTTTATGTATTGTATCTATATCATGCTTCCCTTCATTGTGGCTTCTTTTACTGTTTCATGGCTCTTTGAATATATGATTTTGTTGACAATGATGACAATGTGAATGAATTTTTATGAATTGTGTGTGAAAATCATCAATACATGAATGTTTCTACATGTGTCTGGATGTGAAAAGAGATAAAATGTTTGCAGGTTTGTGGCCTGTTGTTGGCTGATATCAATGGATGTCATAAAACCTGCAGTTCATAACTGAACTGCAGGTTTCTCATCCTGCGACCAGCCACAGCAGGTCTGCAGACTGATAGAAAAAAAAAACATCGGCATCGGTTATTTGAACAAAACCGACGATATATGGTTACAATGTCGGTTTCCATACTAGTAATCGACGTCGATTTCCCTAATGAGGCTAGACACCACGGCCGTTCTGGCCAGCACGGCCGTGGCAGCGGACCAGACATAAAACAGGCGTCAGATATTTATATACAATCGACGACATAGAATAACAGTGTCGGTTTCCCTACTAGTCACCGATGTCGATTTCCCTAGTGGCCAGACAACACGGCCATGCTGGTCAGCATGGTTGTGGCAGCGGGTGAGATGGCATCAGTTATCACTAGGAAACCGACGCCGATAGTGCCCCAGATGGCGCCCTTTCTGTGGCGCAAAGGTATGTGGCGTCGGTTTCGATCCTAATAATCGACGCTTATACCCCCTGTTGGCGCATTTTTGACGCATTTTCGGTGGCGCGCGAAGGGTTTTGGCGTCGGTTTGAGAACCGACGCGTAACGGTTGGGCTTTTCGCGGTGCCCACATAGGTGTCGTTTTAGAACCGACACTAAAGGCCTTAAAACCCCGACACTAAAGGCATGTTATGTATTAGTGATTACAATGAGCAATCTTCCTGTGAGTCAAGATTCAAAATAATAAATCATTACTCAACCAACGTTGACACTCACAACTTATTATTAAGATAGGTAATAATACTCCCTATCAAGTTAAAATATGACTGAGCTATACCTTCTCTGTAAAGGACTTAGGCCAGTCATCTTATAGTCTAGGAATCAAGATCTATAGAGATATATATAGAAGGATTATTGGCCTAAGGAAAAGTACATAAATTGACAAAGTGATAAAGAGGTTTAGCATGCATATTTCTAATAGAGGAAAATTATCACATCTCATGGAATAAGTATCTCTAGAACTCAATGTCTCAACTCTTAATAAGAGTGGACACACATGAGTAAGATTACATATGCCTCGACAAATTGGATCTATCATGTATGTAATGATATGTACATGCCCAGATGTATCGTATGCTTTGAGAATGATAAGCACGAAGAGGCTAGATCAGGTAACTGAATCGGCATTTTGGATCTAAGTCCTTGACAATTATATGACATTTTGGAATTTCAAAATTTTTGGAAAATTCTTAGACTACTATTTCCCTATCAACTCAATTAACAATTATTAATAGTATATCATATTTCTACTTTGTGGCATTGACGAATGCATCTAACTAATTGCTAACCTCTACTCACTTTAGTAGTTTGAATGTACATGAACTAATTAAGAAATAATGAAAGGTCATCTATTGTCAGAAATTTTGTTCTAACTAATGCAAAAACAAAGTGCAAAAACTTATAGTTAGGATGGTTTGACTTTTGCACTAGTATCTTAGAAACTATTTGGGATAAATTTAATCTATCTATTCAAAGCAAAAAAACAAATTATATAAAACAACCAAATAACTACTAATTAATAAAAATGCAACAGATGAATAATTATGAGATTCCAGTAGATAAGTAATCTATGTGATTATAACAAGGTCCCGTTTGGTTGCAATATTTGAAAATACTTATGTATTTATCAATTTTGGAATTTTGATTTCATCCAATATGAATCTTATTGTTTTGAACTTTTTTTATTAAGATACAAGCTTCATATGTAGGTAGTTGAGATGCCCCACGCCACACAAAGCAAGATTACTCAAAACAAAATGCGGAATTAATATTAATCAACCAGGTTTGCCAGAAAACACAGGAAATTAAAACCATTATCACATATCCACCTCAAGCAGAAACATATCACATCTGAGTCCACAAAGCCACATGTATATATAAAACTTGCCAAAAGATTATTAAACAACATTGTATACTGGCTCACTGGCCACAACTTGTACATATGATAACTAGTCCACATACATACATGTCATATTTGTACAACAAAGGCATGTAGCTAAAATGTCATCTCAATATACAATATCAAAAAAACTCCCCCCAAAGGACCTGAGAGTACATGGACGACATATAGGACTCTACTACAAAACACAAGTAGCTTATCCAACCTTTGCTTAGCTACTGCTCCTCTTGTTGCTCAGCCTTAACAACATGATCTCTACCTCTATGTGCTTGACCACCTAAAAGATGTGGAAACCCACAGGGTGAGACCAAACGTCTCAACGAGAGATATTACTCTCCACCAACATTTATTATAGCACAGATAACTAAGCAGGTAGATAATATTATTTAATAGGTTGAGCAGATACAACTAAATGTTAGATATTACTCACCACCAACGTCTATTATAGCATAGATAACTAAGTAGGTAAATAATATTATTTAACATGTTGAGCAGATACAACTAAATGTTATGTATTAAACTGATAGGGCAGATTAAACAATTTAGGCAGTTACCACTGAGCAATATAACAATTAATACTTTAATAAGGAATATGAAGAACATATATATCAATTGATTTCTATTAGCACATTATAATTCAAGAAATCAGTACAAAGATAAGGCTAAGGGGTCATCCAATGTTATTCGTTTTAGACCCTAAGCAAATATACTACACGAATGTGTTACATCTTTTATTATGCCTTGAGGAGATGAGGTATACCACTCATGCTCCAACTGACCCCTACTAAGTTCAAATCGCTGCCATACAAGATCAATGGAAGAGCCAGAATGCAATGATTTCGCCAGACCCCTCAGTCAATCTGAGTCTACCACAATGACATATAGAGTCCAACTGCAAAACAACCTAGTCTGCATTGGTATATAGGCACAACACTAGTGAAACTGAGTTATGACTTCATCCACACTCTTGATGAGGTATGACGACAACCATCCTCAAAACATATAATATATAAACATTGTATCACATCTCTGAGATACAACCTCAACCGTTCTCCTGCTAGGGTATGACCGCAAAAAATCTTGTGAAATGCATATACTCAACAATATACGACTCCGAGCTTCCACTAAGGGAGAATCCGTTTCACCATCCAACATGTACTGATGCTGAATATGGATCTATATCATATGGAAAGTACATGATTAGGGTTTCAATTGATTTGCTAGTCCAATTGGGCATCTTTTAGCATCAATCAAGTTACAACGTATAAACCCTAAACAAACTTTATAGAAATAAGGGCATGATACAACTTCAAAAGATATAAAACGTATAAGGTGTGAACTTGTCACATCACCACATGATACTTGTAGCATTGTCATTCACAAGGCCATCACCAAAGCCACACATCCATACAAGGCTACCACCAATGTCACATCACTGTGGGATATGAATCCCTCAATCATCTCACTGGAGGATAACAACTCATACTAGGCATTAAGCCTCTGCTAGGTCATAAGACCCATCGCAACATATATCTTGTGTCTCATCATTATCTCAATATGCCTTGTAGGGCTCATAACCATCACCATAGCATTCACAAGCTATCACATTCATTCAACCTGCAGGGTTAGAATCACACAAGTAGGATAGAGAAAGTATAATCACATGTCATTCATCTGATGATATCAACAAGTATAGCATACCCAAGGATTAGGGTTGGGGTTTCTCAAAAGCCGATTAGGGTTTCATAGCATTATTCAATCATCAAACCCTAGTTTCATCACCTCCCACTTTCTTAGAGCATATTAGGATCAAAACATCATCATTAACTTGGGTAATCAATTGTCTAAACAACATTAGTTATCAACCAACATTTACATGTACATGTGTAACACCTTACAATGTCCCACACATGTTAAAACCATGTACTCATGTGAGTGTGACCAACCCTCAAACACATGTCTCGATCATTAGCAAACCTTGTGTGTCGACCATCACAAAACATGTGTCTCGAGCATCACAAAAGCATGTGTCTCAACCATCACAAAATCATGTGTCTCGGCCATCACAAAAGCATGTGTTTCAATCATCACAAAAGCATGTGTCTCGACCATCACAAAAGCATGTGTTTCAACCATCACAAAAGAATGTGTTTCGACCATCACAAAAGCATGTGTTTCGACCATCACAAAAGCATGTGTTACGACCATCACAAAAGCATGTGTCTCGACCATTAAGTCAAGCCACCTCAACAACACATGTCCATCTTCAAAATAGAGATTAACCACAACCAAAGAAAGTGGTAAACATCGAAGCCACTAAGCACAACCAAGGAGAGAAAAACTCCATGCAAGTTGAACATCAAAACTCTAAAACCTAACTTCAACATGGACCTTCAAGAAACCAACTAGGTGAAAGAATACCAAGCTTCAGCCTAAGGAAAAACCCACTCAAAACCTCAAGAAAACACAACGGTCAAACTATAACCTGGTGATAAAACCAAAAATCACATTGCATGTAACAACTTCTTTTCATCCATCACTTAGAAACCGAGCACATAAAATTAGGGTTAAGAAAAAGAGAAATCTACATGAGAATACTACAAAGTATTAAACCTTAATTCATGATAACTTCATCTAGCACATTAGAATCAATCTTAAACATCAAAATAGTAGCATGCAAGCAATATTACGGTGCAAGTAATAGAAGAAGGTAGAGAGTTATATAACCCACCTTATGTAGAGATCCAAGCTCCAAAATCAAAGGCTCCAAGAGAGAAGAAGATACTCCAGCTTGTATCAACACTTTGGCCACAAGATCAGCTCATAAGAGAAGAACACCATGGTCAAAAGAATGCTCAAGAAAGTGGGTAAACAATCCTATGTCAAACCAAGAAGAAAGAAGAAAGAAAAGAGATCCTTCTCACTTGGGTATCACCATGTCAAAACATAGTCTATGAACTTTGTGAGGAGAAGATCTTCAAGGTATCCACCATGTCAAAACATGGTCTAATGGCCGAGAAGGAGAATATTAAAGGTAGGGTTCCAAAGGAAAAATGGAAATAAGGTTTCAAAACCACTTACCAAGAGAAGGGATCACAAAAATCACTACAAGGAGGGTGATCAAGCTCCAAAGCACCACATGCAAGGTTGATCGACCTCCAAAGCACCTAGATCAGTCCTTCTTTGCTCCAACAAGCTTCAAGGATGAGCACAAGACAAGGGAGAAGGAGGAGGGCCGAAAAGGATACTTGCATGAAGGAGAAAGGGGTTATATACTCAAAGGAGGAGGGAAGTAAGGTAGGTGTGAGATGTCAACATAAGAGAGCACCAAAGGGACACTTGTCCATCAATAAAATAGCCATGCAACCACTAAAAATATGCATTCAACCTATGGTTATAAAACCTAGGTGGGGTTTTGACCACATGCGTCACCACCACCCTAGAGGTTGAAACAAACATCAAGGTACTTTGTCTCAACCACAACATAAGGTCACCAAACCAATAGGGTCAAAACACATCACAAGAAGGCCAACCATCTCGACCAAACCACACCAAGACCTCCATGGTCGAAACAAACATCAACTAGGGCAAGTGTTGCAGTCACAACACACTCCACATGAGCTCAAGTTTGATACACATCACCAAGGTCAAAACCCTAGAAAACCCTAGCATCACCACATGATGCCACCTCATCAACTAAGGTCCAACAAGGCATCCCATAGAATTATTCTCTCTCTCATGATGCTAAAGCACTAAGGGAACACTCAACATGTGACTAATTGCAAGATAACCCCTCAACATGGGTCATTTGCAACTTGGTCCAAAACAAGCATACAAAGCTCAAACATCATCAGAGAGGACCAAACTGGAAACATAAGATTTTCACATGTTAGATAAGCATATCAAAGGATTAGATTAATGTCCTAAGCATCTCATTAAGCAAAACAAGCATACTCAAGCATTACACTAGGTCAGGGGCCTTACAGTAGTTCTGTAGAGGGCAACCACCCACAATCAAGCCCTACTTGTATTGCATTATCTTCCATGCAAAGGAGGTGGCAGAGGGAAAAGAAGATTATGAAGTTGTGGTAGAGGGAAAGGAGTGTCCAAGGAGGAGACACAGGTTGTGACTGAGGGCTTTGTGATGGTAGAGGAAGGGTCATTCATAGAAGGGGTAATGCAACTAAGGAAGGAAGATGAGCCATCATGTAGAAAAATGTGTTGGAGCAAGGAGGTATGGGAGCGGTTAGGAAGGATGTGGTGGAGGAAGGAGGGGCACTATGGAGGAAGGCCAGTGGAGAGGAGGGGAGAAGAAGGAAAGAGAGGAGGTGGTGGAGGCAGTGGAAGAAGAGAAGATGAAGAGGTGATTGTAGCATAAGTGGTGAAGAGGAGTTGGAGGAAAGACGAGCGCTCGACATGAGGAGAGAAGATGGAATAAGTGTTGACCGGGAGATTGGGAGAACGGAAAGATTTTGTAGTCTTTGGAATCGCACATATATTGGTGTGATTCAGTGAAGACCATTCTAACATATAGTAAAAACAACCCCTAAATATCGGTGATTGCCAACTACCTCACTAAATACCCAAACAACAACTATACAAAGACTAGTATTTGTAATACAAGATATACATGCATTTGCTTATTTAAATATTGCATCCAAACAACCCTTTAATATTTTCAAATATGGACTTCATATACTGACATATATGTCTTGATTTCTTAAGAGGAGGAGATGGAGGAGATAAATGCTCAACCTGAGGAAAGAAGATGGGAATGAGTGGGGACAAAGAGATAGGGAGAACAGAGAGATGATGTGGTCTTTGGAATCATGCTTGTATCAGTGTGATTCGTGAAGGCCATTTTAACACATAGTAAATACAACCCCATGAATATTAGTAATTACCAACTACCTTATTAAATACCTAAATGACACTTATATAAAGACTAGTATTTGGAATACAAGTTACAAATACAATTTATTGTAAAAATACTACATCCAAACGACCATGTAAAATCTTGATTTTGTAAGAGAGTTGCTCCTACTCTACACTAGTCCCCTCTACCTCTCCCCTCACTTGTCTCTCCTCATCTCCTAACTTTGCAATGTTTCTTCTTAACACAATGTTTGGTACATGGTGAATGAAGGGGAGGAAAAGAGAAGAGAGGGAATGGGAAGGGAGGAGATGAGAGGGACACTTATGTTAGTCTGTTTGGTTAGCATAGAGAGGGGGACAAAAGGAGAACAAGAAGAACAATGCAAACACAAAAAATTGTTTGATGATGTAGAACTTTGATGATATAGAAATATGACTACTTATTCTTTTTTGTATTTGTTGTAGTTATACAAGTAGTTCCTTCCATATTACTCTATTTGCAACAAAATTTCCTTCCACATATTTAAGTTCACAGTTTATGCCTTTCATCCATATTTCCCTACATTTCTTCCAAATTATTTTTTTTCTTTACTTTTTATGTTTATAATTTTGATAGTTTCAAAATTTCCAATTCCTACAAAAATATCTATTTTTTTTTTAAATTGTGTTCAAAAATTTATTTTAGTTTTCTTTTATCTTTTCTTTAAATTTTCATTTCAAGTGGCTTTAGATAATCCTCCAACATTTTATATCTCCTTCTAAGGAATGTAAAATATACATGAGAGACGAAATCTTCTTTGTTACCATTGCTTGTGATTATCATCTAGTCTCTCGGTGGTACACAGTAGTAATGGGTGGTAAGTGAGAGAAAGCTCCAACTTCTCTCTAGAAACATCCCCTAGGTCTCATCTCCCCCGCCCCGGTAAGCCCTAGTCCGGCGAGCCCCAACCATCGCTCCCACACCCTTCTCGGTAAGCGCTTCTGTGGGTTGGGCTTCACCGAGCTCGGTCTGCTCCCCCCATGTCCGTTGAGCTCCGCCCTTGCTTTCTCATAACACAAAAATGACAACAGGTGGTAAGTGAGAGATAGCTCCAACTTCTCTCTAGAAACATCCCCAAGGTCTCATCCTCCCCGCCCGAGTGAGCCCCAGTCTGGTGAGCCCCAGCCATCGCTCCCCCGCCCTTCACGGTAAGTGCTTCTGTGGGTTGGGCTACACCGAGCTCGGTCTTCTCCCCCCTGTCCATTGAGCTCTGCCCTTGTTTTCTCAGCATGGCCAGAGTGATCATATCAGGTTAACTAGAAAAGGTCTGGCACATCCTCCCCCCTCTTCACCCGACGATTTATCACCTGTCTGGTGTGCTAGGTGGCGACGTAAAGGTACATCCTCCCCTCCCTCTTTACTCCTCTACCCTCTTCACTCCTCAACCATTAATCCAGGAGTTTGGATCACTCTCGAGGCACCTAGCTTACAAACCCAAGATAAAAAGGCAACATGCATACTATTTAACCTTAACATCTGAAATCTTCCCCATCAATAGAGTCTAGGGCACATTCTCTCTCTGTTTCACCCAGGACAGTCTGACGCTCTAAAACATCCCTTTCCACAAATCTCTCTAGCTACCAAACTTTCTGCCGACTCTCGTTTCCCCTCCCTATGCCTTAACTACAGTCACTTCGGTCTCGATTCACTGCTTCTCAGAGAATATTGTTTTCAAAATTTTCTCACATGCTCTCTCTGCCTAGACCACATCATGAGAACGGGAGGCCTACTCACCCTGGCCACATGCATAAACAAGACTCGACTATCAAAAAAAGGCAAAACAAAAATCTTCAGGAGTGCCCTAAAATAGAGAAAAACCTCGGCGTTAGACGACTGCTCAAGGGTTCCATCTACACCTCCATACATGGACTCACAATTCACCTTCACGGAATATCCACTCTCAAACCCTTCTTACTCCACATATGTTCCCCTACCCAAAGCATGGATCTATCACAAGTTCGACATGTTTCCGGGGTCCTGCATGATAAACATTGGCCATCGTTCCTTCCCGGTGTTGGTCACATGGTCTTCCCAGGCTGATCACCACTGGAAAAACAAAGCATCAACCCTTCTCATCTCTAAGCGTTGGGACCTGTTGATCTCTGACCTCAAGCTCAAGCTGGAATCGACTATCTTCATCAAGCCGATTGGGAATCGAACTTTCCTGGCTTGGATTAGGGATTTCAATGTTGACACACCACCTGAGCTAGCACATCTCTATAAAAACATGATCAAGAGAGCTCAACTTCATCAAACTCGGGTGATCAGCTTTTTGTTTGGGATGTCCATCAACCCCTGATAGGAACAAAGGCTTGGCCCATCTCAGTTTCCTCTTGCTCAGAGGAGGAAGATGAAGTAGACACAGTGTCAACACCACATCAAACTAGCTCCATCACAGCAAGGTATCATCTTTTTTATCCCCAAAAGCAAAACAAGACTACAAATCTCACACTCACTACGCTCCACAAAACCCTAAACCCCCGATCTTTCACAGCGGATGATATCATCCCAAAAGACACGTTTCTCCTAAACTGCACTTTTCCTATTTTAGGATAGGAAAAATCTACACACCTCATCAAGAAACACTTAGAGGAAAACCCCACCGCCCAAACCTAGAGAATAGCCCCTCCCAGAAAACCTTTTTGGGCCCTCCACTGCTTTTTTTGCAAAAGTAAACACCATTCAGCTTTCAGATGCCCTTCCCGATTTACCTGCTTCAGATGCCACCAAGCAGGTTACACCAAAAGGAACTGTAAAACTCGTCCCCCAGTAAAGCTCAGAACTCATGCAGACCCTGAGCTTTTTTTCCCTAGGCACCTTTCTGAAAAAGGTTCGACTTACAGAGAAAACCAGCGAGTTCCAAAAAAAAGATACAGTCTATAGACGCCCCAACCATCCCTCTCCCTTTCCTCCACTCACAAGAAACGCCTTTGCATGCCTTGCAAACCTCCCGCCCAAGCATGTAGACACGCCCAAAACCCAACATCATCATATAAACACCAGATTTGTGCCATTTTTAAAACCCTACTACAAGCCACCAAACCACTTAGCTTCACCACCAAAACCCCGCTCTTCCAGTACTACTTCCGGTACCTCCATACTCAACACCAACACCAACCCTACACCATCAGCCATGAAAACTATGGAACATCTTGAATATGCGATAGCCCTTGACCTACCTGCAAATTCCATGAGGCTACCCAAAGTCCTCACTCTGAGGAGCATTCTTATCTCCATTGAAAACAACATAGACAACAACCCGATAAGTGTCCTAGATATCACCCGCGCTCTAGCCCTCCTCATCCTAGGACAGACAATCCTAAAACCTAAAATCTTTTCTCCAACCCAGCTAATATACATTGTTCCTGAAGGTACAAAAATCAACCATCTCTTCAACCATATTCTCACTATACCATGTGGATCTAGCTTTATTACAGCAAGATTGTCAAAATGGACAGCTGACCTTGGAACTTTCCCTACTCCTGCGGGCGGCTCAGACTGGGTAGCCATCACCAACCTCCCACCTCACCTCTGGGAAGCTGAGATTTTCAGAGGCATAGCCCACTCCATCGGGGTACTCTTCAATACATCAGCCCGGAAACCCTGCATCCTACCCAATACATAAAAGCCTTTTGCCTTTTTGCAGTCAAAGCTGCTATTTCCTTACCACCTTCCATCAATATTAGGATTGGAGAATCTATCTATAACATCAAACTGTCTGCCGAACATCCTTTAGAAAACATAATAGCCTTCTCTGATCTTTCAAACCATCCACCTTCATGGTTCTGCCCAAACAAAGATAGAAAGACACCAAATCTTACCCGCCTTTCAGGTGATAGACACCACGTTTGGGAAAGAAAAACTCAAACACCACCTGCTCCGATAACACAAACCTTCTTTCAAGCAGAAAAAGAACCAGAACTCCCACTCCCCCCATTCATGGATACACCTCTCCACCATCTGGCACCATTTTTCCTTCCCCAACTTCTACTAAGGAAAGATGCCAAGCTCAAAACTCAAGCCAAAACACTTTGAGAAAACAAAAACCAACCATGCTAAAGGATGTCAGCTCTTCACAGAGTCCTCAGCCGAAGAGCTCAGAGCAAAGGCAAGGAGGCAGCAATACCCAGAAGCTTATGATGAAAGGACCTAAAGAGGCAAACAAGAAACTCTTTGTCAACAGACTGGATTCAGGTACATCCACAAACACTTCACCCAGTTCATCCTACTCAAAATCTTCTATTCTTGATACCTCTTCCCCACTTTTTACAAAGTCTATAAATTGTGACATAGATATCTTAGAGGACCTTGCATCTTGGTCAAACATCACTAGTTTCACAAAATTCACAAAAAATATAGGCATACAACTTGAAGATGAAGACAAGGCACATAAAGCTCTAGACAACATTGAACTCTTTATGGGTTGGACCAACAAAAGAGATTTGGAAACTACCAATAAAAATTTTGACCTTCTCAAAATTGACTAGCCTATTTTTTAAAACCTTCCTTCTCTCTACTAAACATATCCACCAAATATGCAATTTTCTTCTTGGAACGTCTGTGGGGCTGCTAACCTTGATAGACGTAAGGAAATCCGCTCACACATATACAAAAATAAAATTGACTTGATCACAATTCAAGAGACTAAAACTAGTCTCTCCCCCTTTGCTCTCAAAATCATAGGAGGTAATAGAATCACTGACTGGGTCCAAATCTTCCCCACTGGCTTCAAAGGAGGTCTCTTAGTTGGATACAACAATCTTACCTTCTCCGCCCTAAACTCCACCACACTAGACTACTCCATAACCATCGCTTTTAAAAACACTTCTGATGGTTTTTGTTGGAACACTTCTGGGGTTTATGGAGAACCTAGACAAAATAAATCAACCTTCTTAACTGAACTAAAATCGCTTATGACTTATTTCCATTTGACTCCCTAGATTATCAGCGGGGACTTCAATCTGATAACCCAAAATTCTGATAGATCCAACCCCACAAATTCCGCACAACCCATGCCAGCTGCTGACAAACTCTTTAGCCAACTCCTTACAAAACATGCATTAATTGAATTAAAACCATCAAATGCATCCTTTACATGGTCAAGAAAACAAACTTTCACCAGGCTTGACCATTTCATCTGCTCCACCCCGTGGGAAGACAAACACCCACTCTCAACAGTTCACATCTCTCACAGAGCCATCTACGATCATTTCCCTCTTATTCTCGATACAACAACCATATCCTGGGGTAAGCGACCTTTCAAATTTGACAATTTCTGGCTCTCCATAAACAACTTTACCACTAGCTGTGTAGAGCATTGGAAATTGGCCGACTCCCAGACCACAAACCTAGGCCTCCACATTGTTCAAAACACAAAAAGCATCAAAATACACATCAAAAACTGGAAACACACAAACCCAAACAAGCTCTCTGAAACCTTAAAAAACCTAGAAGAACAATTCCTCTTTGTGGACAAGGACCCTACAACTGACCCAACTCTTCTCCTTTCAATTAAAGCTAACCTTGACTTCACAAAAAAGTGTATTGACACTAGGTGGAGACAAAGGGCTAAAATCACATGGGCAAAAGAAGGGGATAAAAACACAAAGCTCTTTCATAAAATCTGTAACAAAAATTACTGAAAAAACTCCATCACATACCTTCTGATAAACGAAAGGATCACAACCCACAAATAATCTATCACAAACCACATTACTGACCATTTCAAAAAAATCTTCAACAACAACCACAATCCCTCCTGCCTAAATGACTTGGATTGGACTATGATCTGCCCTACAAACATTGAAAATCCTCAAGACCTTATAAAGCCTTTCTCCCCATAGGAATTGGACTTGGCCATAACTACACTAGGATTAAATAAATCACCTGGACCTGACGGTCTAAATGTAGAATTCTATCTTGCAAACTGGAATCACTACAAAATCGACTTCCTGGCTTTGCTTAAGACTTTCTACGAAAGTGAAAACCCCCACAACATCATCAAGCACCTAAACCAAACTTTCATCACCCTAATAAAAAAACCCAATAAACCTGACCTTATCTCCCAGTACAGACCCATCAACCTTATCAACACATCTTACAAAATTTTAGCCAAAACTCTAGCAAATAGAATAAAACCACACATGAACAAAAGCATTCCCCTCAATCAAAATGCCTTTCTCAAAGGTAGAAGCATACAAGATGCTTACCTGATGGTAAACGAAACTATACATCTCTGCCACAAAAATAGAACACCTGTGCTAGCCATCAAATTGGACTTTGAAAAAGCCTTTGACTTTGTAAACTGGAATTGTTTAATAAAAACACTTACTGGCTTTGGATTTCCACACAAATGGGTCAGATGGATCCATGCATGCATAACCACAAACCACTTTTCAACAATCATAAATGGAGTTCCATTTGGTTATTTTCACAATTCAAATAGCCTCAGACAAGGCGACCCCCTCTCCCCTTACTTGTTCATTATAATCACAACCATCCTCTCCCACATGATACAACTTGGAAAAATCAGTGGCCTCATTAACTCACTAGAGGAATGCAAAGAAAACATTATACAATTTGCCCATGATACCATAATCCTCTCCTCCCCATAGGATGCCTCTTTACTCAATATCTTCAGAATCCTAGGCATTTTCTCCTACATTTTGGGACTTAAAATAAATCTCCAAAAATCGTCCATTTTTGGGGTACACCTTGAACAATCTATCTTGGAAAGATACAAAGATCTCCTTAGATGTAAAATTGATGACTTCTAGGAGTTTTCAGGACCAAAAAAAAGATTGATGACTTCCCCATTCAATACCTAGGTCTACCCATTACCCCCCACAACATCACAAATGCTACCTGGTCCCCCATCATAGGAAAAATAAATAAAAAACTCTTTGCTTGGACAAATAACTTTCTAAATCTCTCAGGAAGGCTTACTCTTCTAAACAGTTTCATCACTCCTATCACCACACACTACCTGAGTTGTATACCCCTTCCATCCAAAACTAAATTACTCCTTGACAAATTGCGAAGGAAATTCCTCTGGAACAACTATCATCCCTCCATAAAATCTGAAAAACACTACCATCTTATTAATTGGGACACTATTGCTGCCGCTTTAGACCAAGGTGGCTGGGGTATACTAAACATTGAAACCCATACTTTCTGCCTCATAACAAAAATTATCAACAGTCTGGTTAAAAATAAGACAAAAATCTGGACGAGCCTCATCAACTGCAAATACTATCAAAAATCCCCTCTCTGGCACAAAGCACCAAAAAAATCAGCCTCACCCCTTTGGAAATACATAAACAAAAACATCCAAAAAATAACCCAACTCATCAACACTCCTCCACACTCTCACCTAAAAATCTCCTTCTGGAACGATCCTTGGTTTGAAAAAAATTCTGTTCTAAACCTGCACACAAATTGGACCATCACAAACAATCTCCTCAAGATCAACATTGTCAAGGCCCTTAGCCTTCTAACCAGCAACATGACAAATACTCTCAAAAGATGCATTCTCATGCATATCAAACCAGACGACCTCTGTGCTTTAAAGCAGACACTTGAATATAATTCCTCAAACAATATCACTTGGTGATGGGGAAACTCTTACTCTGTTAAAAAAACTTACACTCACCTATCTTACAGAGGTCTATCCCCCCTACTACAAAAATATGGAAACAAAAATGACAACAAAAACATAAAACCTTTCTTTGGCTGCTCCTTCACAACAAGCTGCTTACTGGACAAAACCTTACCAAGAGGGGCTTCTTTGGTCCTTCCAGATGCCCTCTATGCAAATTGGACACAGACTCGGTGGAATACATTTTCTTTAAGTGTAACTTTTCGCTAAACATCTTCTCACACTTCACATGAAATTACCAGTTAGATCTCCAACCAACAACCTTTCCCCTACAGATTGCACCAAACAGACACTACAACTCCTTCATGGGAAATGATATTTTCATCATCATTAGCTCGAACCTTTGGCTTGAGAGAAACAACAGATTCTTCAACAACACTCTAAAACTGAGGCAAAATATCATCTCACAAATAGATGCAGACCTTCACTTGCTCACCATGTGCAGGTAAACATGTTCTAGATGGAAAGGAGGACTCTGAAGAAGGTGAATCTGAAGCCCGTTTTCTCTGTGACCTCAAGGCTATGGTGGACGATGAAACGGGTGTTAGTTTGCTGCAACAACATCAGTGATATTATTCTGTCCAGTAGCTGCATTTTTCTCTGAAAAATTTCTGGATTAGTGTTACAAGAGGCTTGTTAAGGGGTGCCTCCCCCTTAAACTTTTAACATCACTTTCATCTCCCAGCAGAACATTACTTACGTATTTCAACCTGTATGACTCGCAGGTGTTTGCTTGCTTTGCTTTAAATATATGCTATGACCTTTATCAAAAAAAAAACCCATTGCTTGTGAGCTATATTGTTTTTTTCCCGCCAGATTACTTATATTTTCCTTCCACTATTTCATATATCCCTTCAACATTTATTATAAATTTCCCACAAAGATTTCTCCTTTCTTTTATCCCTACTTTGATTTGGTTATTAGAGAACTAGTAAAAAATGCACTTGATTCTTTGTTTTTTCATTCCCCTCTATTTCTTGATCCTTTAGTTTTCCTTCGTTCTCTTCCCTTCCCCATTACGAAACAGTCTTAAACCTTTTTTCCTCGCTTCTCTTCCACTTCAGCAGTAAGGAATTACCAAACAGGGGCTAATTATGTAAGTGACAGCGTGAGTCGACTCGTCGCTTGACCCTTGGATATCGGTTCAAAGTATGCAATTTCTCTTCTCTTTCACAGCGTTTTTTTACCTCTAGCGTCTCACACACGATATTCTTCCTGACCCCCCACTGACCTCCTTACGCCTTTGTCGGCGCGTCTAGAACCCGTCCTGCCGTTCGATGCCCGCGAGCTTCTGATTCAGGAGTTTCGCCGTGCTCGACGCCATCGACTTCGGCGGCGCCCCGTGCATCTCCATTCGCTATCTTCACGCTCGGATCGTCCATCAAACGAGCCTTAAGCTTTGCCGCACTTCAATTTCGCGGTATCCGACACCAACACGGGCGAGCTCCATCATGGAGCAGCAGCAGCAGACATCTAATAGAGAAGAACAAGATATTGAAGAAGAAGAGACAGAAGCCGTGGAATTTGTGCTATATCACGTCAACGAGTGTTACGTCTATATGGTACACTACGGACAGCCTGCAGCTTCCCTCTAAATCCCCAAATCTAGGGCATTTCAGTTATTTTAAGGTTATCGCATTTCTATTATGCGTCTGATATGTTGCTCTTTTCTGTCGAGCAGATACCTCCCAGGAAGAGTATTGCTTCTTACAGGTACTTGTCACTTCCCACATTTCAAACTGTAGAGTATTGAAATTCACGCAAAACTATATTTTAGTGCCAGCACAAAGGTGACTAATTATGGTCTGGTTGCAATGATTTGTCACTTTCGTCTTCCTTCGAGTGATCATTTTTTCCCCAAATATTAAAAAAAATATAAAATTCAGATAATGTGATTCCATGAAGATTTTCTTATACGATCAAGCCAAATGTAATCAGTAACAAATAGCCTTTGGGGTTTATTAGGCCGCTTTATGTGTAAACAATTGCTTATTTGTAGAGTATGACAATGAAGGCTACTTACCAGCAAGCTTCAGACTCTTGAATGCAGTTTTATGCTTTCAAGCAGGTTGAGTTACCATTATAAGCTATGTTGTCTTTGGATAGCTCATGACGCTAACAGCCTCCAGTAACAAGAAAACTGAGTTTATGTATGATTGGGGTTCAGTTCACCACTTAACATGTTTATATCAACAATTGAAATAGCTAAAATGGCCTCACAACACTTCTCTATAAAAACATTTACAATGATATTGACGCATTATCATTATTGCATCAAAACACACTTCAAATTCTGAAGTGCCACCAAAAAGGTTGCAACTTATATCGATTATTTGTTGTATGTATTTTTTCACATTTTCTTGCTTCATTAAAGTAACTTTTACAACGCTAATAGGGACTCATGTAAATTTTGCATTATAAAGTTCTGAGAAAAATTATCTCTTTATATGTTTCTAGGAACTCCGTGGTTGTTATCTCACTGTTCACCACATTGCTATTGGATACTTATCGTCTAGTACTTACTAGTAGCCATCCCAAGGATTTTGGCATCAATGTAGCGGTGCCATTGACCTGTTCAGATAGATGGATATCCAAAGAATCTAAGGCTACATCTTTTCATGTGTACTGTAACTGCTGCACCACTCTGCTATGTTTCTAGTCCATAGGTTAATTGATAAACCAAAAATAAAATAAATCCCACCGCATATTATCCACATGGTTCATTGGGAATCAAATATTTATCCACTTGATACCATTTTAGAGGAAAAATATCCTTACTCTATCAATGGTATTAGTGTGCCATATTTGTAATAGTGTCTGTGGCTTTCATGCATATAATCATATAAGCAAGTGAGCGTCGTGGTCTGCTCTGTAGTTATCCCAATTTTGTCCCTTCACCTTTGATTCTTCCAACCCATTATTTTTATTCATTATTTTTGCACCATCTTTATCATGTTATGAGTTATGACCCAACATTACCCCTTTACTACATGGAAATCTGAGTTGTTTCTTATAAGAGTTAATATAATTGTCATTTTTGAGCAGCATGCCAATCATGATTTAACTATCATGTAGAATTCTTGTTTTATTTCTTATTATCCAGTATGATTTGATTATGCATTTCTTTTTGTTAGAGGCTAAAATGCTTCCATAAGATTAAGAAGAAAATAAGTTTGCTGGCATTCCATGAAAAAAAAGCTCGCCTTGAGGCTCTCGAGGCTTACGCCTCGAGGCGAGGCTATCCCATTTGCGTCTTGAGGCTTACGCCTCGATGTCCTGGACTGAGGCTTACGCCTCACAATGTTTGAGGCTCGACAAGCACTGAGGCGCAAGCCTCGATTCTGGATGATAATGTATCATGTTAACCACCAAATTTTTTGTTAATAAGATTTCTACAAATACTTTATCTAGAAAATAATATTTGGAGTTGTTGCAGTTCATTATAAATATTTATTTCTGAAATTTAAAATTATCATTCTCTGAGTGACATCTTTGAATCTTCATTGCCAAATCTATCTTTGTTTGCTACCTTTTTATTTACTATGTCGGTGATTTTCATCTCATTGTTAACTAATTTTGGATCCTTGTTCCTACTAATTTCAAATTCTATCTCCCTTACTTTTTCATTGTTAATTACATATTTTAATCTAATAGTATAATTAATTGATATCTTATTATTTCTGTGCATTCTTTTGAATTATGGTGGTCTTTAATTCCTTTATGTCCTTATTAAGTTTCATAAATATTTTCTATTTCATTTTAGTTTTGTTTGTCACTTTGTATATACATATTTATACTACACACATGCATAAACATAAAATATATCTAAACATATATCATTATATATATGGATATGTATATATATGTATAATTTTATTTATTAAGACTGCCTCATGCATATTTTGAGGCTTACGCCTCAAACGCCTCGCCTCACTAAGACAAAAACGCCTCGTTACGCCTCACGCTTTTTATAACCTTGCTGGCATTGTTTTGAGAGAAACATACAAACAATTACAAAAACTATATAAAATGATTCTACTAGCCACTTGCTCAGAAAGATAATTTTCTCTATGGTTCTACCTAACGCCTTGACCCAATAGAAAGCATCATAATATCTCGCCTCACCGTCACCATAAAACAACAGATGGACTTAAGAGTAACATTGTAGGGTTTCTCTTCTTTCACTTCTGTCTAAGGACGTCCGACCACATGCATTGTTTTCCACAACCTTCTCTAAAGCCCACCCACCAGCATGAAACATCTACAATCTCTTTGTGGTTGAAATTCTTTACCAAAAAGCATGACACCCTTGAAGAGCTTCTCCCTTCATCGTCTGTTCTATCAAACAGACCGAATGTAATTTTTCTCCTCTAGTGTTCTATTCTTGTAAAGTGAGTGTCTGAGTGTTTGGCAGCCATGCCCATGCTTGCTAGCCTTTCATATTAGAGTCTTCATGTTTTGGAAGGACTCTTTCTATACTGTTCTTGCTATTGCTTATTACCTGCATTCTGATTCAAATTGAATT
Source organism: Alisma plantago-aquatica (assembly GCA_963693085.1). Classification (NCBI taxonomy): domain Eukaryota; kingdom Viridiplantae; phylum Streptophyta; class Magnoliopsida; order Alismatales; family Alismataceae; genus Alisma; species Alisma plantago-aquatica. The sequence continues at coordinate 136,682,068 of OY856409.1, forward strand.
TATGGACTTTGCCTGTGATTAATAATTTTGTTACCTTTTGAGAGAGATTATATTACATTGACATCTCCTAATCAATACTAACTGAAACTCCTTTTAGAGCGGATGAATGGAATGTGAATAAATGGGTGTGGGAAGGTTCTCTTAAGGTTGTTAGCAGGGCAGACGAGTGCATTATTAAGCTCGAAGACAAAAAAACAGGTGACAATGTCTTCTTTTACTTATTTTTACAAGAGTGATGTTGCTCAGTGCTGCATCTTTATATTTATCCTGTTCATTTATGTTGAGCAGGGGAACTTTATGCACAGTCATTTCTGAGAGAGGGGGAGCCGCATCCTGTGGAACCTGTAATCGATAGCAGCAGGTTCATTTCGATCAACTTATTTTAGCATCACATTACTCACATTAAGTTATGCTATATTGATCTATGCAGTGCACTGTATGCTTATTTTATTCAATTTACATTTTAATCTTATAAAGGCAAAACTTTTAAATTCAGCCGCATCATCTATTCACACAATAACACCAAATATAATGGTGTAAGTCTCAATTTCAATTTTTAATCAGGTCTGCTACATGTTACCCGCTTTATTTGCTAGTACATTGGTCGAACAACTAATGTAGAAGTGCGTTAGACCGTTCTGTTGGTGACCAGTCACAAATACGAATATTAACACTACTGAGTTAGTTTAGACCCAGAATAATTGTGTTTGATTTAAGATAAAAATAATATCTAATCACCATATAGTTCCACGTAGGGCTTGTTTGGTTACCTACAAAATCAACCCATAATGGAAAATCAAATCAATGAAATCAAAAGGTAATAGTTGATGCCATATCGTTTTTGTTTCGTAACTTTGGTTCAACGCAATTGCAATGAAACACTTTGGTTTGTAATCCCTCTGGTAGGGGAACTTCATTTCACAGATTTGCATAATAAGTGACACGGTGCAGTTACCAAATGGAACAGAGACACCTTTACCATGCACAGTTACCAAATGGAGCGGAGACAACCTTTACCATGCACACCTGTACGTGACTAGCAATCGTCAAAAAGGGTAGCTGGTGAACCCGAACGAGCACAAAAATAGAAGGTTATTGTAGCATCAACCCACCACGGAAAATGAATCATGCTTAGTATGGGTGCAGTTTGTTTTCTTCAGTTTTTAATAGACGGAAAGTGACGATGCAGTTCCATTTCCTAGTGTGGATTGCAATCACATCCAACAAACTCAAATAATTTGAAAACAAACGTACTTAAAACTGCACACATTCATCTTCCACCTGACGAAACATGCCTTAAATTAAATGGTAAGTTTTATAGAACTACCATGCGACCAATGATGTCTATGGACTATGATCAATGTTTCAAAAAACGGCTCTTGCGGCTGCATATGCGGCTGCATATGCAATTCAGAGCCTTGACTGAACCACAAATGGGAAATCGGTGCCTAAGATGAACCATGGCCGCATAGCCGCATATATGGCCGATTAATCACCGATTTTTGAATGGTCAAACTGCTAAGCTGAAAATCTTTTGATGTCACCCCCTATTCTTCATGTCATTAAAACCATCCACTACATTTTGCCTACAATCTGCTTCCATTTCCTCTTTTTTTACATCACATTTATCTATGGTTGTTATACATTTAGCTTATTATTGCATATTTGTATATATTTAAGTTAAGTTTGATTGGATATTTGCTTGATTACGTCTAAAATATTTAATTCCACAAATTAATATGTAATTGTATGATCACTATATTAGATATAATAATTATGAAATAAAAAAATTCAAAACCGCATATACTTCCACATATTCCCGCATAACACATCTACTCTATTTGGTGAGCTCTCCGAACATACAATGCATACCTCTTTTTAAAACTATGTCTATGATAGGGAATGTTGTTATATGAAGAAACAAAGTGTTCTAGAAATGAATCTGGCAGAAATGAGGATGCTAAGATGGATGCGTGGGGGGATGAAAAAAGCACATTAGAAATATGACTACATAAAGAATCACATGTGTGACAAGTATTAAGGACAAAGTACGTGAGGTTCACCTCAAATGGTTTCGACGTGCAACATTGACCAACAAATGTATTGGTTTCAACATGTTCAACATCGACCAACAAATGTATCAGTTAAATGGTATTAATTAATAGGGGAATATGACCTTAACTGGCCTGGGTGTAACATACAAGAGATCTACGAATACTACATCTTCTTGAAAAAATGATCCAAAATAGAGTAAACAAAAAAGAAGGATCCATTTAACCAACCTCAATCCAGTTGGGAATTAAATGTTGATAAAAAATACCAAGACACAAATCACATGGTAGAGATAACTAATAGGCAATAATATACAAGGTTAGGGGTCACTATCATCCTTATGCTTGGATTGCAATTTTCACTCAAATTATTGAATTAAGCATTTATTAATTGTAGAATGTCTTTCTACTTTCTGGCCGTCTTCTAATAGATTGCCGACTGCATCCGACTAGTTGTTAACTTTTGCTTGGCATGGCTGTCAAGGTGGCCAGACGGTGACCTAACCTGGCTGGGCGCCTAGATCGCTTAGGTGGCACCTAGGCGCATGCTCAGTTTTTAAAGTTCGACATTATAATAGCATATATATTATATACAATATGTGAGATACTAGGCGGTCTCGGCGCATGCTTAGTTTTTTTGAACTTCTTATAATAACATTATTATATACAATATGTGAGATAATAAAAGGATTCTATTATTGAGATAACAAATACAAGCATAGACCCCCTCCTTATATAGGATAGTAGGAGTCACCAAATACAAAGTTCACCAATATGGGATAAAAGACAAGATACTAAAGAGCACATAACAAATGACATAAAAATTAAATATATTAACATTCCCCCTCAAGCTGGAGTATGGATATTATGCACGACCAACTTGTCCTCCATAGCGGTGAATCTTGTCTTTGGCAGTGGTTTTGTAAAGATGTCAGCCAGCTGATCCTCAATCCTAATGTATGGAGTAGATATGCGCATGGATAAATATACTCCTTGACAAAGTGACTGTCTACTTCCATGTGCTTGGTGCGCTCATGGAACGTGAGGTTACTAGCAATGAAGATGGTTACTAGCAATGAAGATGGATGCCTTATTATCACAATACATAGGCATGGGTTTAGAATCACAAATCCCAAACTCCTTTAATAAGCCTCAAACCTACATGAGCTTACAGCTAGTATGAGCCATGGCTTAGTACTCAACTTCAACACTGGATCTAACCACAAAAATTTTCTTCTTACTTCCTCAAGTGACAAGGTTACCACCTAAAAAGGTGTAGTAACCTGAAGTAGATTTACGATCAATCCTACTGCCTACATAATCGGAGTCCGAAAAACCAGTAATCTTAAAGTGCCCCTTTTTTGTATAGAAGACCCTTTCCTGAAGAACTGTTTAGGTATTTGAGAATGTGGCACACATCGTGTCAACGTCCCAATGTCATTGTTGAGGTTTATCAATATACCTACTGACAAGCATAGTAACAAGTTCGGGATTCGGCAACTTTTCGGCTGGCTGGAAAAAATCGAAATTCGGAAAAAATCGAGAAAAGTCGTGAAAAGATCGATAAAGTTCGGTCAAAGTTCGGTCAACTATTCGGAAATAATCGAGAATAAGTCGGCAATATAAGTGTATATATATATGTATGTATGCATGTGTGTATATATAGATAAATGTATGTATGTACATACATATATGATGCATGTAACTGTTACGACAACAAGACATACAATCTTAGTGAGTAAAAATGTAGGAAAGGAAGTAAAAAATAGTTGAGAAATAACATGAACTGTCCAGAGGAGTGGGGGCTTTGAAGTTTAGTGTGTATTAGGAATTTTGTGTACATGGTTTGGTAAAAAAAGAGCAAGCGACTTAAAAGAGAAAAATTGTGAAAAGTCATGAAGAATCGTAAAAAATCGTATAAATCGCGAAAAAGCGGGATTAATCGTGAAAAGTCGGGAAAAATTGGCGATTGGCGTATTAATCGTGATGAATATTCGGGAGCCTATAACATCGTGAAAAATCGCCGAATTTTCGTAAAATTCAGAGACTTGTTACTATGCCGACAAGTCCAACATCTGATGTAATATCTGCTCGAGTAACAATTAAGTAAGCAACTTTCCTACAAGTCTTCTATATTGCTTGCTATCAAGGTAGGATGGGGAAGAATCATCATCCCAATTGGTATTGGGATCTAGAGGCGTGCTGACGGGCTTGGTACCTGACATGCCAGTTTCTTATAGAAGATCAAGAACAAATTTGCATTGAGATAAACAAACTCCAGAAGAGGAATGTGATACATTAATTCCCCAAAAATTGAACAATTTTCCTAGATCTTTTGTAATAAAGTGTTTTCGTAAGTATTCCTTGGTATCTTGAATAGCCTGATGGTCACTCGCAGAAAGGATGATATCATCCACATGCACGATCAAAATGACTATTCACACAATAGTTTTTTTTACAAACATAGAGTGATCAAAACGTGAGCGTCGAAAGTTAAATTTAGCAAGGATCTAACTTAATTTATCAAATCACACTCTTAGCTTTATTATAGTCCATAACTAGCTTTTTTAAGGCAATGTACTTTAGAACACTCCCCCCCCCAAGCAACAAATCCGGGGGGTTGCTCCATACACAATTCCTAATGCAGAATACCATTTAAGAAAGCATTTTAACGTCAAGTTTGAAAAAGAGGCCAACTTTTATTGACAACAATAGATATAAGAATTCGAACAGAGTTAAATCAAGCAACATGTGAGAAAGCCTCAAAATAATCCGTGCCATAAGTTTGTTTGTAGCGCCTAGCAACAAGGTGAGCCTGAAGGCGTTCAACCATGCTATCGGGTTGATACTTCACAGTAGAGATCCGTGACAACCTACATGTGAAACATGAGCAGGAACATCCACTAAGTCCCATGTCTATTGTGTATGTAGAGTCTCCATTTTCACTTCCATGGCACGACGCTAGACATGATGTATTAGGGCCTCAACCACATTTTTAGGAACACAAATAGTGGAAGGAGTACCAGTAAAATTTGCAAAATTTGAACCAAGTTTAGCATCAAAACAGAAATTGCTTATAGGACGTAAAGTACAAGAGCACACCCCTTTTCTTATGCTGATCAGAGTATCCAAGTTAGAGTATACTTAATTGGTGTCTTGATTTGTCGACGAAGATGAGGGATTAGCTGAGGGAGGGTCATAGAGAGAGTTGTAGTTTTGCCGCATCTTTGATAAACTTTGAGAGGGACATCAAGAATCAAAGAATGAGATATCCGATACTGATGCCATTTTGACAACTTGGAAATAGGTATTTACCGATATACGGATGGAAATATCGACATATGGAATCCTGGCCGTATACTTTGAGAGGGACATCATGTGGGAGGTAGGAATCTTGTCATGTTTTCTGGGGTTTTTTATGAAGGATTTTGATGACGCAATGCTGGTATTAAGATTTGGAATTTTACCAGTACAATCCATAAACATAGGTGCGATCGAACCAACACTAATGCACTAAGTCTCATCAGAACTCCGTAGTTGCGCGTGCTTGGGCGAGAGTAGTACTAGGATGGTTGACCTCTTGGGAAGTTCTCGTGTTACACCCCGTAAACTCAACCTATGTTTTCGTATATTCGATACAAATGTTGCCGGTCCCAATCCTCGGTAAAGGAGACGAGGGATGGTGGTAGGTTGACACTTCCCTAGTCAAGTGGACAACAAGATGTACCATGATATCAAAGAACGTAGGAGGAAAATACATCTCAAACACTTTGATGAGATATATAAGAAGTTTGACACTTGAGAAGGGAAAAAATATATCTATAAAATGGCTCGTATAAGAGAAAGGAAAGGGAGAGACTTGAGTCAAGTAAAGTGCTTCAAGAATGAAGACGACAAGGTGTTGGTGAAGGATGATGATATAAAGAACCAATGGAGAAACTACTTCCATAAGCTTTTCAATGAAGATATTGGGAACAAAGTAAGAGACTCGAGTGACATGAATGCAAGAGATACCACTTACACATGACGAGTTTCACTATCTGAGGTCAAGAATGGTTTGGAAAAGATGGAAATAAAAAAGGCATGCGATCTTAGACGGTATTCCCATTGATGTATGGAAGAGTATGAGGGATGAAGGAGCTATGTGGTTAACAAATTTCTTTAACAAAATTATGAAGACAAAGAAGATGCCGCATGAATGGAGAAATAGTACTATAATCCCGATCTACAAGAACAAAGGAGATGTTCAGAGCTACACAAATTATAAAGGTATCAAGCTGATGAGTCATGCTACAAAACTTTGGGAGAGGATTATTGCGCAAAGGCTAAGATCGATAACTAAGATATCAGACTACTGGTTTGGTTTTATGCCCAGAAGATCAACAACAAATGCTATTTTTTGATAAGGAGGCTTATGGAGAAGTACAGAGAAAACAAAAGAGATCTTCATATGGTGTTTATTGATCCGGAAAAGGCCTATGATCGAGTACCCATGGAAGAGTTATGGAGGGTTTTGCATAAAAATGGTGTGCCTATCCAATACATTGACCTGATCAAAGACATGTATGATGGCTCAACTGCTAGTGTTAGGACTCCTAGAGGAGAGACAAACTTTTCCACCATTGGGGTACATCAAGGATTGACACTCAACCCACATCTATTCGTTCTTATTATGGATGAGTTGACAAAGCATGTTCAAGATAATATCCCCTGGTGTATGTTATTTGCTAATGATATTGTGTTGTTTGATGAAAGAAAAGAAATGTTGAATGATAAAGTTGGACTTTGGAGAAATGCATTGGAATCTTACGGGTATATGATCAGTAGAAGCAAAATTGAATATATGCATTGCGATTTCAGCCAATCTAGAATTTTGAACGGTGGAGTCGAGTTGGATGGAATGGATGTACCAGTATGCGATAAGTTTCGTTACTTGGGTTCTATTATTGAAAAGGAATGTGAGGTCCAATATGATGTTTGTCACAGGATCACAACAAGATGGTTGAAGTGGAGTGCAACTGGAGTAGTATGTGACCAAAAGATCACTCTCAGATTAAAAAGTAAGTTTTAGAGAACAACTATACGACTGACCATGCTGAATGGGTGTGAGTGTTGGGCAGTAAAGAAACAAAGTCTCAGTAAGATGAATATGTCCAAAATGCGTATGTTGAGATGAATGTGTGGGAAGACAAGAAAAGGTCGTTTGAGGAATGATATATCAGGAACAAAGTGGGGGTAGTGAGCATTGAGGACAAGTTGTGTGAAGGCCGGCTAAGATGGTATGGACATGTGCAGCGAAGATCGACAAATGCACCTATTTGAAGCAAGGTTATTGAGTCAAACATTGTTTAAAGAAGCAGAGGCAGACCTAAATTAACTTGGGAAGAGCTTATAAAGAGAGATTTTGAATCATTACATCTCTTTATCAGAGTATGGCCCATGATAAAGCTGATTGGAAAAGAAGGATCCATGTAGCGGACCCCAACATGGTTAGGCTTAAATGATGATGATGATGAATCCAAGAACGTAAGTACACAATTATGTGATGATATCCAATTCACAACACATGAATAACATAGTAACTAACTCATATCAGTTGTATGTCGAGTTACCACACTGATTCACGATACAATATTGAGTTGATATGGTTGACATTTTGCTCCCATGACATGTACATTATGTAAGGTTGGTTGTATGAAGTTACATGTTTCTCGTACACGTAATACAATACTATATAAGTGTATAATACTCGTTTCTATTATGTAATCAAGCACAATATATTTTAGAATTTTATTTAACATTGAGTTACTAAAGTAGTGAGCATTGAGGACAAGTTGTGTGAAGGTCAGCTAAGATGGTATGGACATGTGCAGCGAAGATCAACAAATGCACTTATTTGAAGCAAGGTTATTGAGTCAAGCATTGTTTAAAGAAGCAGAGGCAGACCTAAATTAACTTGGGAAGAGCTTATAAAGAGAGATTTTGAATCATTACATCTCTTTATCTGAGTATGGCCCGTAACAGAGCTGATTGGAAAAGAAGAATCCATGTAGCGGACCCCAACATGGTTAGGCTTAAATGATGATGATGATGATGAATCCATGAACGTAAGTACACAGTTATGTAATGATATCCAATTTACAACACATGAAGAACATAGTAACTTACTAACTCATATCAGTTATATGTCGAGTTACCACACTGATTCTCGATACAATATTGAGTTGATATGGTTGACATTTTTCTCCCATGACGTACATTATGTAAAGTTGGTTGTATGAAGTTACATGTTTCTCGTACACGTAATGTACAATACTATATAAGTGTATAGTATATGTTTCTATTATGTAATCAAGCACAATATATTTTAGAATTTTATTTAACATTGAGTTACGAAAATGAAGTCTAGAAAACAACAAAGAGGTGTTATTTAATTATTTAAACACTTTTGAAAGCTTACCAAATAATGGCTTTGACTTATACAACATTAATACACACAAATATATAGAAATTAAATAACTCATACATTTTTGTTACTTTTAAAAAACAAAAATATCCAGCTCCACCATGCTTTCTTTTATATATATTCACGTTACTCATTATTAGAACATCTTCTACTAAACATAAACAAGCAACTAGTTATAGCATTACTTGTTGTAATAGTATTAGTGATTGTATAAGTTGCATGCTAATATTAATTAATAGTGTTGTAATTAGGTAGATCTAGTAAATATATTGTATATTTACCAAATATACTTATAGATGTACGCGTAGTTAGCACCGATCATATCAAAATTGGAGTACCACTAGGTTTTAGTTATACAAATTCGTTTTTTAGGTGAAAGTGGAAGAAAATAGTAGGAAAAAGAGATGAAGAGGTTGCAAATGGTAGAAAATGGAAGAGATTACTTAAACTTACCTTGGGTTTGACTGGATCTAATACTCTTTTTTTGTTTGACTGGATCTAATACTCTTAATACACATTTGATTTTTCTTAGTTTTCCACCTTCAATTCAGATTGTATTAAGTAGCTATGCTATGAAGGATAGTGATTACATTGCTTAATACTTGTAGCTATGTAGGACAATAAATATATATTAATTTGTTGATCACTCTCTTACATTCTTTATAATAATTCTTTTCGCGTACTTGACATTATTGCAATGATAATATATTTGAAATGTAATTGGTTATTTTTTCATACAATAATATATATATATATATATATATATATATATATATATAGAGTCAGGCTAGAATACACTCGAGTGTACGGATCGCACGAATACACTCAAGTGTGTTTGCATATCAAGACTATTTTTTGCAAAATGTAAACCGTTGATCTTCACCGTCATACTATAACTAGGCTACATACAAATTTTGAGCCCATTTGGATGAGTGTAAGTCACTCATCCAAGAGCAACAAAATCGACGCGCGAAACTAATTTGAAATGCATAATTTTTGCGGTCTTCATAACATGAGCTATACATATCCAAATGTGCTCAAATTTTACGTACGAGTTGTTCTCGAGATGTTTAATAAGATCAACGGATTAGATTTTCAAAAAAAATATTGCATCATGAAAAACTACTTGAGTGTATTCTGCTCCGGATACACTCGAGTGTATTCTAGCCTGACTCTCTCTCTCTCTATATATATATATATAAATATATATATATATATATATATATATAATATATATATATATATATATATATATATATATATATATATATATATATATATATATATATATATGGGGAGATCGACCATAAATTTGTAGATAACTACATATATAACTATACAATGTGTGTATATGAGTGGGGAAAAACCATGACACATGTATATAAACATATATTTTTTTTAAAGGTCTCTTAGGCGACGCCTTGGCGCAAGGCGTCCAACCCCAACGCCGTGTCGCCTTGCCGCCTTAACAAGTATGCCTGAACCAATCCTCATCCTTGTGTGGAGATCCTGAAAGACACATCTGTCAAGGTCAAATGAATAAAACACTGAAGTTGTTTGACAGTCTTACCAACAAAAAGAAGATTTAGATCAAAGTGGAGAACATATAATGGAGATCTAACCAAGAAGTTGTTTGTAGTTCAATTATTACCAACCCCATGAATTGGGGCTTGAGTGCCATCAACTACAATTATAGATGGAACAAGAGTCATACTAGAAAAAAGTTTCAAATTGCCAGGATTATGAGTAGAAGCACCAGAGTCAATGACCCATTTGTTTTACCATAAGGAGCCGAGGAAGCTAAAAAGGCAGAATCACCATCTGGGCGTGGAGCTGATGTCCGGAGTCTGGAGTCATTTTTGGAAAAGTTTTTTAAATTCAGCTCAAACCCAATCCAAAGAACCAGTGGAGGTTTGGGCCGGTTTGTCCTTGGTGTAGTCAGTAGACGACTAATTAGCTCATGTGTTGGGGTAGCCATGTTTCACCCAACAATGAACCTCGTTGTGATTTTTGCGACCACATAAGTTACAATGACAAGATCTAGGAGGGGTGTTGCTAGGTCTAACGGAGGACTGACCACGTCTCGATCTAGAAGGGGGGTTGGCCACGTCCAGGTCGTGATGGGCCAAAACGACCACATCCTCTACCACGACCGTGACCTCTGCCACGACCAGAATTGTTAGATCATATTGCAAGAGCCGATGCCTCAGCGAAACCAATAGGATAAGAAGAAATAGACGGTAAGTGCTGGACCCGTTTTAGGACATCTCATAGTTTTGGTAGTGGATCACTAGACATAATCTGATCCAGACCTCCTGCAATAGAGGCAGGTAGTCCATCGAGGAACTGTACTAATTGCAGTTCATTTCGATGTCTTTGGATGTCAGTGACGTCTGAAGTCAGGAGATGGTACACTTCAAATTCATCCCACATAGCACAACATTGATTATAATAATCCTCAACAAAGTATCATTAGGGAATTCTTCTTTAGCCAGATTTTAAAGATTTCAGATACCTTTTTAGGGTTTTGTTCATGTGAGTAAATATGAGATAACCAATCCCACATGGTCTTACACTTTCGGTCTTAAAAGAGATTTGACTTATTTTTGGTTTTACACCGTTGACCATCCACATCATCACCCTCGAGTCATCCTTGACCCACAAGTCATAGAACTATATAGTTTTCTCTTCAACATTCTCGATAGGAGGAACATGTACTTTATTAATAAGGTGAGAGTACCGACCTTGGGCCTTGACGTACAACTCAAAAGAAGCAAACCACGTATCATAGTTAGAACAACCCAATATTACTATGATTACACAGAGAGTTCTTAAGTTATCATTAGAGGCCATGATGGTAATCAGTTCTTGATTAGTCCACACAAGTTATCATTTCATAAGGGCGTGAAGCATCATGCAAGATACCCACAAAAGAGCTTCGAGACCCAAAGAATGGACATTAAGAATGTTAATTAATAGACCAACGCCACCTCGTCAATTTAGACCGATATGTGATGACGATTGATGGGAGGGAGCAAGTCTCTCCCTTTCGTGAAGCGGAACCAAGAAGAGGTGATCTAAATCAAGGAGGTGTATATGGAGCAACCACCCAGATTTGTTGCTCAGGGGGAGTGTTCCAAAGTATATCGTCTTAAGAAAGATATTTATGGACGAAAACAGAGCCCAAGAGCGTAGTTTGATAAGGTAAGTCATATCCTTGCTAAATTTGACTTTCAACACTCGGATTTCGTCACTTTGTTTTTGTAAAACAGAGTATTTATTTAGTGTTTTATATCCTAAATATAGTGTACTTCATGTATCTATTTAGTGTTCTACATATAAGGTACTTCATGATGTATTTATTTAGTGTTCTACATACTAAATAGTCGCGCTAGAGTGAAGTGGAAGTTTAAAAACATATAAAAATCATGTATACATTTTGAATGTACTATAAACATGAAAAATTCAAAATTTAATGAATCTGAAAAAAATTGTTTCGCTTAGGCGCCTGCCCAGACACCCAAATGTCAATTTAACCAGATGGATGGCCCAGGTGGACCCCCCTTAGACACCTAGCCGTCTAGGTGTCTGCCTCAACATCTATCATCTATGCTACTTGGCAGTTGACACTTGCGATAGTAGTTGACATTATTTTAAACCTGTTAAGAATCAATTGAAGGTCATCGATTCTCACATGATTTGCTCTAACTAATGCAAATCTAAGTGCATAAACTTATATATTTGATACTTTAACTTCTTGCAATAATGTCTTACTCATTAGGACCTAGGATAATATTGATCCAATTCTCTAAAAAAATAACAAATTGTTTGGTAAAATTGAATAACTATCAATAGAGGATATACAACAAAGGCATAATTTTTGGGATTGTATCATCCCCGCTCACAGTGTTCTGAAAAGCGGTTCATGCGGCCGCTTATGCATATGCAGTCCTCAGCCGCTCCGTATACAACTATGCAACACAATTTTTAGGCTAGACTGAATATGCGGCCTGTGGTCCGCATATGCGGCCGCTTAGGCCTCACATTTTATTTGGTGACTTAACTAAAAAAAAATAAAACCTCAAATAAAATCAACCAAATTGAATGACAACTTCTTCTATATGGTTGGTTTTCAATCAGATATTGAAATTTTGCTATCGTAGAAATAGTTCTGTTTTAAACGAGTGGTGCACAATATATCATTACATTTTCCCTCAAATTATCAATGTTTCTTTATGATCTTTCCTTTGCTCTTTTTTCATCTGTTTTCCTCTAAGATTAGAACCTGTTGCACTTGCAACAGTTCTTATTTTGTCTTGTATAAAAAGGGAATCTATTGCAAAATATTAATTGGATCTGATATTTTCTATTACAAAGTATCGAATTTGTGTGCTGCTTAGGGAGTAATTTCTATTTCCTACGACCTTTTCTTCTCTATTTATTATTGACTTGACTTCTTCATATTATTTTGATGTTTTTATTCTGTTTTTGTTCTTTTTCTATGTTTACTTTGCATTACCATGTGTTGTGTTACTGTGGTCATTCCTATTGTGTTCATGCAATAAATGTTCTGCTATGAATTGCATGTGTTAGTGTTGTGTTACTTGTTTATTCTAGTACATTATATAAACTTAGGTTTTTTTTATTGATTTTTTTCTTGATGATTGGAAAATATGTGTTTCTTCTTCCATGATGTAATGGTCTGTTGGTACATTTTGGCTATTAGGTTGCGCAACTACATAGTATAAAATTTATGATTATGATTATATATTTTTATAAAAAAATGTATAAAATATATAATTTATGAAAAAAGTCAAAAAACGCATGTCCCGCTTATGCTCCCATATTCCGCTTATACGCTATGTGGTACCCTGATCGAACGCATAGCGCATAACGCATTTCAGAACATTGCCCGATCGCTAAATAAGGAATCAATGTAACTATAGTAATGTTCCGTTTTCCCGAACACAATGACAATATGCAGCCCATTAAGCAATTCAACCATGAGGCCACATGGCATTTGTCCAAGAAACTCCCACTTATGCCCCCTCCCCCCTCCCCGTGTATGCAATGTTCAAAATTTTGACGAAATGTTTGAAATTTTGCCCTAAATTTCTGTTTCTATTGCAATCGGACGTCAAAATTGACTGACGAAACTCTCGAAACAGGTAGATCATCGATTTTTTTCTACTTTATCATATACTATGTACTACCTAGAGCATATTTTTTTGGACAGTTTTGTGTCTTTAAGTCTATATATTGTGCTTGCAAACTATAATGACTTGATTCATTGATTTCACAATTGAAATGCCCATAGAAACAGTTCAGGGTCATTCACTCAAAAACGACGAGACCCCACCCCACATATCCAATATGAAATATTATTACATATTTGAGTAGATCTACACTAGTAGATCATTCTGGTAAAATTTCATAAATTAATTTGTTTATTTTGCCGTCGAAACACTAGGAACGTATTTATCAAAATTTTTGTCAAAATTGGTCGAAATTTCTTTTTTTGTGGCCTCCAAAACAGCATCGAAATCGGACATTTTCTTCCTTGCGTGTATGCATATTCACCAATTATATACATTCAACATATATATTCTATACTTTAATTGTAGAATGTGAAATTATGCATTCTTAAACATGAACATAGAAATATACTTATAAGATATATTTATATATGTATATATATATATGTATACATATATATAATTTATGTCATATATGCATTTAATATGGAAATGTATGAATAAATACATGGATACATATGTGGAATTTTTTGTGCGTATATATATCTATCTAGGAAGCATGGACACTTCCCGGAGGCCGCCGTGCCCGTGTCCAACACGTGTCCAACATGGACACGCCACGGACACACGTGGACACGTGGTGGACACTTGTTAGACGTGTCCAAGTCTCCCATTTTTTTATCCAGAGTTGGACACGTCCTGGACACGGCTTGGACGCACTAGGACACAACACATCACAAATTAAGAAGGGGAAACATCCTATTGCACATAAACTTCCTCTCCACCCCTGATGCACATGTCTTCCCCTCGTCACATCGCCACCTAGGTAATTACTCCTCTTCATCCACCTAAAGACTTTGGGCTCTCCTCTCTCTCTGCTCGTTACCAACCTCTCGTCTTCCTCTTCTTTGGTCTCCAATATCTATGTTTTATTTGTCCACTACCACCACCAACAACCTCCTCTTTCCCTTCCTTTTCTTCCTAAATCTGAATGTATATCAATGTTTCACTCTCTTCTACAAATAACAACGTACCTCCTCTTTTTTCTTTGTTGTCTACCACCATTACTATCTTTTTACTGTCCAAAATTACATGTGCAATTTTTTTATATGTGTCCATACTTGTAGTGCTTAACTTGTTATTGTTTGTGAATAAAATTTATATTACTATTATTGTGTTTACAATGTGGACTTGTTTAATCGTATGCCTTTAATGGCTTAATTTCATGATGTGTGCAATGTGTGTTTGAGTGAACATATGAAAGTGAATATAGCTTGGATGAAATGATCTTTAAGTTTGAATGTGCTTGTTCTTTTTTATGTTTTATATAAAAATATTATATGTATGTATATGTATATTTTTTGCCCTGTCCAACGTCGTGTCCGTGTCCTATACTTTTGAAAATTCCCGTGTCCCATGTCCGTGCTTCCTAGATATTTGTGTATCATAGATGCACATATATATATTAAAAAGTATAGAAGTACATGTATTGCCGACGTGGAGTAGCTCAAGTTGTAGCGGACGAGTACCCCCTATGAAGCGACCGAGATCGACCTTTACTTGTACCCCTCAATATGAATTTATCTTAGTCATGCAGGCTGACACATTGTGTGATTAAACGTCTCGTCCAGTGTACGGGAAGCAGAGGGACGGGGGCGAGCTTTACTCTACTGGGGTGACACTATTAGTGGCTATGCATCGGAGAGGTTCATTAATCCAGAAAAACATACATATATCAAACTGCATAAAATTATTTGAGTATGTACACAAACACGCATGCATCCCCCCACCCTACAAAATACACACACATGCACCCAGGGCATGGGCGAGGTTTGTTAATCCAAAAAACATACATATATCAAAATGCATACATGTAAATTCTGAAGATTTGCTTGGAAATGCCCATGTAAAATATATGTATGCTCTCTATCTCTCTCACATGCACATGTTAAGCATGTGGTCTCTTCACTCATTGCGAATTGGTTTTGATTCTCCAGGCTATACATATGTATTCGTTAAAGTTCAGATAAGTTAGGTCAAATATTTGGGAAAAAAGGTAATATAAGTCGGCCATACATACTATATGTGTGTGTGTGTGACATGGAATCAATCTAAATGTGTACTAAATCGAAGTATACATGTAGAATGATCCGCTTCCCGCTTTGCATCAGTGAGATTCATAAGTGAGTGCAAATTCAAATAGGATTGTGGAAGAATCATGGAACAAAATTTCGAGCGAAATTTTCGATTTTTTTCCAATCGGACATCGAAACGTTGGTACGCAGAGATTGGTCCGTCATTTCGCAAAAATTTCGACCCTAGGTGCGAAATTTTGCAGCAAAAAGGCCAGTTTGGGCCGTAATTTCGCAAAATAGTACAGAAACACAACTTAAATTTTGAGAAATTTGTTCCTAAGGCTGCTAATACTACATCTTGGGTATTTTGGCAATTGTTTTTGAATCTCTTGCTTCTAAAGCCTATTTTTCTTACTTCTAAGGCATGTTTCCCCTATCTCTAGACCATCTATACATTACCTTCATCAATTTCGAGAAATTTGTTCCTAAGGCTGCTAATACTACATCTTGGGTATTTTGGCAATTGTTTTTGAATCTCTTGCTTCTAAAGCCTATTTTTCCTAATTCTAAGGCATGTTTCCCTTATCTCTAGACCATCTATACATTACCTTCATCAATTTCTACACTCCTCTATAGAGATATGGAGAAATACTCCGAAAATAACAAAGTTCTTTCGAGGATCTATGTATAAATGTCCCATGTAACCTTGTTAAATGTGAACATTAGACTTGTTCAACTTGTAGTTCGTAAGTTTGTAACTTGTAATTGTAAGTTATACGTTCTAAGCTGTAAGTTGAAGTTTTTAACAGTCTAACTGTCTAGCAGACTTGCCATTTCTGATCATTTGTGCACTCACTCATCAAGACATAGATCTCACCCTAACCTCTAAACATATAACTTTATTATATAATCTAGTATATCTATGTCTAAACATTGTGTATGCAAAATTTCATAATTTAATTCCTTCATTTTGTCATCGAAATTGCCATCGAAATTCTGTCGAAATTGTTCAGCTTCCTTCACTTACAAATGTGGGAGACCCCCCACACATCCAATATGAAATATTATTGCATATTTGAGTAGATCTTGGTGATTAGATCGTCCGGGTAAATTTTCATGATTTAATTCGCTTATTTAGTCGTCGAAATCGTTAGGGCCGTAAATATCGAAATTTCGGTCGAAATTTCAAAAAATTTCTGTTTCTGGGCCATCGGACACGGCATCGAAATCGGACATTTAATTCCATGGGAAGAATGATATATATGACATCCACAAACTTACACTTTGTTTTCTTCGGAACTCCAGTATAATTAAACCGGAAAGCAATAGCTAGTATGAAGTGCTCAAAACATAAACAGAAACCATAGGTCAAAGGATAGAGGGTATAATCCAACCAGAAACAACACGAAAACATGGTTGTGTGCTGCAGTGCCTACAAAAGAGGAAGTGAGCAGAACTTACTTCGAGCTATACCTTCCCTTGAAGTGTTTACCCACCACCACGGCACAACCTATGTGATATAACATCCAAGCTGCACCTCCTTTCAAGGTCATGGAAGACTTGACTTACTAGATAAGGCGCAAAGTCCAACATGAGGGGGGAGAAGGAAATCCCATATATTTGCAACAGGAGAAACATCCTTCAACAGCCTAATAGATGATTAGGGGGTTACTGGATGTCCTCTAGGATCTCCTTGCTGCCTGTAGGTTTCATGGCCTTTCCACCTCATAGGACAAACTAGGGACGCTGACAAAGAAGTATTACATATGCATAATGTGTCTAGCATCCAAAAAAGAAGAAAAAGATGTCGATTACTGCTGGTAAGTGTACGATACGTATCAAGGAGTGTCCACAACCTGTTTGATGTCCAATACAGATCCACTACGAACATGGACTGTTTTGAAGTATCTATGCTTCATAGGTGATTAGATTTATGATACATATGATCTTTGACAGTCATTAGATGTATAATAGATAATTTGGCTAACTCTCAGCTTTTCTTGTTCAGATATTTTGTTCTGCGTATTGAGGAGAAGATTGGTGAGTTTTAGTGCTTCTACAAAGTATTTTGAATTCTGGTTGTTTTGTTTGCAAAACTATTTGCTTTTCCTAATTTCTTATAGATTTCAGTCTATTCTTCTCATCTGTTTGCCTATTCTTCTCATTGGTTTGCCTGACTTGCAGATGGCCGTCTTCGACATGCTTTTATTGGAATTGGATTTCGGGAAAGAAATCAAGCATATGACTTCCAAGCTTCTCTTCATGATCATATGAAGTATCCTTCAGTACAGTTGTCTTTGCTGTTTTTTCAATATAAACTGAAACATGAATAACCTCTCGTTTAATTAGGTAAAGTTTCCATCTTTAGCTAGCATGTAGTCCTTCTACAATCTATAGTTGGATGCAGCCTATGAAGCTGAATTTTGGGCACTGAGCTTTCTCTCCCAATCGTCCATTTTCTGGGTCTCTTATTACCTGCTTTCACTGAAGAGCATATAGCGTGTGATTAATGTTTGATGCTTTTACAATATGGATGTAGAAGAATCACTATAGCTTCATATTTGGGTCCTTCACCAAGCACAGATACCTAGACAAAAAGAAAACAGCAGAGGAGATGGAAATACAATTTAAAACCACTTCTTCAGTCGATTACAGTCTCAAAGAAGGGGAGACTTTGGTTCTACAAATTAAAAATGTAAGCTGTGTATGTAGGATATAAAGTAGCTATGTGTGGATGATCTATATGAGATTCTATAATCATGCTTATTACAAAAACGGTTGCCTTTAGTTATTGACACTAGTTTTGAACTAAAATTGAGAAGATTAGATGCCTTAGGTTTTCCACGCAGAATCTTGAATTTTCTTCTATCACTTTGTTGTATATCATGCCCTGAAGCAGCCGGCTTCTTATCTCACTGTGTTGAGGCACTACATTGTTATGTATGGCATAAAAAAGCTTATGCTAGTCGTGCATAAGATGCTGTTGTAAATGAGAGCACATAAATTTATCACCCAACTGTATTTTTATATTTAATATATGAATGATACCCAACTGTATTATATATTAAATATATGAATGATACCTTTTAGGTGACAAATACAATAACCCACATATTCAATTTTTGTACATAGCCTCCCTTGAGAACAATCTGGAAAACACGGATTTTTTTTCTTCTTCTGGACGATAAACTAAAAGGTGTATACTGGTATCTGGTACCCTAAAGTTTGAAAAGTCTAGCTTTCATATAAAATTGCTTAATGCCTGAAAGAAAGTCGAGGATTATGCACTCAAATGATCCAAATAGTTAGAAGTTTAAAAGAATCCAGAAAAATCTACCACAACAGCGCCGTATACCTATTTAATGGCCTCTCTCTGCTGTTATCACTTTGGTGAAGAACTTGATATTGTTGATGTAAGCATATGATGAAGCACTTGATGTCGTTGATGTATTGTAAGCATAAGGTAAAAATGTAAGGGATGGACATCTTGGAAATCAGTGCCACAATATGGCCAACCATCACTCCATCTTTCTGATTGGATGCTGAAAGAGGGTCTAATACCTTAAATGGTGTGAAAGTAATTGAAACTGCAAGTAATCTAAAGTAGCTTCCTTAACTATTCCCCTCAAGCCGTGTATAGGTATATACAAGTTGCACACTCAAATATGTAGTCAATGGATATTGAATCCTCCTGACAAGTGTTGACAATTTGCTATAGTGGCGTGGGCTTAGTTCCTAGGTTTTTTTTCTCATGTGAGTGATATGCTCCATCCCCTTGAGCTATATCTTTGTTTCCGCCTTGTAGTATGCAAATCTGCACTAATCGTTCTATCTATAAAATCCGAACTTTATCTCTCTTATTAACGGACACACATCTCACAACTGAGTGTGATGATCATGCATCACTGTAGAAATATGTGATTATAACATCGGAAGCATGAAAGGATGGCTAACTGGCAATAATGAATGTTGTTGTAATTATGTTAATAAAGAGTATATCGGATCATATACTAGGGCAAAAGGGCACTTCCTAAAGATTTCATGCAATGGTATCAAAATTTGCCCAAAAGTCTATAGAAAACCTGGATGAAATGCAAAAGTTTGTTCATGAGGTCAAACAAAGATCGAAATATGTCATGTCCAAGAAGATCCCTTATTTCATTTAATATATCTTTGTATGGAATTATACGGTTTTATTTGCATTTTTATGAATAAAAATAGGTATATACATTTTTTTTTCTATATCTATGCCATGCCTGTATTCTAAAGTTTCAAAAATCGTTGTATCTTGTACCGGTATCCGTGTTTCATAGGTTGCAGGTGTACTAGATATGCAGAAGATAAGCAAAGTGAAGAAATACTACCCAAATAGAAGAAGAACCTCCCCTGCGTTGTTTTTTTTTCTTCTTTCTATTACTTGTGGTTGAGGTTGATGGTCCCTTTTCGGGGCGTTGCTTAG
Organism: Alisma plantago-aquatica; assembly: GCA_963693085.1. NCBI lineage: Eukaryota > Viridiplantae > Streptophyta > Magnoliopsida > Alismatales > Alismataceae > Alisma > Alisma plantago-aquatica. The sequence goes on from OY856409.1 coordinate 136,702,374, forward strand.
TAGCGGTTTGCTGCTGCAAATGACTTTCTGCTACGATTCCTGGTGGCTTTTGGTGATGGCTGCTGCGGTTGGTGGCAGCCGCAGTGACTATGGTGACTGCGACTGCTGGTGGCGACTTTAGCTATGGATAGGCGGTTGGCGGCTAGGTATGGTTAACAGCTGGTGGGGAGGGCAGGAGCAAAACCCTAAGCGAAGTTAGCGTAAGACCATGTACTAACTAATGTAAACTAATAACTACTGGAGTCAACTACTAAAACTAACATGCAACTTCGATTCATAGTCTTGTAGTGTCTCTAAACATTGACACAACTAGGCCTTTATATAGGCACCCAAAGTAAAGACTGGACATGCGGTAGCCAATGTTGGACTAAACCACTTGATTTTACAAGAGCCCGATAAAAGGGAATAACATAACAAAATAACATAAGCTATGTAAAAACTAAATAATGGTGCAGCGGCGTCTGCACCTGTAAGTGCATAGGGAGGAGCATTTCTCTAGTACTCTTGCTATAGATAGATTTATCCTATGAAACAAAAAATGGAAAGAGGAAGGGAGAGATGAGAGAGGCCTTGGGGGAGGAAATGTCAACCTCCCCCATCCCCCAAGCTTGACAATGTCGATAACTTCTGAGGGGTGGAGTTTAAGAATTTTTTAAAACATAGAGAAAAGAGGAAAGCTATGCAAGCACACAATATCCCTATCAATGGGTATGAAAACATATCAGCCATAAATAATTTATACAATTAGCAATTTTCATGAATAAGATGATGAGAGCATGTAATATGTTTGATGAGTATAGAAACAATACGATTGTTCCCATTTAAAAATCCGAAGGATATTTCCAAACCGCACAAACTACAGAGGTAGAAAACTCATAATACTAATGCTTTGACAATGATTGTAGACTAAGATCTATAACACACTTATCATGCAACCAATTTGATTTAATGCCTTGGAGATTGACTATGAGACAACCAAGTGGTTGGGATTGAGGCTTACTTAATGATGAGTGTATACTTCACATAAAGATCCAACCTTTAGAAATACAAGCTTACATTTTTGTTAAGGATTCTTATTCTTACACATACAATGTCTAAATGTTATGTACCCATTACTTGGATAAAAATATATTGAAAGATAACAAAATGGTGATGTAGGTTTAGCTTCTCCTCTACGCACTTACGAGCACAAATTGCGCTAAAATGGTATTTAATCTTTATTTTGCTCGCTTATGTTTTTCCCTTTTATTGGACTCTTGTAAAGTCAAGTGGTTTAGTCCCACATTGGCTACTGCCAGTCTAGTCTTTGCTTTGGGTGCCTATGTAAACACTTTATTGCATCATTGTTTAAAACTTTAAAGACATTGGGGATTATAAATCAAAGTTACAAGTTATCTTTGGTAGTTAATTCCTGTAGTTTTTTTATTATTATCGAGAGAACCGCCCCTGTAGAAGCGCCACTTTTGTGACCCCCCCCCAGACAGCGTAAAACTCTCGGGCCCCGAGCGCCCTGCACACCCGCGAACCGATTAAAGCGCACAGTTGGCCGACTTGCACGACGAGTACCATTTCTAAGGCAGCCGCTGGGTTTCAAACCCAAGTCCCTTCATGAAGGGTCACCGTGCCGAACCACTCCTCCCTGGCTAATTCTTGTAGTTCTTAGTTTACATTAAAATGATAACAAATGCTATGAAGTATGCGAGACAAGAGACATACTTCTTGAATCCTAATTCAAAATAGTATTACATTTAGAATGGTATGGAATTGAAATTAATTATAGACATGTGAAGATGTTTAGAGTTTAGGTGTACAAGTTGTACAACTATTACTTTATTGGAACTTGAGAATAATATAATTTAGCCATCTTGTATCTTTTAATTAAGCATATGTAATTTGTTGTCGTGTTTGTGTCCTATATTTTAGGAAGTTGTCATGTCTAGTGTCTACACCCATGTCAGTATCTATTAGAATGTCTATTTACTTAAGTGTTTTAGTCTATTACTTAAGTCTTAGTCTATTTGTAATATAGGCCCAAGTGTGTCCTTGACCCATTAGGGTTTGTCTAAGTGACTATATGCTTCCCCCTTATCCTATTTATAGGAAAGGGTGGCCGCCTCCTATCTATCAAGCAATAACAAAAACCTACACGTAAGGGGTTTTCCCCACTATATCGTTTTCCACATGGTATCAGAGCAGCCGATCCTGTGCTACCCCCAACCCTAAGAGAGAGAGAGAGCACAAAGGAGAGTTGCCTCCCCTTACGGGCGACCGCCACCGCTAGGCTGCCCGTAGGGATTTCCCATCCCTGCCTCTTGTTGGAGCCGTCTCCATCTTCATCAACAACAACAAAAATCATCCTATGAAGTTGCTGGATCCAGATCTACAAGGGCCACAATGCCTTCGTCAGCCTTGCTTGCTAATGAAGCTGCTGCTATCCTATTCGCCGCCATCATCACAGATCTACACCGCCATAGTCTACTCCGCCACCGATCTACTCCATGCATCCACCCCTATTGAGATCTACTCCTAAATCAAGGAAAAGATCTCTTATTTTCCGCTAATATTGAAGATCCATCACCCTCTACTGTTTTGGTGGGGAGATCCGGAAGGATTTCCCTCTCTTTTGCTGATGTTTCTAGGGTTTTTCTGATGCATATTGCCGCCGACACGACGTGTCCTTTTTGGACATGACGTGTAGGCGGTGTTATGCTTCTTGGCGACTTCGTTCGCCGATTTTGGACACGACGTGTCATTTTTTTGGACACGGTGGGTTCAGTGATTCGCCAGTGTGGGTGTCCTTTGACACAACGTGTCGCCCGTTTCTGCCCCGAGTTCTGTCAACTGACACGACGTGTCCTTTCAAAGACACAATGTATCGTAGGCTTTTGCTGGCGCTGACTGCTACTGTCTACCAGATACGACGTCTCTTCATCGACACGACGCGTCGCTTGCTACTGCTGCTTCTTGTGTCAACTAACACGTGTCGCTCAACGACATGACGTGTTCGTTGCTACCTGTTGCTACATCTTGGCGTGCTACAATGATTCTATCATATGGCAGGGGTATCTATACATGACATGTTCCTTCTTTCTCTTACTAGCAACAATTATCTTCCCATTTTTAGTATTTTAATAATTTTGTTTACACCCTCCGGTCTTCCAACCTGTATAACTCTTTTGCCTACCTCAATATTTTTTTCTACCCCCTTTACATATTGAACCTATTCATACTACTGAGTAACATTCCGGTAGTGTATCTTCTCTTTCTACCGAGTTCCATTCCGGTAGTCTTTTTTTTGCTCTTCTTGTCCTACTCCCATATTATTTTTTTATGTAATCTATTTTTTTTCGCGGGGGCTCCGCCCCTGTACTTTTGGATTGGAGTTAGATCCATTTATTTTTCTAACCAGATCTACGTAATCGGGTCATTTTGCACCTTGACTCGCATTATCGATTACCTCCACATATTTGCCTACACAACCCTATGTCTACCATTATTTTTGACTCTCCACGCCAACCACTCCTTGGCTTCGTGGTGAGGGGGAGAATAGAAGATGAAGAGTAGAGGGAAGAGATGAGATGGATGAGAGATGAAGAGAGAAATGAAGAAGAATTTAGTAATACTGCTATATGGATCTTCATGCCACATTTACTGTTGCTATATGGATCCTTTTGCTTCTATGTGGATCCACCTATTATTTGTGGATTGTTCATGATTGTTTTGCTGCTATGTGGAGCTTTCTGCTACTATTATTGCTTATTCATCATCTACCTCGACTGCTGCTATGAAGTTACATATCGGGACGTCATTGTTGCTACTTGTGCTATGATTAGGACATTTACTGATGCTTTGTGCTTTAGCACTATTCGCTGTCTATGCTTTTTTTGCACATTGACTTTCTATTGTGGGCCAACAGTCTCTGGACTCTATGGACCAACAGTCTCTGGACTTTGGCACGTACTACTGTGAGGATACTTTATGAAAAGGGAAGATGATGAAGACTTTTGTTGCTGACTTTACGTAAAGCTTCTACTATTGCATATTAGAGCTATTTACTTGTTTGCTACTTTGTACACCGGTCTTTTATCTGCCTACGTCGTCGACTTCTGCTATTGTGTGCCAACACTCCTTTGCTTGTCCGTGCTTTGCGCACGTTGACTCTCTACTTGTCTATGTTTTGTGTGCATGTTGACATTCTGCTACTGTGATCCAACACTCTGGCTACTACGACCACGACTGTGATTAAGATCTTAGTGCCTATCCGCTATTCTTTCTTTTGCTCTAGAAGCCTCTATGCCTGCCCATATATCTGTTGCTTTGGTGTATCTACTTGAGGGGGAATCTTTGTATTTGAGTTCTTGAGTGATTTATTGTAACATTGAGTGGGAGAAATTCTTGTATGGGTTTCGTTATCTTTTTATTCTGTTTAGTTTGTTTGTCTGTTTGCAAGCTGACTTGGGATTCTCCCAAGCTCCAACTTGAGAGGGAGTGTTAAAGTGTCTATTTACTTAAGTATTTGTCTTTTACTTAAGTCATTTAGTCTATTTGTAATATGGGCCCAAGTGTGTCCTTGGCCCATTAGGGTTTGTCTAAGTGTCTGTATACTTCCCCCTTATCCTATTTATAGGGTAGGGTGGCTGCCCCCTATCTATCAAGCAATAATAGAAACCTACACACGAGGGGTTTTCCCCACTATATCGTTTTCCACAGTATCAATGTCCAAAATGTGCACACACCCTAGGTTGAAGTAGTCCAATAACTCACGAATCAGATGCTCTATACTACTTGCTTTGCATTTTCAAAGGTAGATTATGTAGTATTAGTCTACAAAAATTGGTCTTTATCTAAAAGCACCATCAATGGACTTTCAATTGAGTATAACCCATTATTAGCTTGTAGTGTTTCCTAGTTAAAGTGAGTATGGTGCAAGGTCCCCAAAAGGATATTATTGGTGGCTACTTGATTGAAACGTCATGGTTAGACCGCTTGCAAACCTTAAGCAAAGATGATATGACTGAAACATGACACATATTTATACTACAAAACTATATTTGAACTTGGTGTATGGTTGGCAATGCAATGGGTGGGTATGGCTTGTTGGAGGTAATTGGTCTTGTCAAATTGTGACTATATTTGATTATCAAGCCCTGAAAGGTAGTTGGGGCATTTAAGAAACCAAAGGGCATAACTAGCTATTATCGTAATGCTCGACATGAGTGATGAAAGCCATTTTCCAATAACTTATTGAAAAGACACACTTAAGGGTACCTCTACTTAAATCTAGCTCGGAGAAGATAAATGCCTTTTTGAATTTTGTCTAGTGACATTTGAATTGGGAAATGATCTTTGATGGGTTTTGGCATCCAGTGATGGTAGTTAACACATACATTGGTTTCCGTTGGCCTCCTTGGCTAAAAATGTTAAGAAGGCTACAATTGGGCTGGATCAAGCCATGGTGGAGGTTCTTGATTTTGCTTCTCGATCTTGAGAAGTGTGAATAATCTAGTACGACCTAATCATAGTTTTAGAGAAATGTGATGATCTTGGACATGGTGTAATACAAGGATTGAAGGCTGGCCGAGGACATCAATATATTACCTCATAAGTTATTGAGTTCTTGTTGACAAAATGTTATGGATCAAAGGATGCTTTGCCACCTTTGAGTACCTCTCATGAAAATGGTGAATCACCAAAATGATGTCAAATTGAGTAATAAGATCAATTAACTGTGCCACTAACCTTGTTAAAGTAAAAGTGCGGGTGCATACATAATGTTGTCGAAATACCCACCATAAAGGATCATGATAGTCGACACATTCAAGGCATATCATAATGTCATAAGCTCAAGTTGGCATGATATGCTTGCATCTTGAATGCAGTGGCAGTAGGAAGGTTGTCATTATGGAAGTGCAGTGTTTCAAAAAACGGAATCGGGAGGTGTGCGGACAGTACCTTATGGTCGCTTGAGCGCCAGGCGGGCGATTTTTGAAAAAGCTGGCCTTGAATTTTTTAGATAATTTTGTAGAAAATGATACATATTATTTTGTAATTAACACATTTTAAGAAACTTTTATACTTATCTAAACACCCTACACAACAAAATAAAACACCAAAATAGTTTATAACACAACTATAAAACAATGAAAACAAATACAATTCAATTACATAATTTTTTCACATTAACAAATTTACTATTTAGTCTCTTTCTCTTACCGCTTAACGATAAAAAAAAACTATTACTGTAGTAAATTTATAGAATTATAAGTATATAGACTAATATGCAGCAATCAGTAGAATACATATAATGTATTAAATTAGATTTTGCAGTAAAGAATAGAATATATAGAATGTACTGATATCCAATAAACAATAGAATATATCATGTATTATAGAATGTACTAATGTATTATTATATATAAGGCAGCAAACAGTAGAAGATATATAATGTAAACAATATAATATATAGAATGTACCCTGCTTTGGGCGCCCGATTTTGGCCACCTGTTAATATCCAGTAAACAGTAGAATATATCATGTACTATAGGATGTAGTGTACTAATGTATTATTATATATAAGGTAGAAAGTTACAAAAATATAATATACAGCAGATAACTAGATACATAGTGTATGTATTAATGTACTATAGTATAGAATGTATTGTGCAATCACGTTACATGTTATACAATGTACAAAAGTAATCCAAACTCATATTATTGTATTATGTTACAGCAGATGGGCTATAGCCTATATCTAGTGCCCAAAAATAGGCGATCAAAAGCGGGCGCCCAAAGCAGGGTTTCAGGCAAATGCATAGGCGGGCCAGACGGGTCTTAGGCGGGTGCTTAATGACCTGCCTCCTGCAGCCCGCTCAAAGCCTTAACCAGGTGGCTGAGCCTATGGGCCGCTCAAGTGGGCGTCTGGCCCGCTTTTTAAACACCGTGAAGGTGACCTTCCCGCCTACCTAAGCACGACCTAAACGTAGGTGAAGATGTCAAACATTCACCCCAGAAGATTCTCAAGTTGAAAACACTTAATGAGCCAATAAGTCCAAGAGAATCATGACTTTTCATACATCAAACTTCCCTCACGACTTGATGAAGCTAATCCAAGTGACTCTTGTGACGCCATGGAGTCGATGAAGAGATCTCCTTACGTTGTGGCAAACATGTTTGGTGAGGATAGATGTACAACATGTTCGGTGAGGATAGATGTACTGATGATTGTGTTAGCAACGGTTTTAGTATGAAGGCTCGGTGGAGGAGGGTGAGTGCATAGTCACAAATACGATATTTGCGACACATTCAACCTAGAGCTAAGAAAATCAGAATGCCAGAATATGTGGAAAATTAAGATAAAAAGGTCAATGTATGATAGAAGTATGGTTGGTAATATGGGAAAAAGCTAAAAAAAATCAGAGGATATACACAAGGAATGAGATATCGTCGATATAGGTTATATTATGACTGAACTACCGATAACGACGTCATCGGATATGGAAACATGCACGGATCGCAAGTATAGGTATACCGATGGCTATACCGCCGATATCGGCATGTTTTGATGGTTTCAGTGCAAAATACACTACTAACTACACCATACCGACCGCAACCGGCGGTATATCGATGGGTATACTTTTTTTTGCGCGAATGACTGTTGTTACTTCCTTGGAGGAGAATGGAAGGTGCATTTGGGTGATTTTTAGCAAGTGGAGCTCAAGTAAACCCAAATCAAGGTAAGTTTAACTAATCTCTTCCATTTTCTACCATTTGCAACCTCTCCATCTCTTTTGCCTACTATTTTCTTCCACTATTACCTAATAAACGGTTTTCTAATGCCAAAATCTAATATCACTACAATTTTGATATGTTTGGTGGTAACTATACAGATTTCTATAAGTATTTGCGAGGGTGAGTGCATAGTCACAAATACGGTATTTGCGACACATTCAGCCTAGAGCTAAGAAAATCAGAATGGCAGAATATGCGGAAAATTCAGATAAAAAGGTCAATGTATGATAGAAGTATGGTTGGCAATATGGGAAAAAGCTAAAAAAATCAGAGGATATGCACAAGGAATGAGACATTGTCGATATAGGTTATATTATGACTGAACTACCGATACCGACGTCATCGGATATGGAAACATGCACGGATCGCAAGTATAGGTATACCAATGGCTATACCGCCGATATCGGCATGTTTTGATGGTTTCGGTGCAAAATACACTACTAACTTCACCATATCAACCGCAACCGGCGGTATATCGATGGGTATATTTGTTTTTGCGCGAATGACTGTTGTTACTTCCTTGGAGGAGAATGGAAGGTGCATTTGGGTGATTTTTAGCAATTGGAGCTCAAGTATACCCAAATCAAGGTAAGTTTAACTAATCTCTTCCATTTTCTACCATTTGCAACCTCTCCATCTCTTTTGCCTACTATTTTCTTCCACTTTCACCTAATAAACGGTTTTCTAATGCCAAAATCTAGTATCACTGCAATTTTGATATGTTTGGTGGTAACTATACAGATTTGTATATGTATATTATGTAGATCTACTATTATTACTAGATATACCTAATTAAACACCATTAATTAGTATTATCATGCAATTTATCTAATCACCAGTACTATTACACTAAGTATTGTTATCACTAGTTACTTGTTTATGTTTAGTAGAAGACGTTCTAATAAAGAGTAACGTGAACATATATAAAAGAAAATATGAACTATATATTTTTGTTTTTAGAAGTAACAAAGATTGACGAGTTATTTAATTTTCTATGTATTTGTGTGTATTAATGTTGTATAAGTTCAAGTTATTATTTGGTAAGCTTTCAAAAGTGTTTTAGTCATTAAATAACACCTCTTTATTATTTTCTAGACTTTATGTTAATAACTCAATGTTAAATAAAATTCTAAAATATATCGTGTTTGATTACATAATACAAACGAGTAGTATACACATATAGTATTGTACATGATGTGTATGAACAACACGTAACTTAATACAACCGACCTTACATAATGTACATGTCATGGGAGCAATACAACCATACCAACTCAATACTGTATGGAGAATCAATATGTAACTCGACATACAACTGATAGGAGTTTGTTGTGTATTCATGTTTATGGATTGTGCTAGTGAAATTCTAAATCTTAATACCAACATTGTGTCATCAAAATCCTTCACCAAAATCCCCCAAAAAAGGATAGGTTCCCTACCTCCCACACGATGGACACTCCCCATACCCCTTGCATGGTTGTATAGGTGGCCAGGCGACCAAGCGTCCTATACGGACACCCAGGCAGCCTAGGCGCCTAGGCAGAGGCCCAAGTGTGTCTATTATATATATTATTTAAAAAAAAAAATATATATATATATAGAGTCAGGCTAGAATACACTCGAGTGTATCCGGAGCGGAATACACTCAAGTAGTTTTTCATGATGCAATATATTTTTTGAAAATCTAATCCGTTGATCTTCTTAAACATCTCGTGAACAACTCATACGCAAAATTTGAGCACATTTGGATATGTATAGCTCATGTTATGAAGACCGCAAAAATTATGCATTTCAAATTAGTTTCGCGCGTCGATCTTGTTGCCCTTGGATGAGTGACTTACACTCATCCAAATGGGCTCAAAATTTGTATGTATCCTAGTTATAGTATGACGGTGAAGATCAACGGTTTACATTTTGCAAAAAAGTAGTCTCGATATACAAACACACTTGAGTGTATTCGTGCGATCCGTACAGTCGAGTGTATTCTAGCCTGACTCTATATATATATTAATAGATATATCTAAATTATGTATATAGTAAAATAGTGCATTAAAAACCTGAATTTGTAGTACTTTTTAGGAGATATTTGCCATTTTCCTTTATTGGGCTTTTGTAAAGCCGATTTGAGTTAATCACAAATTGATTACTCATAAATCAGCAATCAGGAATATTAACTATATTTGTATTTCTATTCATGAGGCAGTACATTTATAAAACAAAACAGTAGATTATTTAAGTCAAATAGTAGATAAGTTAAAACAGTACATTAATGCTAATCAGTAGATAAATAAATAAAAGACAGTAGATAATAAATACAAATCAGTAGATAAGTAAATACTAATCAGTAGATAAATAAATACAATCAGTAGATTAAAAAAATCAAAACATTAGATAAGTAAATGCAAATCAGTACATAAATAAATACAAAGCATTAGATAAATAAATACAAATCAGTAGATAAAAAAATTCAAAGCGTTAGATAAGTAAACTCAAAGCATTAGATAAATAAATACCAATCAATAGATAAACAAATACAAAGCATTAGATAAAAAAGTACAACTCAGTTGATAAACAAATATAAACCAGTAGATGATTAAATAATTTTAAAAAGTAGATGAACAAATACAAAACCCTAAATCTAAATAATGTGATGAATAAAAAACCAGTATATGAACAATCAGTAGATAAGTAAATACAAATCAGTAGATAAGTAAATACAAATCAGTAGATACATAAATTCAAATCAGTAAACTCAAATCAGTAGATAAGTAAATACAAATCAGTCGATACATAAATACTAATCAGTAGAGACATGAATTCAAATTAGTAGATAAGTAAATTCAAATCAGTAGATACATAAATTCAAATCAGTAGATAAGTAAATACAAATCAGTAGATAAGTAAATACAAACCAGTAGATAAGTAAATACAAATCAGTAGATAAGTAAATACAAATCAGTAGATAAGTAAATACAAATGAGAGATAAGTAAATACTAATCAGTTGATAGAAATCAGTAAAATTAAAAGCTTTAGTTACGTGCATTACTTCTGGGCGCCCAGATTGGGGTGGGGCTTGGGCCACCTAGGTGCCGCCTGGGCGCTCGTTTGTACAACACAGACCCCTTGTATAATTTTATTTCATAAGACGATGCATTTAAGTGTAGAGATTACACATGTAAAGTTTCATGATTTGATTCGTTCATTGTGGGCGTCGAAATGACCATGATTGCATCTGCGGATAATTCTGTCAGTATGCCGATAAATACCTATTTCCAGGCTGTCGAAATGGCATCGGTATCCGATACCTCATTCCTTGGATATATATAGACATAAATATATACATATATATGCATGTGTATGTGTGTTGTGCACATATATAGTACTTACGTATTCATTACTTACATATATATACATATATCACACTTATACACATATATGTAATATACATATATACACACAAAAAAAGCTTTAAGCAGTGGTTCGGACTTGGGAGCAGGGATACACCGTTCTGAAGAGCAGTGTACAGTATGAAACAACTGGTTTTGCAGAATTCTATGAAGATGATCGTGAACAGAGACACAAGGGTCTCGAACGACCCATGGTCTTCATGAGCTTACATGAGCTCTCATTAAACATTTACCGGATGATCTGAACGATGTGAAGGTTTTCAGTTTAGTGAATCTAGAAAATGGATGAAACATGGTATCATGGAGGAATTTCTGCCGACGGTGGTAATGCAAGCTATCTGCACATTGCCACCTCCAATCCAAACTGATAAAAACTAATGTATGGAGGTGGAAAGCGAATGAGTGAAGCTTTAGCACAAAGTCAGGCTACAAACTCCTACACAATTATACCAGTATGGGAGAACAAGACCTTGGAAAAAAATTTGGAGCCCATACTTGCCTGGAAAAATTAAGACGTTGCAGTGGCTAGTTTATCACGAGGCGATCCTTACAAACAGGCATATACGACAAAGCATGACGACGAATGACCTTTCTTGACCACGATACAGCACACATACGAAGGATACATGACATGCTTTATGCGCTGTTGGAAGGCTAAGGAAGTATGGAAAGTGATCAGAGATATAGCGCGCACATTCTGAGTTCAATCAGATCAGCTGTGCGAGCTTGATGAGTTTTTTATCAAGGCACCCAAGGAGGTACATGTTTTATTTATGGTTTGCTGTTGGTGTATCTCACAAAGTAGGAGTGAGGAAATTTTCAGTAAGGAGAGAACCATTGAACATCAAGCCACTTTCATTGGGAACACGGTTATCTGTATAGAATAGATATTGAGTCGAGCAGAAGAAAGAAAGATGGATAGCTCTCTGGAGAAGCAGAAAAAATGGCGGCCAACCCTTGCGGCTGGATCAAGTTTAACACTGATGCAGCTGTGCTGCATGGCCATAATGCAACATATGCTTTTGTAGTTAGGGTTGGAAGTTCAAAACCTAGTTGGTGTTGGAGGCCAAGTTAAGGACAATTAGCATGACTGGAAGGAAGGTTATAAACAAGGTTTTAAAGTGCGTGAGGCGTAGCGAGGCGTTTTTCTCTCAGAGAGGCGAGGCGTAAGCCTCGAGGCGTTTGAGGCTTAAGCCTCGAAATATGTACGGGTTGTTAATAAATAAATAAATATATACAATTATATACATATTATATATATGTATATACATCTTTTTATGTATATTATATTCATGTGTATATATACTATACATGTGTGTATAAAACATAAATAATTATATACAAGCAAAACAAAGACTAAATAGAAATGACTACTAGAACTTAATAAGGATAAATAGAGATCAAGAACCACTATAACACTGTAATATATAATTAGCAACTAATGAGTATAAATGATTTTCATATTGGATCCATTTCAGAATTAGTAGGAACAAGGAACCAAAAGTAATTAACAATTAAAGGAAATTCACCGACATAGTAAATAAAAAGGTAGGAAACAAAAACAAAGTTAACAATGATGATTAAAAGATCTCATTCATAGAATAATAGTTATAAAGTCACTAATAAGACAATGATAATTAACTATGACAATAATGAATAGAAAACTTTTAATAAAATGTTTGTAATAATCTTAAAAATAGAAAAGTTGGTGGGTAACATAAGACATTATCATCCATAACCGAGGCTTGTGCCTCAGCTAAGCCTCAGAGCCTCAGTGTTGTGAGGCGAGCCTCAGACATTTTGAGATGTAAGCCTCAGTCCTAGGCATTGAGGCGTAAGCCTCAAAAGCCTCAAGGCAGGTTTTTTAATACCATGGTTACAAAAAGGTTCTACTTGTAACTGATTCGAGTAGAGCTATAGAATCGATCACATGCACTTCGGATGCTTTTCCTAGACTGACACCATGGAAGGAGAGAATTGTTTAGATGCTTGCTAATAAATGGACGGTTGAGGTGTCAATCGTTTAGCAGATGGATAGGCAAAAAGACCAGGGACAAATTAACTTATACACGACCCCCATTTAGGCTGCAAAATTTATTTTTAGTAGATATTAGTTGTAATGGTAGGACTCCTACCACGATTGTTACTTCCCTGCGTTCTGATGTAATAGATCATATTTTTAATGCCTGCATGAGGACATGATGAGTTATTCAGCCATTGCATTGGGGAAAAATTCACATTGTAAACACGACTTTTAGAAAAATCGGAGAATATTGTGACAACAAGTTGGTGATGTAGGACGATGGCACCTTAGGCGGCGTCGTTTGATTGGTGATTTTTGTAGTTTTCCCCATGTTTTTAGGTGTTCTCTGATATTGTCTAGTTTGGTTTTATGAAGCTTGTGGTGTAGTCCCACATATTCTAGCAGTCTAAGTGGCCAATCCTAAACGCTTATGAATAGGTTTTGTAAGCCTCATTAGTTAGCATACTTGATGATAGAAATCTATTTAATATTTTATTCACTCCTATTATTAAATAAGCTTGTTAATTTTGATTTTAGTCATTAGGTTCCCCATCAGTGGGTCTGGAGAAGAATATGATAAACATCCTCATTTGTGTTTTGCCAAGTACACCACATGTTAAGTACATCTATGACTTCTTCCATCATTTTTGCCCCATTAGATGTTGAAGTAACGAGGACATATGATTGGTTTTTTTAATGCTTGTTTACAAGGGGCTAGGTGTAAGGATTCTTCTTCTAGTAAGTGCTTCTGTTGAGTGAGCATTCAGGGCAACATCCTTTTCTTCACTAGGGATATTTTGTGGAGTTTGAGATCACTATATATCTCATTCATGAGAGTACTATAGAAATATTCAGAGAGCCAATTTCTAATAGCTCTATGCAACGATTTTTGCTAATGTCGCAAACTCATGTTGGGTCCATTAGTGATGTCAGATTTGTGCAACTTTGGAAGCATGTTATGGGAATTTGGTTGTCACAAGGAGGTTAATGTGATGATCAACTTTGTCAGAGAGTCTTCCTACATTTTCGGGAAGACATTGTACCAGGGGAGAACTAACACATTAGATACATCACCACTAGCTTGAGGTGGGTGTTCTTATAGTTGATGTTGGTGTGATAGAGACAATGCTTGCATTTATTAGACAAAGAAACGAGTCACTTGGCACCATTGTTATATGTAATACAATATTTGGAAGTTCATCCTAATTGGTTTCAATGATTTCGTTTGACTTTCTTTGTGCTCAAAGACTTGGAGCACCCTAGTTGGCTTAGGCAATGGCTAAGATGTTGAGTTTCCTTTTGCCGCATTTTGAATTGAACTAATGTGAGAACAAATCGTGGTAATCCTAAATGTCTCCCAGTTTGGAGAAATTGGAAGAAATAAACTTCCATGGTGGATCTAGGCGATTGTGGTTAGAGACTTTGAGCACCCTGGTTGGTGGTGCCATATGCCTGAGATCTTGAATCTCTTTATGCAACAGTTCAAATTGAAGTTATGGGAGGATGCAAACATGGTAATCAAACATGTCTCTCAGTTTGTGAAAGTTGGGGAGAAATCGACTTCTATTGGTGGATTCGGGTAGATGAAAGGGAAGATTGGGAACTCGCTCTAATAACAAATGATACATGTTGGAGGAGAAACACTATAGATGAAAGGGGGAAAAGAGACAAGAGAAGAGGCACATCTATGAATAAAAGGTAACAAAGAATTGCAAAATTGCAAATAAGCGGTTTAAGTAGCAATTCTAAAATCCACATCGTTGTATTCTACTAATGTCTTATCAAAGCTACTTGGGGCTCATGTTATGGTAGTTTGAGAATATGGTATCAAATGGTTTTAGAGAACCCACCTTAAGGCTCTCATGGCTTACACCTTGAGGTGAGGTTGTCCTATGTCGTGCCTGGGGCTTAAGCCTTGATGTTGTAGATTGAGACATATGCTTCAAGGCACTGAGGCTTTGGGCAGCTGAGGCGCAAGCCTCGATTCTAGAGAATTATGTCCTATATTAAGCACAAGGTTTTGAGCTTTCAAATGATTACATACATATTCCTTGGAAATTCTTCATTGAAATTTGTTGTAGTGATTATCATTCTATCACTAGTGAATTTGCATATTTTTTACTTGCCATAATGCTGAAAAACTCAAAAGTTAATGCTGATTTAAAGTTTTCAGTCTTCACTCTAGTTGGATAGAATAATAAAATTGAACTTTGAAGAAAAGCATTGGAATCTAATAGATTGATGATTAGTAGTAGAAAAACTGAGTATATGCAGTGCGATTTCAACCAATCTCGCAATGTGAATGGTGGAGCCAAGTTGGACGGGGTAGATATATCAAAATGTGTAAAATTCCGTTACTTGAGTTTTATTATTCAAATAGATGGGGATGTCTAGGATGACGTTTGTCACAGGATCACTACATGATGGTTGAAATGGAGTGCAACAAGATTATTATGTGATCGGAAGATCCCTCTCAGATTAAAAAGCAGTTTTATAGAACAACTATACAACCATGCTCTATGAGAACAACTATACAACCATGCTCTATGGGAGTGAATGTTAGGTGGTGAAGAAACAAGGTCTCACAAGATGAACGTGGCTGAATTGCATATGCTGAGATAGATGTGTGGGGAAGACAAGAAAATACCGTTTGAGAAATGATTATATCTGGAATAAAGTGGGAGTGGCGAGCATTGAGGACAAGTTGCGCGAGGGCTGACTCTGATGGTAGGGACGTGCAACAGACTGACTAATGTGCCTATACGAAGTAATGCTTTTCAGTCGAACACATGCCTAAATTAACATGGAAGAGCTTATAAAGAGAGATTTTGAATCTTTACATCTAGATCAGAATATGACCCATGATAGAGTTGAATGGGAACAAAGGATCCATGTAGCTGTACCCAACATGGTTGAGACTGAGGCATAGATGGTGATGATGATGATGATGATGATGGCGATGAATCTTTGGAAACTAAGGATCCATGTAGCCGTCTCAAACATGGTTGAGACTGAGGCTTAGATGGTGATGGTGATGGTGGTGATGATGATGATGATGGTGATGATGATGATGGCTGCAAATTCTTATTGTTATATCAGTGGATATTCTTATTGGCTTTGCTCTTTATCTCTTTATAGTCTATACAATGTCTATGTCAGTAAGTTTTCTTATTTACTTTGCTCTTAACCTCTGTATACCATATCTAATTAAGTAATATCTAGTTCGGTCTAAATTCACATATAAATACATGAAGCATACACAATCATATTACACGCATACATATTATGAATGTCTCCCTACATTTCAGAGGCTCATGTCATGCCTTGCCTTAGGCATAAAGGCCTCATCACACCTTGCACACTTATTAATAATGAAGTGGGATTTCGTTTTCTTGATTTTGAGGAATATACACCCATTTGTAGATGGGGCGATACTAAACACCAAAAGTAGAACTACTTCTAGGTGTTAGTATAAATCATTGAAGAATTTAACATGGTTTGCTGTAAACCATTTACAAAAGAGTTGTATAAAGTGGAAAAGCGTAGAAATAGAAGATGTCAACATGAAATCCTTACCTGGCCTATTACACTGCCGATGCTCGAGTTGATGCTACTTTACTTTGCAGGGAACTGAGAAATTTTTGGTTGTTCATTTGGCAGTGCAGAGTAGAGTGCATGAAAAACAAATTGCAAGAGGCAATCATTAATTCCCAAAGAAATTTCTGTCTGCCCGGAGTGAGACTATTCCCATTTGATCTGGATCCAGCTCATTATGCAAAAAATCATAATTTTTTCAAACATTCAATTTCTTTTCAATATTGATTTGATGTTTCGTACTTGCTATTGTTTGAAGTTTTAAAACTAAATCAAGAAGCCATATTTGCTGAAAGACCTACTAGTTTATAACTTTTTATTTTATTCAAAGTGAATGAATGCAAGGGGCCTTCAAAGTGGTTCCAGATTGCGTTTGCAAGCCAAGCCCAATGGAGCAAAGCTAGTTGTGGGAGGAACTTAAAATTGGCAGCGTTCAATTTTGTTTTTCGTATTTATTCATGAATTCACTCCGAACGTAGCATGTAGATGGTGGTTTCGTGCATGATTTCTACCATTGCGGTTGCATATTTAAGTTGATATCTTGATACCCGTCTTATTGCATTGCATAGATATATACCATCACATTGATTTCTAAATGCTTTGCAGAAACCCGAAGGCGGATCAACAAAATCAGTTTTCTTCCATCAGGACCATAAAAACCTCTCTTTCGAGGAAAAGACTAGCACCATCAAACAGCCTACAATCTCTCTGAAGCTACCACCACCTCCACCCACTGTGGTATCTCCTGTAAATGAAACTTCCGCTCTTAGAGAACCTCCCGAGTCTTGTGATGTAATAAATTCTTCACAGAATGTGGACGATGACTTTGGAGACTTTCAAGCAGCAGGTTAATTTTGCAATTTGTTACTTTGGGACGTATTCCCTAAATAATGTATTATAAAAGTTCTGTGATTGAAGACGTGGATGTCCTTTTTTTTCGTTGTACGATGATGGTATGGAAGGAAGGTCAATACATGTTGCCTGCTCAATATATGTTTTTTTTGCATGTTCATGTTTCCGCCTTCTAGTAATATGATATGGGACATCCAGCTTGGCTTGCATCTATGAACGATAGGCCAAAATTACATGTCCCTTGTCAGGCTAACGCAAAAACACTTCTGTGATGTGCATTAGATTAATCAACTCCTGTGTGTCGACTGTGCCTGCAGTTTGGATGTCGGTCAAATCAGCGTAGTGTAAACACGAACAAATATCCGGGAAAGAACGATGACAGTGTTGGAGAGCAAATGCATATTAAAATGCAATATTCGATGACCATTTGATTAGGAGAACGGAAATGACCCGTTGACAAGGTCTAAATATATCATTTTACTCAATACTCCATAGCCTCTGATCCACAAAATGAACAATATACCAGTGTTTCTTTATGGTAAACTCAGATTATCCTGTATCTGCAGTTTTCAACTCAGGCCAAGACTCAATAGTGGAAAACCTGCTCCAGAATGGGAGGGTTGACAATGACAGCTGGCTTTGAAAAAGTTTTTGATTCAACTGGCATGGGAAAAGCTGAAAGAATCTGCATTTGGAAGGAGTTGACGGGTCAGTTGTGCTGTGTGTCGTCGAGCCCCAACTTTTCTGTTCCGTACTTCCACGTGCATCCGTTCTCTTATATCAAGGTGAATGAGGATTCCAGATCATCTTTTATTTTCTGGGAAACTGGCTCCCAAACCATCTCAAAACTTTGTAATAGCGTGATTTGCTTCAAGTCAACAAAATTCATCAATATGTTTAGAATTCTATTCTGTTACGTTAACCTTTGGGCTCATGAAAAAACTCCCATTCCATCTACTTATTGCTTGCATTTCACAATGATGTTTTTAAATTAATAAGCATGACGAAATGAGTTTTTCCTCGTTTTTTCTTCAATATTACCTATATATAGGAGGTAGGCTAATGATTTGCTCCTATCATTACCCACATTATAGTTGCGAGCAACGGGTAGAGTAATAGCCCGCTCCCTTACTTTGTATGCTATTGGCTATTTCAAATACAAGAGACCCATAAAACTAAGATCGTATTATACATAGTAGCGTTTCTGATGGTATACACCTAAAACAAGAAAAAGTCACCAAAAATTTGTTTTTATAAGCCATGCCAAGCTATTTATTATAATAAGGGAAAATTCACTTTTCCTTCTTAGTGTCTAGTTGCAAAACTTTGACATGCTAAAAAATTGATTCATGTAATAATATAGTTACTGTTCAACAAGTAGCAATGAGGCTTATTTGGTATATGAATAAATTATTGTGTTAGGACGCCAAATCATTAGTCTGCTAATGGGTAAATTGGTGAAGCTGGTGGGATAACACTTCTCCTATTGTCCTATCCTATTTATATGTGGGTAAAGTAGGTAAAGGGTAAATAAGTGGTGGATAAAGATACTTAGTGATTTATTCTTTGTTTTTTGTTAATTAGGCCTGCACCTACTAAATATGTAATACTTGTTATATAAGTACATTTAAGTGAAGATCTATCTACTCACTTAAGTAAGTTCATGTATTCATGGAATCTTATATATAGGAGATACAAAACACCTTTACATACTACTAAATAGATGGTTATTACTTTCTACATAGTATTAGATAGGGGTTCCTAACCCTAATCCCTCCCATCCCTTCCTCTTCTTTTTTCTCTCCCTGACGGTTGTTAAGATCAGAGGACAACAACACCCCACCGTTGACTCCATGCCCTACCTGCCCACACCAAAGGCCGCCGCTCTCCCGCCTGCAACAACCACCGCCATGTGGCTTGCACTGGCTACAGCCGTCACCGTTGGGCGTGCGACTAGCCACCGAGCATGTGCCACAACAGTCTGACATTGGCAGGCAACTGCTTGACGTTGACCTCAAACCCTCTACCATTTTCATGCCCCGCCAGATCCTATCCATGTATTTCACCCTTCGATATCTCACTTCTTCTGCATGTGGGTCCTTCTAGAGATCTACTATAACTTAACAAAAGAATGAATTAAAAGACCCCATCCTAACTATTAAAACACCAAAAATGTATAAGGGACATTTTTTTCTTTGTTATTTCCTCTCCATGTGATTTTCTATCCAATATGGTTGAGACTCTACTTGAAATAGGAATCTTATCTCATGCACATTTAACGACTTTATTTTTGTGATTTGATTTTTTTCCTACCACACTTATTTTGACAGTGCTATAGTTGTTTCTTCATACCGTGCTTATTACTATAGTGCTTTCCTTACCGTGTTTCCTCTAACAACTCTCCTTTCGTGCTTATTCCGATAGCACTTTGCTCTTTACCGCTCCTTCAATCCAATTTTTTCTTTTTATAATGATTGAAAATAAAACTATCATCTATAATGACATGCCACATGTCATGGCTATTCAAGTTGATGGTGACAATTATTTTCTAAGGATGGATGCCATTGCTACCATCCTGGAATCACATGACAAACCCAAATTTATCAAAGAAGATGCATATATCTATATAACCTCTCTGGGGATGTATGGAGCCTATGTGATTGTTAAATATAAGTGACATAAACATACCAAGCTCATGTGGGAAGAGTTGTAGTTGTATACTCAAGGGGGCAACTACCTTTGCATATAATGCAACAGATAAGATTTTTTTGAATGCTAGGGCGAATATGCCTTATCTAAGTACTATGATTCCATGAAGGCTCTTGTGAATCTACTAATTTCTTCTCACCCACCACCTGTGCATATGTTACTAAAGAATATGAGACTATTATTAATGGGAGATTTCTTAGCATTATTCATCCTTGGTACGCTGCGGTACTCCAACTTCTTATTGGGACCACTATCCCATCCATGGATCAAGCTTTTACCTATCTATACCAGACTGAGATGTCTTGTACTCCGATTCCTCCACATGAAGTGTTTGAGGCTCAAACTACAATGGCAACAACTGCAAGGGGTCATCTACATGGCCATGGTACTGACAATGATCCGATGCCAAAATGTACTTATTGCGACAAATTAGGCCATATTAAGGATGCTTATCATTTCAAACAAGGATGCCATGCTCATTTCATACGAGGGCATGGAAGAGGTTCTGGCATGTTGCTGAAACCTCCATCCCCTCATTGTCCAAGGTCTGTAGTAAACTACTATGAATTCTACACCTACTAGACAACCAACACATTTTGCTCACAAAAGAGGAGTACGAACAACTTCAAAAAACTACATAGTATGATGATTCACATCTTCACAATAGCATGGTAACATCATCCCCTAAATGGCACTATGGTGACCAATCTATTATGACACCGTCCACCCATTTCACTACTCATCAAGGTAACCCCTTGACCTCTATGATTACTACTCATTGTAACTAGATAGTGGATTCTTGTGCTACTCAACACATGATCGATATGCCACATATTCTTACATCATCTGATTCTTTTATTGCACAGACCGCTGTCATGTTAATAAAAAAACAAATTGTGATAACAATAGCACTACACATGTTTCATTTACCACTAATTCTTTTATCCCACATTCTTTCATAAAATTATTAACGTTCCATTTTCTACATTCTATTAAGATCTTGCACATAGATAACACACTTGAATACACTCTACACACAACTTCTTATTCTTTTGGGGATATGGGAATCATCCACCAACATTCT
The DNA here is from genome assembly GCA_963693085.1 of Alisma plantago-aquatica. NCBI lineage: Eukaryota > Viridiplantae > Streptophyta > Magnoliopsida > Alismatales > Alismataceae > Alisma > Alisma plantago-aquatica. Next base: position 136,723,832 of record OY856409.1, read on the forward strand.
CATGCCTACTCTCCACAACAAAATGGTATTTTTGAGGGGCAAAATCATCATCTTCTCGATATGACACACTCACTTACCATTCATGCAAACCTACCTAAAACATGTGGACTAATGCTGTTCTTACATCCTCATTTTGATTAATCACCAACCATCATTAGTTCTTCATAACCAAATTCTTTTCTCCATTTTGTATCCGTATAGAAAACTATTTTCTTCGCCACCATGGTTGTTTGGACGCGTTGCTTTTATTCACAAATTTGATACTAAGGATGATAAGCTATCCCACACACAATTCTAATAGTTTTCCTAGGATATCCCTTCTCAATCACAGATGCCTTGACCCTAAATTTGGGTGTATCTATGCATCATCTGCTGTTACTTTCCATTACGAAAAAATGTTTTTCTCAGACATACCTTTCTTCTTACACATGATTTTGTCTCTATTCTACAACCCTTTCCTAGAGTTACAACCACCTTATCTCAAGAAATTGATTTACACATGGAAGATGGTCCTCCATCAACAACCCTTCAATCGTCATCTCTTTTGAATAAGTCTAATTTACTAGTTGTGCTCCATGAAGGTAAACACTCCTGCACCGTTAAGCATCCAATTCCTAACACATGTTTCTTATCCCCCCTTTCTCCAATGGCTTCTGCTTTTGCCTATCTGTTGAACACCACCTTTATTCTGAAGCATCCCACAAATGACTTGAAACACCTTGGATGGAAATCTTCGATGCTTTAAGAGATGCGGTCTATACATGATAATAGTATTCAGGATCTAGTTGGTCCACCACCAAGAAAGAACATTGTTGGTTGTCGCTGGGTTTTCTCTATCAAACATCATTCTGATGGCTCCATTGAGAGACCAAAGACTCACCTTATTGTAAAGTGGTTTCTTAAAACTTTAGAGTGAATTATTTCAAGACATTCTCCCCTATTATAGAAATTACTTTAGTCCCCATTCTTATTTCTCTAGCATCACATTTTGACTGACCATTGTTTCAATTAAATATCAAGAAAGCCTTCTTACATGGAGATCTTCTAATAGATGTCTTTTTGCAAAAACCTCCCATATTTGTGGTCGAGGGGAAGTCTTTTCATAAAGTATGACACTAATAAGTTCACTATATGGTCTAAAGCAATATCCTAGAGCCTGGTTCAACAATTTAGCACCATACTTGAAAAGATATGTTTTAAGTGATCAACTATATATCATTCACTATTCTCATCAAAATCCCCATGAGGGTATATTCTTCTTGATATTTATGTTTACGACATTGTAATCACATGCATTGACACTATTGTCATAAGTAAACTAAAAGAATCTCTAAAAGCCCATTTTCATACAAAGGATTTGGGAAATTTGTAGTATTTTCTTGGGATAGAAGTCATTTGCTCATCCACATGCATATATTTATCCTAACTCACTATTTTTTAGATCTACTCCATGAAATTGAGATGATAGATGCTAAGCCTATTTCTACCTCTATGAATCACCATACCAAGTGCTCCTCTTGAGGGGGAGATATTTCCTAATCTAGAAAAATATCATCGGGTAGTTATGATCCATCTAACAATTACTCAGCCTTACATAACCTATGCCGTATGATTTGTTAGTCAACACATGACTGTACTTATTCAACAATTATGACGCAACATTCAATGTATCCTTTGCTATCTCAAGGGTGCCTTCAAAAGAGAATTATTCTACAGAAGGTCTCTGATAAAATTTTCACTATTTCTAGATATGGTGATGGATTGGGTAGGAGATTCCAAAGATTGTGAGTCCACCTCTAATTTTTGTGTTATAATTCAGGATCATCCAATGTCCTCGAGGAGCAAAAAGAAATAGGTAGTTGCTCACTCAAGTATTGAAGCTGAATTTTGTGTGCGGCCCACACATCCGGTGATCTTTGATGGATTCACTCGATTCTTACTAAGTTTTGGATTCCTGGTCAAAATCTAGTTCATTTTTATTGTAACAAACAAGCTGCTATCTATATCACCAATAATCTAGTTTTCCATGTGCATACAAAACACATTGAGGTTGATTGTCATTTTGTACATAATATGGTTATAGCCAAGAGGATTGTGACCCCACACATATAGGTTGATGATCAAATTGCTGATATCTTGACTAAACCACTTCCTCCATTAGTTTTTCAGTATATGAGTGCCAAGTTCGGGTTACACAATATCTACTTTCCAACTTGAGGGGAAGTACTAGTATAATTAGTTTATTTCTTATTTCTTTTTAATTGGGTTGAGTCCCATTGTATTGTAATATTTATATTTATGTAAGTATACTTAAGTTGTGATCCATCTACCCACTTAAGTATACCCATGCATCCCTAGACTCCTATGTATTGGAGACCTAAAACATCCTTACAGACTACGAACTAGATGGTTCTTATTTTCTACACCCTTAACCTACCCTATAGGGTATGGCCAGTGGGAAAACATGTAGTACTCTACCTATTCAAAATCCTACATATGTATGTGATTAGTTTGTTGTAATCATGACTCTGACACCCCCACATGAAAATGAGATTACTAGAAGTGTTTCCAATACACACAAATAAATATCATTAAACAAGCATATAAGGAAATGCATAAGACAAAATTTTGATCTCACAACTAACAAGATGCACACAGAAGGGCCGAATTTTCATTCATAAACATGTAACCATACATGATAATATTTATTGACCTTTACCAAAAATTGTATACAAAAAGTATGTCTGCCAATGTTTATGACATGGGCATATCTATACATGGCTCACAAACCAAATAATTTTATAGATGCATATTAATATAAAACCACCCTGCCCAAACCCTAGTGTAAATTATGACTCTAAGACACCGCTAAAAGATAATCACCAACCTCCATTTACTACTGTTTGTATAAGGGATGATCCTACTCTCTAAAAATTTAGGAAGGAGGGTGAACACCTAAAAGAAGTTGATAACCTTAACAGCGTGACCCATGTCCAAACAATACAATATAGTAACTATAAAGTGTTCAACACATACATGCCTACTAGTATGAGAATATTAGATGCATATTAATATTTAATTAGTGATCCACACAAGGTATGAATTGAAAATAGATACAATATAAGAGTAATTAGATATACTTGTAGGATATACACAAAGGCAGTAAACATTATAATGTGATTTTTCAAAGTATGTAAACTTATATGATACAAAGCTTTATTACTTATTTTATTATTCAAGCCCCAGGTCATATGAGGTGTACCACTCAAACCACTAGCTAGTGTCTATAGGTCCCCTAGATCATCGTATAAGATCTTATGATTACTTGTCCAATATGATCCTTCCATAACTTAGTTTGTGGGAGCATTACAAGTAGGGGTTCATTGTCTCAAACTAGTTGGGTCTCAAAAACCAACCTAAAAACTTGGCGTGTCCTAGGTACTCAGCCCATGACACCTCATCACATGGGTATAAAGACACAAATATCATGCCACACATATCATTCACATAATCACATGTCACTAGAGATACAACCTCAACTACACTCATTCACATAACCATACTAAGATGTCAAAGTGTACAAGCTCCAATCACATGTATATACTCAACAATATATGACTCTAAGTAGCTTCTTACAATCTGAGATAACGACAAGGTAACCCATTTCACTTTCCCCCCTTATGAACACTAGGATAGTTCCTATGATACTGGGGTACTACATGATTAGAGTTTAACTTGATAAATTAGACCATTTAATTGTATTTTAGGAAACAACTGAGACACACACAAGACATAAGAATATAATACATCATTGATAAATTACAATAAACCCTAGAATCCATATGAAGCCTTACATCATCCATTAAAGTGGTCATACTTAGTCCAAATCACCATATTCATCCACAGTAAGGCCAATCCATCATAAGGATTCCACTTTTACCTCTATAGGTGGATTCCTCATCTCAAATCAGCAAAAAATACTATTCCAAATTCCATTTATAAACTCTAAGTATGAAAGAGATACTACCAAAACCATAATTTGCATTGATTTTCTTATCACACAAAAAATTCACTAGAGATATAAATCCATAGCTTTTACCAAAATGACAGTACAAAATCCCACCTATAAATACATTGATCTTACCGTAGTGTAGTTTAGGACTGAACCCAGAGGAAAACATTTTAAAGAATTGATTGATCATTTTAACCAAACTATGAAGAGTATTTATCACAAATGGTGGTCAATCGTGGATCACACTAAGTGTAAGAAGAAGAAAAAATTGAATTAAATTTAAATTTTATCAATGTATGGAAAGACTAGGGTGAGTGGGATTCAAAACCACTACCTACATTCATTCTCTCATTGAATTACAACAAGCATAAATAAATAATATTGAGTCCAAGTAAATACCACTTTTGGCATTAGGATAAGAACTAGACATATATCACTCTAGGCACACTATCAAATTACCTAGAAATCATATACCCATCACTTGGGAAAACACCTATATGAAGTTCTAATCAATGGTTTAACAAGAATCCATCAATATCCTAGATCATATGCTCAAAGTTCTTAACATCCATGATTATGATAAATGTGAAACTTGTTAATCAAACAAGCATACATACATACAAAGATTGATTCAAAATGCAAAAAGATTCATACATACTTAGATGCAGTAAAGAATAAAAGTAGCTAGTGAAGCTACTCCTCACTCCCTAGCATAAAAAACTAATCACTCCTCATGGTATACACAAGATAATCACTATATAGTGAACAAAATGCATTAGTCATAAAAGTTAATGGAAGCATCTGTGATGTGCATATGCTTGACATATTTCTTAGGGACGTCTTGAGAGGAGCACAACAAGATAGAACCACATCATTTGACCAAATGGAGGAATGGAGGTCGATTGCTTCTTGAGTATGGTCAATCAATTCACTTCTTTCAAGGTGTTTGATCGAGATGAAGGTCATCAACAAGTGCTGATTGTAGTTCGATCAATCAAACTATCTCTTTCGGGGAGGTTAATTGATTTTCAAAGTGGAGGAGGTCAATTGATATAACTCTTTTGAGGTCAACCGATTGACATGGAATGTAGGTCAATCAAGCTCCCACTTTTGAGATAAATCGGTCAAACCTTACTGCAGATGGATGCAAGCTGGAGTTGTGTATAGACATTGAAGCCTCTTAGTGTCACCCCCTTCAAATGTATGAAATAGCCTTCTACTTATAGGAGGCAGAGGGGAAAATCACTGACCTCTAAAGAATGGAATGAAGCACCTTGGGAAATGGCAACTTCCCTAACCTCATGCAGTAAATGCATTAATGGGGAGTAGACAAAGGGTAGAGGGCTTTTTAGTTGATGCATGAAGGTACTCAAGTGGGGACTGATATATTCTGTGGATGGTTGACCGAATGGACCTCAATCAAGCAGTATATCAAGGCGATCAATTAGTGGAGCTCAATTAGGACGTTGATATGTGGAGCTAAATTAGTAGATATTGATGAAGCTCGATCAGTGGATATTGATTAATATCATGTTTATTGGTCAAGGCCAATCAATGATTGGTCCCCAACCAATTTATCTTGACTAGTAGAGATCAATCAGAAGACTTTGATCATGGGAGGTCTATTACAAGGTCAATCAAGGTGGTCAATCGAGGCGGTAGATCATGGTCTTGAGCCTAAATGTTGATCGATTTGTGTTCTAAACATGCTCAAAAATATGTTTTGGGATGGGGTACTACCCCATACCTTGCAAGAGGCATACCCCATTGATTCCCATCCACTGAAGGGTAGCGGGACACCTTGTGCCATGCTAATATGAAGAGCAAAGAAATTTGAGAAAAGTATCAAACCCCTAACAATTGATCATAAAATCTAAATAAGACTAATTGAAACTATTTTTATGAAAATTGAAAAATATAAATGCAAACTAGACTAAAAATGCGTATAAAAATCGGATGAAATATTCATTTATCATACATAAAATTCTATCTTTATTTATATTTCATATAAGATACAAAAGTTTTAGCATCATGACAGATATGAAAGTATATTGTTTCCATCTTACAATGACCTACAAACAACAAGGTACTAAGAAATTCATACAAGGTACACATATCCCATCAACTTTGTAGTTATAGGGTAAAACATGCATATATCAGATTTTTCAGCCCTTTAGGCCACAAAAAAGCTTATGTTTCCCCATCATAGATCATCACAAATGAAATAGAAGATAAGGGAAGTCAGTTATTAGTCATCCTACTAGCAATACAAAGACATCAAACTTTGGAAGTTAGAGTTAATAATATAACGTGAGAATCAAAGTGGAGTAATGAGTAAGATAATATGACTCTAGTTTATGACCTTGAGCTCTACACTTATGTTAAGTCTTTAATTTATGTAAACAAAGAAACATTGAACACATAAATTTATATGAGACTTCAATTAAAACACTATGGTGTTTCAAGCCTTAATTTCATAGGTAAGAATATGATGAAGCCTTTGGATTCATTAGAAGGCATAGGTTGGAACCATGGGCCCTAGGATCCAAACTAAAGCCATGTTGGACTATTGATAAGTTTTACAACTAGATCCTTGGTATAAACTTAGAATTCAACATTACATGCTCATATTAAATATTAATGATAGTTTTAGTTTTTGGATAACAGAATTATGTGATAAAGTTTTTTTCCATAGATTCCTAACTATCTCGTGGCCTTGGTAATTAATTAGGAAATTATATAGTTTCAACTTGAAAATCAAGTTTTGTATACCAAACCATATTTTTTTGTCTTTAACCCCACATCAGTTAATGGATTATTAAAGATAATACTAGAATTTGAGACATTTTAGGAATAAGAAATGAACTAGGGAATAATAGTATAAATTGGGTTTTTATCTATAAAAATAGTCCATTTGGATTCTAGATCTGGGGGCGACCGCATTGCGGTTGTCTCCCTTGCTCGCTTTCCACACATGAAAACAAGGGATAGAGTAGTGACACTTTTCCATTTCTCTATATCTATCTCACTTCCTCTCTGAGCATAAAAGCCACATGATCATCATCCCAACAAACCCAAGGGAATCACAACCTCTCCAACCAACACTGGATTCATCATTATCATGACATATCTAGTTATCCCAAAGTATAAATTATCCTAGCTCCATCAAGTTTTGCAAAGATCACTTCTAATCATCTCATACATAGGTGTGGATCAATAAGGTCTATTCATGTCTTGAAGCAGCTATACAAATACACCTATTTCCCCATATCCCCTCCACTTCAGGTTACTACTTTGAACCTAAATTCATTTCCTTCTTGAAGTCCCAATAAATCAAACTATAGAAATATAACCTGTGATCATGCTTAAGCCCATATTTTTTCTTCTATCACCTCACCAACACCATGAGTTATTGGAACCCAATGCACTCATCGAAAGATTTACTTTCACCCTTCCCCCTATTGTCTTTCTTTTTGACATGTACAAAATAGCTTAGAGCAACTCATGTGTCCCAAAGACCATCGCTGAGTTTGCAGTGACCCAGTGAACCCAACAATGGTCTCGACTCTTATAGTTGAGGGGAGAAGGTGAAAGTCAACAATGGGGTTAACTATGATTTCTGAATGCTCTCAGTGACTCAAGAAGATGAAGACACCCTGAACTGTGAATAGTTTTCCCCCTCAAAGCATGACAAACCCAAGTCACTGCACATGGGTAGAAATGACATTTAAATAAGTTCCTTTTTTAGCAATGCTTCATATGAAGCATTCCTACCTACTGACATGTTGATCGATGATGGGTAAATTAATGTTCATTTTTAAATAATTCTAGAAACTAAACGAAGATCAAAATATAGAAAAATTATATATCAATGATTGATTATGTTACTAGTTCAAAAAATATGCATTACTACATGTATATATGGTTATGATTATAAAAAAACTCTAGATTCGGTAAATGGAATGTTGACTCCATTAAATATGTCTACTTCATGTTATGATCTGATATTATTGAATAATTGATAAATCTCAAGCTCTTAGTTATCTTAGGATGATAATGATATTTACTTAGTGTTTCTAAGTCATTAAGATCTTGAAAATGAGAATTATCAACCCTAAAACTAGATCCATAAGATCTAAACCTAGACTAGACATTGATTCGAGTCAAATCAATACATGGTGACACCCTATTGTTATACATACTTGCATGTTGAGTGATTGATTGCTTAAACCTACACTTGGTTGTTTATATTGCATACATACTTGAAGTACATGGATAACATTGCATGGTTTTTTCAGTAAGCATACATGGTTATTTATGAATACTCAATCATATTGACTATCGATGAATTCTCAGACGATTTCCAAAGTGTTTGAGCTCATGTTTAACAACTGGGATGTTTACTTCATTTTAGTCCAAATATAATGATTATGAGTATCAAATAACACATACTCAGATATTATAAACTCAAGGTTAGACCAACCAAGGGGTAGACCACAGAAGTCCAATGATGGACAAAGATATGATTGCACCTGAGGGTTAAAACATTTTAGTGAAATTTCTAGTTCATATATGTGCAATTATTTGATTGATGAGTACTATATGTTGATATTCAAATCTGCACACCTTTGGTATGCACCCACATACACAATTTAGAAATATACTGAATGCATATTTTGGTTCTCAATGTTTTAGGTACCTGGCTTATGTAAAGCTACGAAGATATGAAGATTTAGAAATTTTCAATGGAGGATCATAAAGTTGATTTCATAAGGGGGATTAGATTGATGTATTTCCTTTTCATGTTGTAGCTTCTCTTCTTATAGTTTCTTATTTACTTGAAAATTTGTTTAAACTCCTTTGAGGAAATATTTAGCATCCTTTTGCATCAAACAAGTTTATGAAACTTAATACTGATTATTATTTTGTTAGTTCTTTAGTTTGAATCCTAGAAAAATGTGACGATGATCCTTGTCCCTATGTCCTGCCCTCAATCAGAGATAATTGGGACAGGGGTTCATCGCAAAACTTATCCATAAAGATCATCCTTTTAGGAACATTAAGCAAGATCTAGCATATTTATGATTTATATGTAAGTTATATGTGCAAAGAAGTAAACAAGAGCTATATCACTTGCCTCTTTTAAGAAGAACTCGAGATCCAACCAATATGAACTATAACCAGTCACAAAAGCCTCCAAACAACCCTATAAAATCTCCAACAATGATCCTTCTATCAAGATATAACCAACTAGGTCAAACATAGACAAAAGGAGAAGTGTTAAGCTCAAGGAATCTAAGACCCCCTTGGTAATCCATAGCCCATAGCCAAAGGAAGGCAGATAAAAGGAAAAGAGCAAGAAAAGAGAAGGAGAGAAGATGTTACATGATCTAGAACCAAAATGTAGCTATCTATCTTTAGATCTACCAAAGGAGGCTAGATCACCTTCTCGCAAGCACATGCAAGCTCCAAGACCTCCAAGAATCTACCCCAACCTCCCTCAGATATACTTCATGTTTCTAGTAGATCCTTGGGTGTTAGTGAGTCTTAGGATAAAGGGGTATGTGGTATATATATGCTCCTACAGCTGAAAGTCCAAAACAACCCATGTAGAAAAACCCATCAATCACTTGGCACATCAAACGGTTTGAGAAATCGACCACTTGAACCATCGACCACCCTATCCAACAACAATATTATCTAGGTAACCCATCAAACTTTAGCCCATCAACCACCCTATCCATCAACCATATTATCTAGGTAACCCCTTCGAATTCAACCCATCGACTATCCTAGATAGCCAACCCATCAAGATTCTCAACAACAAAACCATTGAGGTCCTCAACATTAGACCGATTAAGATCAACAACCTCATACCCATGAAGGTTCCGATTCATGAATTTGGTTAGACAACAACCCACTCAGAGGGGAGGGCATTAAGTAATAGTATGGTCGGGTCATCAACCATCTAGGGTTGTCCATCAACCCTAAACATTGTAACAGACCATCAGCTCTCCAAGAGTGAGCCATAAACCTTACCAAAATGTGATCCATCAACCTCACTCCCTCACAAACACCAACCCTAGGTTAGATGAGGGTGATGATGTATGGTTTTTGGGAAGGGGGCACAACAAAAAAAAACATCTTTTTACACCCTATCCGTTGGATCCATCATAGCTATAAAACATCGTTAGACAAAATAAATAAGAAGGAATAAATGTTATAACTTTGTGAACACTAGTTTGACAACAACTAGACATTTATTTTGTAGGTGAAGAATATGATCTTCTAAATCTAGATCTAGAACAACCACCAAGAAATCCAAATGAGTAAACTGCTGCACATGTGTCTTCTTATGGAATATCTTCTATAATCCCCCACATATGTACATTGACCTCTATTTAATCCACATGGATGAGGGAGAATGTGGTGCACCACCTTGGCCATCAAGTCAAAGTGAAACATGAGTTTTCAATGTGCTAGTAATCTCAAAACCTCCTTTCTTCTCCTATCTTGGGCATTAGTCCTTAGGGTGACTTCCTCTCTCTAAGAGAGAAGTTTTATGACTAGCTTGTCTCACAAGTTATCTCAAGTGTTGTGCCAAACCTTTGGGATGTGCCCCCTTTATATAGGAGAGTCATGGTCTTAGAAAATTGAATTTTAATTCCCTTTCCTAATCGCAATCCAAACACAGTCCAATGCTGAAAAACTCAGACTAGATTCTGATCACTCGATTATATTACTTGATTGGTTGATCACAATCCTATTGGTAAGTCTGATCGCCCAATCATGTTAGCTGATAGGTCGATCATGATAGTTTAGATCTATATTTGAATTGCTTTCCAATTTGAGACTTTCTACTTTACATCATGGTCGCCCAACCAGGTTGCCTGATCAGTAAACCAATCCAGTTGAGTTGAAAACTTAGACAACCAATTTAGAATCAACTGATCCATTGACCAGCCATGTCGATCAGCCAATAAGACATTCTGGTCACCCAATCAGAGGGTTAATCAATTTATTCATTATTCACAACCAATCTAATCATATGTTTGATTGCAAACTTCATTTCCCTTATGCGTACTTATGCATGTGACCTGATAGATTCCTGATTACGTTGATAGTGATGTTCAAAATAGCATAAGAAAAAATCGATGTCTAAACACACATAACTGCCACCCAAATAATAGGAATGAGTCGGAGAGAAACTACAACATGTAAAGTGATCAATGTTACCATGACCATATAACCCCTTTGTCATAGATACCCAAAATTGAATTCGAGGAAAAAAATATGTCATCCTCTTAACATTTGATCTATGTTCCTTGAACTAGAACAGACTATTTGAGATATTGTGAGCTCCATATCATATATTAAGTCACATGAACATGGCCATGCATATCATAATCTCTCTTATCAAGTGACCAAGGATATCACTTTGAAGGAGGGATGAATTCCATCTAAATCATTCACAATGTTCAACATGTGTCATAGTGTACCCAATCACCGCCTTTTTCACAACTCATATCTTAAAGCACATTGGGATAGTATCAAAGTACACATAACAACATGTGTTACTGTAGTGACTTTAGGTCTAAGGATCAGTGTCACTAGTATCACATTGAGATAACTAACATGTCATTACATGACTTCCATATGTCAATCTCAAGGTCAGCCTGTCTAGTATAACTTGTTCTCTAACAAGTACATTTGCATATAAGTTGATATCCAATATCATGACTAAAGAGACATAGTCAACACTCAACAAACATGCTAGTCTTGTTTATTATTTTTGTCCTATTATAATAACTCACTAGGAACATAACAAGAATGAGTACTCTTATTATACATATGACACTCATGTTTAGGTCCTCAACCCAAACCATATGTCATCAAGTCTAAACATTCTTAGGTTATTAAGTTTATTCATTATCTCATTAAAAAACAAGAATAATAAGTGAGATTTTATTCATTAATAATCAAATTAAGTACAAAATTTCCTTTATATAATCATTAGATGATGGATGTTAGGGCATATAACCAACAATATCCCACTTGCACAAGAATTAATCACTCATGAACATAAGTTCAATTGCTCTAACATGACCATCATGTTTCCTCTATAAAGTTATTTAGTTATAGGTCAACAATACTGCTTTTAGTTGGTACTCTACAAAGCTTTATATCTCTTTGTTGTATGATCTCACAGATGATATGATAACATCTAAGTATGTGCTTGGAACACTGATACTATATGTGTTCCTTATCTTATACAATGGAACCATTGGTGTCATTCCAAAGCTCTACTGCATCTTCAGTGGTTGGAATGACCCCAAATTCACCAATGAACTTCTTGATCCATCCTTCTTCCTTTGTTGCACTATATGCATGAATGTACTTAACTTTTATTGTAAAAGTAGCCACTGTCTCTTGCTTAAAACTCTTCTAGTGCACAAATCTTCCATTTATGCAAAATACAAATCAGAATTGTGATTGATAATGGTCCTTGTTCAGTTGGAAGCTTGCATCAATAAAATCTTTTACAATCAACTCTTCTTCACACCATAAATAAAAAATTTATCCTTAGTTCTTCTCATACTTAAGGATGTTCTTTACAACTATCAAGTTACCATCACTAGATCTGACTGGTAGATGCTTGTCATTCTCAAAGCATACGTGACATGTGGGTGCATACATATCATTGTATACATGATAAATCCAATTACCAATGCATATGGAATCTTACTCATGCGTGCCTACTCTTCCAAAGAACTGGGACATTGAGTTCTAGGGAGACTTATTCCAAGATACATGGGTAACTTTATTCTCTTAGAAATTTCCATGCCAAACCTCTTTAGAATTTTGTCAATGTATTAACCTTGGATAAGGCCAAGAGGCCTTCTAGAGCTATGTCTATCGATCTCGATTCCTAGAATATAGAGCACTTCTCCTAAGTCCTTCATGAAGAAGGTATTTCCAAACCATGTTTTAACCAATTCTAGATTAGGTACGTCATTTCTTATCAATAGTATGTCATCTACATACAATACAAGAAATACAATCATGCTCTCACTAATAGGGGAGAACATCATCCATAACCAAACTAGACCGGACCGAATCGGACCAGAACGAGGACCAAATTAGTCAAAAATCATGAATGATAGATTGGACTCTTTTAGAGTAGGACTGGACCAGACTGTTATATAACAAGACCAGACTAGGATCAGACTATTTGGACTATAGTTCGCCTTCTTATATGTTATGCAACATATCTAACAAAAAAGCTAATGTCATTTGTATACATTCTAACATTATTATAATAGAACTAACACATATATACTATATTGATGTTTACATATGTATATTATTCTAATTTTAAACTTGATGTAACTACTTAATATGTATATAACTCACTCCTTGGTCCATACTATGGCGAGACCAATTTTGGACCAGACTAGACCAAAGATCGAACTTCTAAAATTTTAGGACCATGGACCAAACTCATAACAGTTCATGACCAGACTGAACCAGATCAAATGGACCTATCTGTCCCAGCTTGTGGTCTGGACTGATACCTATTCATACCTACCCGCTAACCTTCTTGTAAATACAAAGTTCATATTGATTTTGGATAAAGCCAAACTATTCGACTATCTTGTTAAAACAAAGATTCCAACTATGCGATGCTTGTTTTCAATCCATAAATTAACCTTATCCGCTTACACACTTTATTGGATTTATTTGTAGTGATAAAATCTTATGGTTGTGTCATGTACACATCCTTTACAAGAATCATGTCAAGAAAATTAGTTTTAACGTCCATTTTCCAAATCTCATAGTCATGATAAGCTACAAGGACAAGCATGATCCTTATGGATTTAACCATAGTAACTGGTGAAAGAGTTTACCTATATTTTGTTTTAAACCTTTTGCAACCAATATACCTTTGTAGGTATGCAAATTACCATCTATATCAGTATTTTTCTTGAACACCCATTTGCAAGCTATGGGTTTTACCCCTTCAGGTGGATGCACCAAGGTCCATACCTTATTGGTATACATGGACTATGATGGAGCTTCCACTTGTGTGGAGTTGCGTGCACCACTAAAAATCCTAAAGATAGTAAGTCTTTAGGTTTAGCCTTGCTTATACTAGATTAAACACTCCACCCACGTATGCTAGGATACGTGGAAGTCTTATCGCAGTATAGTTAAGGGTCGAATCCACAGGACAACGGTCTTGTTAAGATCAACAAGACAGAAAACGTTAGAATTTCATTTAACTCCTTAACAGTTGGTATTTAGATCAAAGAGTTGGTTTGGTTGTTTAAACTAAGTGCAAGTAAAGTAAAAGCAAGAAAGTAGATTTATGATTGTAAACAATGTTTAGAAACCACTAGGATGTGATCGGCTTTCACCACCACTACACATGGAACAAAACATGCAACATGGTAACATAGCCTGTAATAATAGTCTAAACAGTTAGTATCTTTGTAGATTTAGTTTCCTTTCAGAGAACTAACTATGAGAAGTGTGGGAATGTTGCAAAGCCAACCATCCCCAAATGAATGGTCACTTACTTTGCATCATTCCCATCGCAAAGTGTGTTCCTCGACTTATCAAGGTTGTACTTTTATACGCCAACTGATTCCATTTCACAGTATGAAAGTACAACGATGGAAGTGGGTTTACTCCACTCCTTGAAAAACACTCCTAGATACCGAAATAGATGCATGGTGACTACATACATCATGAACCAACATTCAATCGAGATTCGAATCTAGTAGTACAAATGTAGACAATTCATACTAATAGATAATGAATAACACAAGTTGGTGATCAAGCAACAAGAATTCATTAAATGATTGATGTTGAACTGAAAAGAAAGTATATCTCTATTGCAAACTCATGAATTATATTACATGAAATGAAAACATGGGTAGCAGGGCTACTCCCCACACCCTAGTGTATGAGACTACTCGCTCATGGCAAGAACAAAGAAGGGGGCGAGAAGAGAGAGAGAGAGCATCATCTCCACAAAGGAGGGAGGAAGGTCGACCCCTTGGAGGAGAGAGAGAAATGATCTTCACACTTCATAGCTTGCTTTATGATGAATCCTCCTCTTCCCACCTTCTTTGTTGATGAGAGAGAAAGTAGCTTGGATATGGAGTATGGATCTCAGACCGGCAGCCTCAAGGCAGTGGGTGAAGGATGGAATGGCTCTGGAACAATAGAGACAACCTTTGGATGTCTAAGATTTGATGATTTGTAAGGACCTCTTTGGGTTCTATTTATAGGATTTTGAGTGAGCCTTAAACAGTTTGGGGTATGTGGGTCCAAACGGTCTTGGAAACCATTTGGATTTTTACACGATTTGGAGACCATTTGGACTCTCTTGGTCTGGAGACCATTTGAGTCCTCTCGGTCTGAAACCATTTGCTTTCATTCGATCTTGGGGTCATGTGGCTTCATACGGTCTCGGGACCGGTTGATCTCCATTCGGTCTTGGGACCGTTTGGCTTCATACGGTCTCGGGACCATTTGGCTTCACACGATCTCGGGACTGTTTGACCTTTATTCAGTCTTAGGACCGTGTGGATTCATACGGTCTCGGGACCGTTTGGCTTCACACGGTCTCGGGACCGTTTGACCTTTATTCAGTCTTGGGACCGTGTGGCTTCATACGGTCTCGGGACCGGTTGATCTCCATTCGATCTTGGGACCGTTTGGCTTCATACGATCTCGAAACCATTTGGCTTCACACGGTCTCAGAACCGTTTGATCTTTATTCGGTCTTGGGACCGTGTGGCTTCATACGGTCTCGGGACCATTTGGCTTCACATGGTCTTGGGACCGTTTGACCTTTATTTGGTCTTAGGACCGTGTGGCTTCATATGGTCTCAGAACCGGTTGATCTCCATTCGGTCTTGGGACCGTTTGGCTTCATACTGTCTTAGGACCGTTTGGCTTCACACGGTCTTGGGACCATTCGATCTTTATTCGGTCCTGGGACCGTTCAGCTTCCATTCGATCTTGGGACCGTTTGGTCTCCATTCGGTCTTGGGACCGTTTGGGGGTTTTGTAATTTTTTGTGTGCTTTTCTGTAAGAAGTGAAAAGGAGAAGTTAATCTAATGGTATATTTACAAAAAGGTGGAAAGTTAAAGATTCTATCTAATTTAACAAAGAAAGAGTATGGAAAACTGAGGATAACTAGTAAGATAACATCGCAAAATGGGAGATTATCACCCCCCTAACTTAGAGTCTAGCTTGTCCTCAAGCTAGATAGAGCTAAGGCATGTAGTGGCGAGGTGATTTTATTTAGTGAATATTTCCATACTCTTTTTTCAATTCTAAACCATAGATCTCTTAGAGTTTTATTGGGATTCTACTCGCACTAACTCTTTCAGGTATTGGGAGTTGCATGGATCTCAGATTTCTTCCGTATCACGTAGCTCGCATTGGGACCACCTTTTCCTTGATCGCATTCTGTGCATGTTTTCAACTCCAATCAGTTTTATACTTCTTTGAAAAACATACTGGAAACTAAGATATGCATGAGGGTTGGCTAAAGGATGACGTGTAACTCCCCCTTTTAGTGGGGGAGGGTTTATCTAAACTTTTAGGATCTCACTACCAGGCGCGACACATCTGCCTTTATGAGGGCAGCTAAATGTACCGGTCGGGTGAGTCCTTTATCAGCTTTTTCATATATTCAGAGACCTTAGGATCTCATTACTGTGCGTGACACATCTGCCTTTGTGAGGGCAGCTGAATGTACTGGTCGGTTGAGACCTTTATTGGTCCTTCATATAGGTCCTTAGGCGTGGCACAACTCTCATATTTTTATTCAACACTCTGGCTTTTATTTTTATACTCACAGGTTTAGGAGTTGGATATTTAGGGATTTTATTTGGGCTGCCAGGCCTCTTTTTTTGAAAAGAAGAAAACTATTCTTGGAGTCTCCTGACACACACTTATTTCGGTTTCATACTTGGTGGTCCACTTGCGAGGTTCCTTGATTTGGATTTCACCTGGTTCCCTCCCGTCCTTGAGAGAGTTTTGGATGGCTTCAGCTATGATGTTAACTTGTAGAGAGTCTGGAGCAGAGTTGAAGCAAAGGCATGGAAATCGAGTGTGAAAGTAATTTATTAATTCTCTATTACATGCCTAAATGCTTTTTCTGTTATTACTTTTTGAGGACTACTTTGATTCTAAATTTAGCCGGGGGTGACCTTTTCCAAGAGTGATATTATACTTATGTACAAGAATTATTCTATCAAAGAAATGACTGAAAAAGTCTAAATGTGAAAAGAAAGAAAAAAAACAATGCATAGAAAAACAAGAGTGAATAAAAAGAGCAGAGGGAGAAGGGTTGAAAAATGATACCTCACCCTTGTCCAGTGTACCTCCCCCCTAACTTATCACTCACTCTATCCTCAGAGTGTCAAAGTGATAGGTTGAGAAGTACATGGATAAGGGCATTAGGCTTCTGTTAGTCCTTTGTTAGCTCTATGCATTCAGAGAAGATTAGCTGCGAACTTTCCATATAGAGCATGGTAATCTACGTCTGTCATGTCCTCTACTGGTCTTCTAAGAATAGTGAGGGTGTACATCCAGTAGAGGACGTGGAAACCACAGTCGTTTGATTCTCAGACCTGCTGGGGGCATCTGTGGCTGAAGGCTGGGCGATGACAGTGTTCTTTATCGTACGCCCTTGTGTGCTTGCTTAAAAGATCGTGTAGTTTGTCAACAAATTCCTTTGCCACCTCCTCCGTGGGCGTGTTAGCTGTCACAACATACTGGTTCTGGTTAGGATCAAATTGGCTGTCGGAACTGTTATAGATGATTGTTGTTCCTTCAGGAAGGTATGTTTCCAGTAACATCCAATGCTCTAAGTGAAGGAAAGGAAGCATACTGAACTTTGGAGTTGCATGCTGGAGGCAAGAGATAAGCGCCTCCGTGGTTCCGAAGTTCTTTAACTTTAGTAGGTCATCCTTCATGTAAGATGATGCCATGTAAACCGTAGGATGGTTCCGTCTGAGGAGATATTGATAAGCAGTCATCAGGCTAACGGATAGAAATCCTTATAATTGTATGGTTTCACGGAGGGTATCTGCCATGACTAGAATATCTCCGGCTAGAAAAATGAGCTCATCGTTCTCGGCATATATCCTAGACATGATGAGTCAGAGATCATTTTCAGAAAGACTCTTGCAAGCTGCAAGGTCAAAGTTAGGAAACGTCGGTTCTATGGCAGGTAGGGGCACCATTTGTGTGGAAGGTTTTTTGATGGTGGCCCCTGATATCAAGTTGATGTCCCATGTGTCTTCTGACAAATCAAAAGTGTAAGGGTCCCATTGTCTTTTTTCAGGGACTGTGGTGGGTTGTTGTTCTTTCTCCAACTCCGTTAATGTTTGTCGGAAAGGTCACCTTTGTGGACGTTGGATGGCTGAGAAAAGATAGCGAGGGACATTGTCTGGCGCCATAGTAGAGTCCTTGAAGAACCTTATGTCACATATGAGCTCCATGGAGTAACGCCCTTGTAGCAAGTGAAAATCTTCTGTGTCCAGCTTGGTGAAGGGGGTTTGTTGATTAAGCAGTTGTATGTGGCGTATAGTGCAAAAAGCGCCATCCCCGGATCCGTCAGTGGTTTGGACTGGTGGATCGATGATTTGGAACCAAGGTTGGTTCCAACCATTCTTGAGAGAGGGGCAGGTAGCCCAAATTAGTTTGAGAAGCTGGAAGGGGATGCATCTTGCTTCTCCGACTTCTTCTCCAACAAAGTTGATTGTTCCAGCCTTTAGTTTGCTGGAACAAAAGTTGTACACCTTAGCATCGCGGGCCACGATGTCGACGATCATGAGTAGCCAGTGGCCGAAAACTTGAAAAGGGACCGTGAGATATATACCACATTTTGGTATAAACATTATAAAAATTCATCTTTGATCATTTCACATATATACCACATGATGTTTTAGGGCCAATTCCTTGAAAGATCATATCTTTGAAGTAGAAGTACTAATAATTCTTTATTGATAATCATCCTTGTATATACAAGATGCATGAATAAAATGTTTCTATTCTAATGGAATAATGAAATAGTAGTTCTAATAACTCTATTACATTCCCATCAGGCTAAGATAAATTTAAATGTAGACTATGGCTTCCGCAACACTTACTCTGCCTTGTCCATCCTTGTCCTTCCATGAAGGAATTTACTTCTTGTCAGATCCTGCACATTAGTATGCCTGATATTTATTTGGTATCACATACCAAAATGAAGAAGTAATCAAATTTATCTTATATGGTTTATACCTGAAGTGGAGGCCTCAGTGCCATCCTTCTTCTTCTTTAGTTCCTCTAACCAGAGTGGGCAATTTCTCTTCCAATGTCCAGGCTGGTGACAATGGTGACAATTACCTCTTTGTTTCTTTACCCCACCTTTTGCCTTGAGATCTGAAGACTTGAGCTTCTAGCTAGCTTTAGAACTCTTCTTAGCTTTGCCTTTGCCTTTAGAATTCCCCTTTGTCTTGCTGATCATCATCACTGACTTGGGCTTGCCTTTCTTCATTTGTGTCTCAGCTGTTCTCAACATGCCTAACAACTCTATCAATGACTTATCAAAGTCGTTCATGTTGTAGTTCATGATAAACTGACTATATGACTCAGGTAGGGACTGCATAATCACACCAGCGGTGAACTCTTGACCCAAGGGGAATCCCATTCTGGCTAGGTTCTCCACATACCCAATTAGCTTGAGTACATGAGGACCTACTGGATCTCCTTCTGTCATGCTGCATTTGAATAGTGCCTTGGAGACATCATATCTCTCATGTCTTTCCTGATCTTGGTACACGTTCTTGAGATGTGTGACCATCTCAATCACCCCCATGTTCTCATGTTTCCTTTGCAACTCATGGTTCATTGAACATAACATCAGACACTTGACATCCATGACGTCCTCAGTATGCTTCTTGTAAGCATCCATGTCAGTCCTTGGAGCATTTTAAGGAGGTTCCTATGGTTTTGGCATTTCCAAGACATAGAGCTTGTGCTCCTACGTGAGAACAATTCTCAACATCCTGAACCAGTTGTGGAAGTTGTTCCCAACAAGTTTGTCCTTCTTAAGGATCGATTGTAGATAAAAGTGATTTTCTGGTGTGGCCACTTGATTCTATAAAAGAATTTACAATTTTATCAAAAACTCAATTTTGATTTGATTTGATTAAAATTTGGGCGATAACAATTAGGTCTTTAATTAATTATCGTTCTCATTATTTTGTTCAAATTGACAACCCTCAAGTATCAATTTGGAAAATCATAGCATACAAATTTCTAATGAGCTAAGATCCATATTTCATCAAGTCACGAGTCAGCTTTTTCTGATCGCCCACAACCTGACTATTTAGGTAGCAAACTTGCCAATTACAACATATGCAACTCTTGGATAGATGATATGCGCAACACCTTGCCATGATCATCTGCATGCCTCTAGGCCCAGGCTCTCCAGGTCACTAGTTAAGCCTGACCCAATAACCAATACGATAGATACTCACCATACTTTGTTCAAATCTAGATACCTACCATCACACTTCCACAAGATAGACGACGCACCATGCTTTATGCAAATCTACGCTTGGTCGATCAAGTTTTTCATGTGTATTTCTATTGTAAAGCATCTTAGACTTAATATGTTTGATTGAAGGGTTTTTATATATATCATATATATACATTTATTGTATCCAATCACCACATATATATAGTACGTATCATATACATACTATACCCCACAACATAAACATGCAATATAAAACAAAAAGTGATGGTTATGGCCATGTCTACTTGTATATCCTTGGAGCCACAAGGAATTACTACCACCTAGGTTAGTCATCACATCACATGTATGAACTTGCGGTTGATGTAGATATGTGCTTGCCAATATAGGTAGATCGGTTCAACCTTTGAACCAGTCGTCTCGCCTCTTGGCTGGTCAGTTGGTCCTCTTATCCAGCCGATGTTTGGACTCCTTCCAAACGGTCAGTTTGGCCTCTAGGTGGTCGTCTGGTTCAGTCATCCTCTATCCTCCATTATACTCAGACAGATGGCTCATCTCACGAACTGGTCATCTCAACCAGTGATGAACATCTTCGATGTCATTTCATGAAAACAAACTATCCAATTTCTACTTTATTACATTGAATAAGAGAAACCTTGAGTTACAATCGAGGGAAGAAAAGATAGGAAAGCATTAACTTTACATTGGGAAGAAATAGGTAGAGGCTCAGTGCAGAGACCAATATAAAAGGAACCAAACCATCCAACCACACACAGATAAAGGGTATTGGCCATAACCACGCTATACATCCATCATCAAAGTCGATTTTAGGGCGACGTGTGTAAATTGCATATATATCATATCTTATATATATTAATTTGGGATTATGTGGTCTTTGATCAGATACTCATATGAGAGCAGTTTAAATATTCACATCATATGCAATAAATAAATGTAAATCGATCATATCAATTATCCTAAAACATAGTAAATTGACGTGGCTCTGATACAATTGTTGGGAAATATAGACACAAAATATAACAACGGAAACACATTTTTTATCTATATATATTAAGAATACAACAAGATCACGTCAACTACTATGTAATAGGAAGGATGGTTTTAGCAAGTTATAACTGGTCCTGGAGCAAGTCCATCGATAAAAATTTGCTTCTATGCAAATGCTAATAAGTTTCTCTTAGACGGTGGCTGTACAACTCCTGGTCTTCACCACGAATAGTTGTGTGTGCAACTTCTATAGCGACTCCTGTAGTCTTGCCACAGACTGGAGGTTGAATTTGCTCACTGAGCAACAGCCAAAGGACTCCTGCCTCTAGAGTAGTCAACAGAGACCAACTAGAACTCCTGTCATTCAACAAGAACTGATAGGAAGGAGTTGTCCTCCCCATTAGTGTACTAGTCACCAACTTACTCTCCCACAATGACAACTTCTCAGTTGTTCTCTCCCATTGGCTATCCCTCCTTTTCAGGTAGGACTTTCTCGAGCTCTCTTGGTTACCACAACTAGACAGGACAACAGTTGTTAGAGGAACTGATTCTGAGTTGTCTGTATTGTGTTGTTTTCTGGGAAGCCCCCGGTACCTCTCTATATATAGGAGGGGTTAGGGTCAAGGTTCCCAATTCCCAGCCAATAGAAGACTAAAGCGGGAGTGGAAAGGACTAGAAGATCTTGAATTTTTGCAACAATTCTGGAAGTTTCACAACTTACATCAGCCAAAACAGTCGTCTCGCATGTGAGACGGTCATTTCGATAAGCGAAATAGTTGTCTAGGATGCAAGAAAGTCATCTTGCTAAGCGAGATGGCCATTTCCCATTTTCCAGTCATATATGAATTAACAAATCGTTTCCTAATTAATGTCCCACATTAATTTACTTGCACCCCAAGTATGTGCAATTGAATCGAGTTCTGGAAAACTCCAAAACTTTTGTTCATCCCAACCGAGCCATCTCACACCAATGAGATGCCCGTCTCACTCACCCACATGGTCGTCTGGTGAGTTGAGATGAGCCAGTCGGTTCAAGGGAAAAACTTAGCCATATCTGATCTCTAATCAACCTGACCCCCAAACGACAGTCTCAACTACATAAGATGCCCGTCTGGCTACCCAAACGGCCGTATCACTCAGTGAGATGGTCGTTTGGCAGACCTGGTTAGCCATTCAAGCAATCAGTTATATGAATTGAATATCTAAACACTTTAGTAATCAATCCAACTATTTTTCAAGATAAAACTCCTCTTCTAGATGAGTTCCTACGTGTGTGACCCTATAAGTCCCATATCATGTTGGAAGTGAATGTCCATAACTAGCTTATGACATCACAAGCAAAGAGTGGTGCCTAGTCACACACCAGTGCCACCCAAGTGAAATGAAAAGTTGGAGAATAACTTTAACCTACAATCTGTATAAGTTGTTGTAGTGATTGTATAATTCCTTTGTCTTTGATATCCAAGATGAACTCGAGGCATGCTTGGTCATCCTCTCAATGTTCATTCCATGTTTCTTGAACTAAGAACAAATTGTTTGTGATAATGTGACCTCAATATCATATATTGATTCACATGTGCATGCACATGCATTTATTAATCTTGCTAATCAAGTGACCATGATATTTACTCCTGTAAGAGGGACAAATCCCATATCTATCACTCACAGTCTATCCTCATGTGTCAAAGTCACCCAATCATCACCATTATAACAACCCATGTTTCATGACTGCATTTGATGATGTCAAAGAGTACCCAATGACATGTGACGAGTGTAGTGATTTTAGGTCTAAGAATCACAATCACCACCTTCACTATGAGAGATGACTGTGGCCACAAAACCATGTGCCACTCTCAAGGTAAGTCTGTCCGATACACTGTTCTCTAACATGTATCTGTGTGCTTGGTTTGATATTGCCATATCATGACTAATGAGATTTAGTCATCAACCAATTCACACTCTGATCTTATGTGTTATTGTTGTCTATCAAACTTTCACAATAACAATTGATCATGGACATAATGAGAATATGTATATGTACTCTTAACATCCGTATGATCTCATCACAAGGATAGGAACTTGAAAACATACGTTATTGAGTAATATAATTCTCTAGACATTCACTCTGTATCCTCATTATCTCATAACTGAGTGAAATGGATGAATTGGAAGTTTTCCTTTATATATGTTATTGTTAATCAAATCCTTTTAGGTAATTATGCCATGTAAATCATATGATTGGCTCTACGAGCATACCTTACCAACAAGTCCTTGTTGAAGGCTGAAGACATCTTGATCAAGTGGGTAAGTCCTTGTGTAGGTAGAAGACTCTTGTCTTGAGTAGGTAAGTCCTTGGATGTATGGTGATCTCCTTGTATCTCTTATGAAGGAATATAAGTATACACGAATTGCAAAGTCCTACAGGTTGACCTCTCTAGGTAGTGGATTGACTATCTCCTAGTTTGGAGATTGGAACCACTCTAAACCACCTTGTCCAAGTGCATGTTTCAATTTCTCTTATCCTTGCTATGCTTTCTTAGTTAGGACTTCAAATTGCTCTTAAGATATTTGTTTTGATTGATATAATTTTAGGTCTAACTTATCTTGTGAGAATTTCGAAGCTCTATTCACCCCCCTCTAGAGCCCTAGATCCAACAAGTAAAACATCTAAGAATCATTAAAAGTAAGATAATGTCTCTAAGGAGATCTTTGAGTGCAAGATGACAGAAGGAGATCCAATAGAGACTGATGTGCTCAATATGAATGGCCATGTGGAGCACCTAGAGAGACTGGGATTTCCTTTGCACCAAGAATTGTCCATGGATATGATTCTACTATCGTTTCCTAAATCATATTGCCAGTTTATCTAGTACTATTACTTGAGTAACTTGACCAAACAACAGTTTGAATTGACTGGCATGTTGATTAATGATGAAGAACAAATAAAGAAGGACAAACATGTGATGATCACCATCATAGAGAAGTCCAAGGGAAAATGAAAGTACAAGAAAGTTCTAATGTCAAGATGAAGTCCAAGTCTTTTTCACTCAAGATAAGGATAATGGTAAGTGCAAAAAGGAATCTGTCTTTAAGGGAACCCAAGAAGAAGAAGTGGGGGATAGAGATCTCCACTTTATAAAACAACATTATTGACATAAATATGTTTACTTCATCTTGGTATATGATACTGGATGAGGGTGTTAGACACATAATGATGTGCAAGATCTGTGAAGAAGTAAGCAAGACAAGATGGAACAACATAGAACAACAGTTTCTGCCAATATAGTTGGAATCTATCACTTGTCTTAGCCCAGTGGGAATGTAATAGAATTAGTGAATTTCTATTATGAATCTGCACATTAATAGAAACATCATGTATGCATCTTGTTTGGATAAGAGTATCATGAATAATTGATGTTTTGTTTTAAAAATTAGATCTTTTATCGTGGTTCCCTAGTATCTCATACTCTACACTCAATAATTCTAGAGAAAAATATCTATAATATGTATACTTGCATGACTCAATGACTCAAATGATATATACCTATAGAATTTTCGTCTAGGGCACATTAAAAAAGAATAGATTTCTAGAATCCATGAGAATGCTCATCTAGAATATTTTGATTATAGACCAACAGAAACATGCAAGTCTTATTTGTTGGGTAAGATGACAAAAGATCCTTTCACTTGACATATTGAGAGAACAAGTGATCCATTAGGACTCAATCATACCGATGTGTGTCTACCTTTTAGAAAAAATGCTAAAGGTGGTTTATAGTATTAAAACACTTTGGTACGATTGATGTGGAGAATACCTGAACCAGTAGGTTGAGGACCTTCTGTGAGACCATGATATTGCATCACAACAAACTCCACCTAAAACATAATGATGTATCGGCAAGAAGGAATTATACCTTGTTACAATCATCAATGACTCTAGATAATCTTCCAAATTCCTTCAAGGAATATGCTTTATAAATCACAATGTTTATACTAAACTACATGCTAACTAAATTGGTTCAAAAGACACCATATGAGATATGGCATGGGAAGTGCCCTAATATGTCTTTTATGGAGATTCATAATGGTAAGATTATATGAGAAAACAATTTCGTGAAAAATTTGGTCCATCAAATTAGATAAATGTTATTTTGTTGGATATCCTATGGAAACCATAGGATACTACTTTTATATTCCATCCGACAACAAAATGTTCGTTGTTAGGCAGATTGTATTCCTACCAAGGAATTTATTTCCAAAGGTAAAAATGGGAGATAAGTAGAAGTTGAAAAGTTTGAGACCAACAATAAAAACACTAAACCTATAGAGGTATAGTAGGAATAAGAAGAATCACAAACTATTGTGGAATCTCAAGTTCCTCATATAACACACAAACCTCATAGATATAGTAGGACACACCTTGAGCTTGAAATATATGGATATCTTATGACTCAAGAAGCGATCAGTTGGTCATAGATTATGAGAAAACAACCTGCCTAGAAACTAAAGAGTGAAGTCTGAGAAATGTCTTGAGTCCATTGGATCTAAGATGGACACCATGTACACCAACAAGGTATAACCTTGGTGGATTCAGCTGAAGGGGTAAAACCCATAGGGTGCAAGTGGGTTATGAAGAAGAATGAGATAAAGTGAGTTTTTGAATGGCTAGTACCTAAAAATCAAATCCTTTTGTGATTAAATTTAACTTCAGGTATCATCATGGGATCAATTGATAAGTTTGTGGCTCTATTTTGGACATTGGATACACTTTTACACCTTGAGAACATAGAAATACACTTTACTTTAGACTTAATAATCCCTTTCATAGTTTTTAAACCTGAATTTATCTTTTGTATTTGAAAACTTTTGTGAATATTCTAGAATATATTTTGGACATTGCCTCCAAATTTCAACTCAAACAGAGATTCCTAGCTCCCTATAGAAAATTTTGAAAATACCCTTCAAAACACACCTTTTAGACCCTCTTTTCCCCTCTTCTAGGCTTTTGGGCCGACTTGCCCTTAATGGGCTGCACGCCTGACATAGACAAGTGCCTGACCCATGCACCATCAAATGAAGATCCAATGGTAGCATGGTCATCCCCTACATCAGATCAGACAACCATTGTAGCCACTGGGTAGGGGAGGCCAAGCAACCATATCTCACTCGATCGATCTTTTTGCACAATTTTAGTGCCATTTAATCCATGATCGAAATCCGCCCCACATGCATATACTTTTCACACCAAATAAAGGGGTATCATGAACTTTTTAGCCCCTCTGAGGCAGCTGCCGCAATGGCCAAGAATGGCCCAAATAAACCTTAAACCTAGACCCTCACATCTATTTATATATGCCTACGAGTTCCTACGAGTTCATTTTTGCCCCACAAACTCAACCCTACTTTCGGTTTTTGCTCTCATGTACAATCTTAGATTTGCCCAAAGCTAGGGACGACAACCATTTCTCCTTGCTAGCAACTCTCTCTCTCTCCTCGGGTACACTCCTCTCCCTTTCTCTCTTTAGAATCTTGTCATGATCATAACTTTTGACTCCATGCTTGGAAATACATAAAATTATAATCCATTTCGATCAGAAGGACAATCCAGATTCAATGGGATTATTTGCATCATCAATTTCCCGATCCTTTTTGAAAATTATCCCTACTAATGAAATACATAACTTTATCTTATAGATTTTATCATGAATTCTTGTGGAGTCAATGTCGTATCTAACACTAGAATTGTAATAATAAAATTTAGGAAAATGGCTTTGAGACTTGTTAAGGGTATTGCTGTCATTCTAAATGAAGATTATTCACCCATAAAAAATCACAATCTTTGTAGGGGAGAATGATCCTCATATGGTTACCTTTTTTATTGAAAACCAAGTTTCCTATAACATCAAATCTTAACCATAAACTACTCATCTTTAACTAGGTTTTGACCCTACTTCCTGACCGCTTGGAGACTTGTAAATTTAATTTTTTTAGAAAGGTACATGTAATTTCCTAACATGTACTTTGCATATTTATACATATGCATGGCTGGAATACTTGATTTTATTTCTCATATGAGCTCTCTTGTGCCCATAGATTGATGCCTAACTTTGAAATTGTTACCTTATCGTAGACCCTCAAAGCTTTTCCCCTTATTGTGATTAGGGGTCAAGTGGAAAAATCCCTACCTTTCCCTTAGGGTTAAGTGGCACATGGCCTTTCACTTTGGGTTGAGTGGCGCCTTGTTAGTCGTCCTACCCAGTTTGTATATGTGTGTGGACTCTTGTAGGAATATATTGTGGATCGTCTTGAAATTTTCACTTGCATTCAAAAGTTACCTCTTTGTTATGATTTGAAGTTATTTCCTTTTGAATATACATATATTGTTTATGTTCTATAACCATACTCAATGTGTGACATTGACCCCGGGTCATGACTTTTGGTCTACGTAAACAATGAGGACTCTATATTTTCCCATTATCTACTGAACTTGCTAGACAAAATGAAGCTACACCAACAAATCAACACATGAGAGCATAATATGTAACGGGGCCATAGAATTTCTTTTATATTTGTTAGATTTGTTTCCTCTCCTTCTAAATTTCATTCTTATTGCCAATGGGCCCTATAAAAACTTTTGTGGATCATTTTTCAATTGTAAGAGATGTTACTTTAATTTATGTATGTGGTTGTGTGACAACAACCAAGCCAATCAAGGATAGGCACTTCTATCCTATTACCACTGCGTTGGTATCAGATCCTACACACTTCTATGTAAATTAATTAAATAACTTCTCTATATCTATTGAACCAAGAAAAAACCTAGAATATCCTTAACAGAGATATAACGATGTCTAGGCTCATGGTTCTTCCTAGTAATACCTCCTATCTATCTCACAATAAGGGATGAGGTTCCCCACTCTACCTATCTAGAGTTGATCTAGAGAGGACTTTCTTTTAGTCTAGAGGTCATCTTACTTCTCACCTTTTATTTAAGGACTACCCCTAGGCACCTACTAAAAAGTAGTAGGATGACTTCTCGTCTTCTCATCTCTGATAGTGTGTCTGTACTCGATATGTACTCTCCCTATTTTTTATGGGTAGCATGGGGGATCAATTGAAATATAAACTAAAATTTGAAAAAAAATGTGGACCTATATCATAATTTGATCTCATATGATAAAAGACTCATACAAGGTGTATCTTATAGATGGATCCATGAACCTATAACCAAGGAGTAGGATCCTCCGGAGCCAAAAATGCTAAAAGGATAGATGAAAAGAAGAGGGAAGCCAAGAGGAAGAAGAAAGAAGTTGAGATGAAAAAGGTAGTTGAGAAAGAAGCTGAGATGAAAAAGGCAGTTGAGAAAGAAGCTAAAATGAAAAAGGCAACTGAGAAAGAGGTAGCTAAGAAAGAAGCTGAGATGGAAGAGGCATCTGAGAAAGAAGCTAAGATGAAAAAGGCTTATGAAAAAGAAGTTGAGAAAGGAAAAATACCTAGGTTTGAGGAAGAGGATGATGAGGATGGACCGAGAAAGGCCCCCAAGGATGATGCGTGGGAAGTATAAAACAAAATACTTATGGACACCATGATAAACTTGGCAAAACACACAATGCCACTATCCCCTAGAGGGACTCCGTATCAATGAACCCAAGCGTGCCACTATCACCGATTTTCTCAAACTAAATCCATAATCATTCCATGGTGAGGACATGGAGGATGTACTAGCCAAAGCTGATGCATGGATAATATCTATGGAAAATACCTTCAAAATCTTAGTCTTCCATGAGGATAATGAAGTCACTTTTTCCACATATAAACTAAAAGGTGTAGACAAGGTTTGGTGGGAAAACTACACCAACTCTCCATAAATCATTCCTTTGAACTGGGAAGCCTTCAAGCCCATTTTCACATCCCGCTTCATGCCTAGCAATGAGTTGAAGGTGAATAAGAAGTAGTTTCTGGCTTTGACACAAGGCAACTCCTCGGTGACGAAATATAGTCGCCAATTGTGAGTTTTGGAACGTCATGATAGGAATTTGACCTCAGAAGAAAACTTGGACAGCTACGTTGAAGGACTGAAAGTGGCATTGCAAACCATGGTCTCTTTCTCTAGACCTGCTAATTTTCAAGATTCTCTTGAACATGCTTTGAAAATGGAGAGGACTCTGGGAATGAGGCAAGGAATACTGACTAACCTAGCATTCTTAAGCCTGATAGATGTGGTAATTACTAAGCTCGAATAAAAAGGGAAGCATGGTAACATTAATAAGAACTGAGGTAATGGACATAAGAATCCTCCTTCTCAGAATAACAACTCTGCCCCCAATCAACACAACAACCAAGACTAAAACTTCAATTGGGGGCATAACTAGTACAACAAATAGGGCTAGAACCAGAGCCTCAATAGAGGCCTCAATCATAATCCAAATAGAGGACAAGTTCAGAATCCTAAATCTTTTTAGTGCCACAATTGTGGAAACCACCATGCTGGCCATCCATGTCCTTTTCCCACCTCAGTCTGCCATTTTTGCAAAAAGTAAGGCCATGTCGAGCCAACTTCCCATTCCCTCATCCCGAATGGGTAAAGCAAGATGAGCACCAAAATTCCCGTGTGTTCTCTGTGAATGCTGGTGACCATGGCCGTCAGTGGGAACAAGCTGATGGAAGGTTAGCTTAAAATTAAGACTTTCCCATAATGCCAATCCTTTTTGTACTTGATGAATTTGCAAAAATCCTTTTACCAATTGAATGTGTATAGTACAATGTTTATTCATGAACATTTTGTTGCTACACTCTCCAATTCTGGGTCAAAAAATACCTTCATGTCTATAAGCGTTGCTTTCATGTTCAATCTAGAAATACAAGACTTAGGGTATGTGTTGGATGTGACTACTCCTAGTGGAAGGTTGCAAACCTCTTATTACATTGTTGAAAGGGTCCCTATTTCTTATGATGGTCGTCTTTTGGAATATGACTTTATCCTTCTAGATATGGAAGATTTTGACCTTATACTTGGGATGGACTCGTTGTATAAGCATCATGCTATACTTGATTATCATGCCAAAATGATTATCATCCCTGTAGTACTTGTTGTTGATTAGTGCACAACCCGATTTAGTGGTTGGACTACTAGGATGATGATACGATGTTGTAGTTAAATCTTGAGTAGGATGAACAACCGTTGCATACTTTGTTTTTAAGCACCCGACTATAGAGATTGGGACATGCAACCAGTACAATGAGGAATATATACCACTACCTCACTAGACATGAAATCCTGATGTGTATTTAGTCTTAGGCTACATGCA
The DNA here is from genome assembly GCA_963693085.1 of Alisma plantago-aquatica. Taxonomy (NCBI): domain Eukaryota; kingdom Viridiplantae; phylum Streptophyta; class Magnoliopsida; order Alismatales; family Alismataceae; genus Alisma; species Alisma plantago-aquatica. Next base: position 136,754,716 of record OY856409.1, read on the forward strand.
TGGTTAACCCTAAGTTTGAGACAATCAACCATTCACTCGAATTAAATTTCATGAGGTTTACTTGACTGATATGGATCAAGTGCATTCAAGTCAAGTAAGAGATTGATCTTAGAAATTAAATAACTGCATATATTCCTAATCATATTTGTTTATCGTGTGATTTATAGATACACTACTAGTTCTTCTTAGAGATGATTAAGTTGAAAAACATATTGATATGCTACAAATAAATGTAAATGCTTTCTTACATCTTAATAAAACATATATGTAACAAAATGTATAGTATTTTATTCCCAACCTAGAAATATCATGAGGAACTGATATTAGAAAATGGAATGCATGAAATTATATCAAATTGTGGAGATTTCACATCCTTAACGATGTGAAAAATCCAGCCGTTCAAAGGAAAACAAAATCTTTTGTTTCATGGGAAGAGGTGTTATGGGCACATTTGTTTTGGGTATTCTTCTGTATTGGATTGCATTATTACATCCAACAACTAAAAGTTTGTGTCTGATTAGCAGGAAATGTAAAAAAATATAGAATCTAGAAATTCTAGTTGTAGTGTCTCTTGTTAGATATATGGATGATACAACCATGTATATAGCATGGGTTAAGCCCAATGTAGTGCAGCTAGTACATGTGAGAAAGGTAGTTTTGTGTCTAGTGCAAATGGCACAGAAGTTTTATCCCACATTGCTCACTCCTAGAACTTTTATGGTCTTTATATGTAGGATCACATGTGACACTTGTGTCCAAGGGTCCTAGGGGAGGGTATGATCACCTCCTTGGTGGGTATGGTGACAAAAAAACACACATGCACACAGGCACGCCACACCATGCCTGGCTGAGCCAGGCTGGGCTCAGGCTTGTGGATTGTGGAGAATGTCTTCCATCTTTTTTTTGCACTAGAATACAAGTACATAATTAATTATTAATTTAATTAATTGTTTCTTTCTACAACAAATTTATTAATCCTAGTTGGAAAGTGTCTCTTCGTAGATTGATCTGCAATGTGTACAAGAGCGATCGAGTGGTCGCCTCTTAACGGGAATATGATTGTGGGGAGTGTAAGACTATAAATATGCCTCTGATCATTAGGGTTAAACACATCTTTCGAACATAATACCATCAACATTCAAGTGCGTGTTTGCGAACCCTAACCTCCGCTGTCTTCTCCAGCCATCACCTTTGTGTTGCTGTGTGGAGATCTTCTCTGGACATAACATGTTCATTCATCCTTCCCCTTTCGAGACGCGACCTGTCAGGCGATAGTTCCTGCGGTCGCTGGGCTACACTGGTGGTGCACATCATCGTCATCTACATTGTTCGTCATCAAAATGAGCGAGACGATCTCTTCTCTATATTCATGACTGGATTGACTAGGAGAACAATGCCTATCTAGAAGGGTTCCAAGGTGCTGATTTCTTTAAGTATATCTCTTTTGTTTTTCAACGAACTACTTGGTTTGGTTCCTGACTTTATTTGGTTTTTTTCTCATGCATTGGTTTATTCTACGCTTTCTTATTTGGATAGGCATGGATTGTTAAGATAATTGCACCTGTCGTTGTTGCATGTAACAATGTAAATTAAAATTAACAATAATCTTAAAAAACAAGTATCTATCATTAGTTAACCATAGCTACTCAAGGTTCTGCCATAAAAAATGATACGTCTAGTATGCCCTAAAAGTTTACTGGAACTAATTTTACTCATTTACAAAGTAGGATGCAAATATGGATTAATAGGGTAGGGTATAATCAGTATTTAGAAGAAGACAAACCCAAAGTTGATGACACTGTCTCCAATAATGCTAATTTAATTACAACCTTGAGGAAGGGTGATAAGACATGCTAAGGGTTGATTCTATTTGCGTTAAACAACAAACTGTGTGACTCATACTCATAGCCGCCTGTTACTACATCTAACGTTCTATGGGGAGTTTTAGAAAATAAATACAATACAGAGAATCAGGGAACTGAAAAATATTGTGTCTCAAAATTTCTAAAGTTTCATATTTTTGAGGGCAAATCTGTTTCTGATCAAACACATGATTTTCAACTCTTGGTGCAAGAGCTCGCTGATGGGGGCATGATAGTTCCTGAAAAGTTTGTTGCTATGTCAATCATTGAGAAATTCTCAAAATCTTGGGAGTCATTTGGCATGACTCTTAAGAATCACAAATGAGACATGTCAATGAACTATCTCATGATGGACATCAATATTCAAGAAGAGCATCTGAAAAAGAAGACTATCAAGGTTCCCACTAATGTTAATCCGAGTGTCAATTTAACTGCTCCTAAGAACAAAGATAAGAAATTTAAGAATTCACTTAAACCTAAGGCCAAGATCTGGAAGAGGCCTAAGAACAAACCTTGTTGGACTTGTGGACATGTTGACCACTAGAACAAGGATTGTCCTTCAAAGAAGACAAAGAAATCCACCACATCTACAACTAAGGAGGTTGTGGTCCATATGATGACTGCATCCTTGAACCTCAATGATGGGTACATATCTATAAAACCTGAAGTTCTTTCTATTTTTGAACCACTATATTGGACTATAAACACTGGGGCTAATGTGCATGTGTGTACTGACAAGTCCCTGTTCGTGTCTTACCAGGGCTCTAAAGGCTGATCTGTGACTTTGGACGATTCCAACACTATAAAAGTCAAAGGCGAAGGACGGGTGGACTTGAAGTTTCCTTCGAGAAAGGTTCTGATGCTTCATAGAGTCAGACATGCTCCATCAATATGACACAACATTATTAGTTGTACAATTTTAGTTAGAGATGGTTTTAGAATATATTGCAACTGTAATAAGGCTATTATTACTCGCCTTCAAGATTCTTTATTTTTTTTCAAGGGGTATCTATGTGATATCGAGAACTTGTTTAAGATGCTTATAGAACATTTTCAAATTCCATTATAAATTTGAATGATAATAGTTCTTTATGCATGAATCTTGTATCATGTGATGTTTGGCATGGATGTTTAGGACATGTGAATGTTGGCTCAATGAAACGTATGATGAATCTGTATTTGATCCCTAAATATGATATTATCAATAATAAATGTGAAATGTGTGTGCAAGCTAAATTACCTAGGAAACCTTTTCATTCTGTGAACATGAATTCATAAATATTGGATTTAGTGCATACATATATATGTGAATTTAATGAGATTTCTACAAGGGATCAAAAACATTATTTTATAAATTCTATTGATGATGATACTAGATATTGTTATGTCTTTTTACTTATAAGTAAAGATGAGACATTGGATAAATTTAAATTTTTAAGAAAGAAACTAAAACTCAAACTGACAAAGTACTTAAGCGGTTAAGGTCTGATAGGGGAAGAAAATATATCTCAAATCTGTTTTTGTAAATATTCCATTTACATGGTATAGTTCACAAGGTTACAACTCCATATTAACCATAGTTGAATGAGATAGCTGAACGTAAAAACCAAACCCTTATAGATATGGTTAATTCTTTACTCCAAACCTCGGGTTTACCCAACTTCATGTGGGGGGAAGCTTTGAATACAACTTGCCATATTCTGAATAGAGTTCCTCATAAACATGTAGAGAGAGTCCATTTGATTTATGGAAAGGAAGAAAACCGAGTCTCAAATATCTTCGAGTTTGGGGGTGCTTTGCTAAGGTTTTTGTCGCTAAATACAAAAGGAAGAAATTGGGACCGAAAATAGTTGATGCCATATTCTTGGGGTATGTAGAGACAAGTTATGCCTATCGATTCTTTATTGTAAAATCTGATATCTCAGTCATTAAGGTCAATACAATTGTGGAACTACATGATGATACATACTTTGAGGATGTGTTTCCCATGAAATCTAGTGTCCCCAATAAAGTGTCTCAAGAGAATTCATTCACCACATGTTCCATTCCCGAGCAAGTGGAAAGGATGACAAATGTGGGGGGCAACTCAGAATATGCTATTTCTGAATCTGATGATTATGAAGAAATGGTTGAACCAATGAGAAGTAAGCGGCTTAGGACATCCAAGGACTTTGGAAGTGAGTTTCTCACTTACAATGTTGAGGATGATCCTGTAAATTTCATACAAGCCATGGAATCTCCAGAAGCTAAGTTTTGGAAAGAAGCTGTTAATGATGAAATCCAATCAATTCTCTTGAATGGAACTTGGGAATTGGTGGATTTTCCTCCTAGTTGTTCTGTAGTTGGATACAAATGGATCTTTAAGAAGAAACTTAATGCAGATGGGACAATCAATAAGTATAAGGCTAGGTTAGTTGCTAAGGGGTACACACAAAAGGAAGGAATAGATTATTTTGATACCTATTCCCTATTTCCCGTATGACCACAATCTGAGTTCTTATAGCATTGCTTCCATTTATAACCTCTGTATCCATCAGATGGATGTGAAAACTGCATTCTTACACGATGATCTTCAGGAAGAGATATATATGGAACAACCTGAGGGATTTGTGGGTCGTGGGAATGAGTCCAAAGTGTGTAAACTTGTTAAGTCATTATATGGCTTAAAATAAGTCCCTAAGTAATGACATGAGAAGTTTGATTATGTGATATCATCGCTTGGCTTTGTTTTTAATGAATTTGATAAGTGTCTCTAGTGCAAAATCATCAATGATGGATTCATTTTGTTATGCTTATATGTCAATGATATCTTACTTTTTAGTTCTGATATGAAAGTAGTAAATGAGATAAATATATTCTTGTGTATCAAGTTTGAGATGAAGTATATGGGTATCACTGATGTGATTTTAGGACTTAAAATCATAAGGTCTACTGATGGTATAACTCTCTCTCATTCTCACTATGTTGAGAAGATACTGAAGAGGTTTTGAGTACACATCACATAAATCTGTTAAGACTCCATATGATTCATACAAGGCCTTATCCAAGAATGAGACTGGGGTTCTAGTGTCTCAATTACGATACTATCAGATTATTGGAAGTTTGATGTATCTTAGAACTGCACACGTCTAGATATTTTATTTTCCATGAGCAAGTTAAGTAGATACACCGGTTCTCCCAACAAGACCCATTGGGAATCTCTTGATAGAGTTTTGAGGTATATCAAGGGAATCCGTTCTCTTGGGTTGCATTATGGCAAATATCCTTCCATAGTAGAAGGATATAGTGATGAAAGCTAGATTGCCATCAACTCTGGGAGTAATAGTGTCTCATGATATGTATTCCTATTGGAAGGCGGAGCTATTTCCTGGAGGTCTAAGAAACATACCATATTGTCTCGATCTACTTTTGAGGCAGAGTTGTGTGCTTTAGATGAAACTAGATTGGAAGCTGAATGGCTACATGGACTTATGTCCAGTTTACCTATGATAAAGAAGCCGCTTCCTGCAATTTCAGTTCACTGTGATAGCACTACAACTATTGCTAAGATAAAGAGTCACAAGTACAATAAAAAATAGGGTAGACACATCCAAGTTAGACTCAAGTATATAAGGGAGTTAGTGTCTAAGGAGGTCGTGACTGTGGACTACGTTTGTACCAAAGAAAATATAACTCATCCTTTACTAAATGTCTTACCCTAGATTTAGCGAAAAAATTCAGGTTGGAGATGGGACTGAAACCCTTCATGATTCACATGCAGTAGCAACCCAACCCAACAAAGTGGAGATCCCACAAATTGGGTTCAATGTGGTAATAACAAGCTGTTAGGTGAATTGAATGACACTATGTAATTACTTTGACACTTCATGCATCTGTGTGTCTATCCCCTAGTAAACCTTATAGTGTCATGAATGCAAGTAAGTAAGACATTAGTCTATGAATGGTGCCAAGTCTTACGATAGGATGTTAGCAGTACATCCTTGAAGACTCCAACTAAATGATTGATATTGTGTAGGCCGCAACAGGAGAATTGGATTGTTCTCTAATACCAATCATGACATATAATCTTGTATACATGACCTTAATGCATTATTTTCTTTTCTACCATATGTTTATCGTGTTGTTACCAACCTATACTCTTGCACCTAAGGTTCAGGTTCAAGACTTCTATTCACCTAGTTCCTGCGGGGGTCACAGTTGGATAACTTAAGAAGATTCAAAATGTCAGGTATTTGCTGAAACCACAGTATGGAGGACTGAACGATAGAACACACTACACATTGGACTTTGTGGGGGATTGTTAGATATATGGCTACTACAACTATGTATATAACATGAGTTAAGCCCAATGTAGTACAACTAGTACATGTGAGAAAGGTAATTTTGTGTCTAGTGCAAATGGCAAAGAAGTTTTATCCCACATTGCTCACTCCTAGAACTTTTGTGGTCCTTATATGTAGGATCACATGTGACTCTAGTGTCCAAAGGTCTTAGGGGAGGGTATGCTCACCTCCTTGGTGGGTATGGTGACCACAACACACACACACGCACGTGCGCATGTCACTCCTGGCCTGGTCAGGCCAGGCACAGGCTCAGGCTTATGGCTTGTGGTTTGTGACTTGTAGATTGTGGAGAATGTGTTCCTTCTTCTGTCTTCTTTTTGTACTAGGATACAACTACATAATTAATTATTAATTTAATTAATTGTTTCTTTTGAAATGAATTTATTAATCCCAATTGGATAGTCTCTTCGCGAATTTTTCCGCAATGTGTACTAGAACGACATAGTGGTCGCGTCTTAACAGGAATAGGGTTACGGGACGTGTAAGGATATAAATATGCTTTCGGTCATTAGGGTTAAACACATCTTTTGAACATACAACCGTTAACATTGGAGTACGTGTTTGTGAACCCTCAACTCCAGTGTCTTCTCCAGTCGTCGCCTTTGTGTTACTGCCACTAGTGCAAATCCTGTCAAAGCCGAAGGCCAATTCCTTGACCAATACATGTGAATCCTTGACCAATAGGTCTTGGTCAGGTCCAATCCCTGACCAACGTACCCTCGTCAAAAGCTTGGTGACCAATAGTGGTTGGCTAGGACCTATCCCTGACCAATAGGGGTGGAATCCCTGGGCAACCATTATAGGAATTAAAAAGAATCTCTTGGGACAATACATTGTATCCAAGGCACATCCTTGACCAATATGAAGGTATGTTATTTTGTTATATATCCATATATGAACACACATAACATCCAAAATATTACACATTAGAAGTACATTATCACACATCAGATGACAACACTTTGAATATAACAAAAAAGATCATTGCATTGAATTTGTAATTGTGATGTCTACATCCAAAAAGTATGATTGAAGCATCATGTTTTTTCCCAAAAAGATAACTCATATCCTCTAATAAATCACATTGTTATAGCATTCATATGCATTGCACTACATATCTCATTCTTTCAAACAAAAATAAACTTGCATATCGCCATCCTGATCTATTTACTTCATTCATTCTCCCTAGCATCACTTCCACAACTTCCACCATGAGGGCTTTCTCCAAGATTTGCTTCGGTCCTTCTACTTTGTGGAGTGTTTCCAATATCCTGCATTTTACAAATATATCAACTTTTTACAACAATATACAAGTTCATAAGGGACAATCAAAAATATTCGTAGAATGTATGTAACAAAAGTAATATACGTGTACTCCAGCATTTTGACTTTATACGCATTGGTCCACTCATTTTCATTACTCCAACAAGCTGTCTGTGTGCTAATTAGCAGTGACTTTGTTCGTCAGTCTAGTGACTCCAAACAGTATATATATTCCAGCTCTTGCCACCAATTTTTTTTGGTTGTTAATCTTGTCAGATACTCGATCCTATGTTTAAGCTTGGTTCATATCCTGCCACTTATTAGTTGGTACTAAGCGGAGTCCTACAAGTACAGTTCACATGCACAAGTGCATTTGTCATTGTTTTTGTAATGCTTATAATACCAATAATGAAAAGCAAGGCACTGTGAAGGTTGGTTTATAACACGTATAGCGCACATGGACATGGCTATACCTAAGAATCCTTGCAAATCTTTGTATCGAGCAATTGACTAAAATGTGTGTGACTCAAATAAACCACAACAGATGCATATTTTTCTGAATGGTCAATTCGTGTTACCAGCCCATCATCTACAGACAGCTTCAAGATGTACAAATTTTGATACAGAACAAACTGAATGCAACAGCAGTTATCACTACTAATAGGCCAACACGTCAAACCATTAAAGATGGAGTATATGATGTCGGTAGTGTTTGTGTCGACTACTTCAGCATCCCCTAGCCAGATCAAACCCAAAGGAATGCTAATCAGGCTGCCAACATGCTACTAATAGCAGATGTGTATAGTTAGTTCAGGCTCTATGTTCACGCTTGAGTAGGAAGGATCTCCTATCATGTGCAGATTTTAATTTCGTAATTTACATTTTGCTACAACATATGTCTGCAATATAATGTTATAATACCTGATTGAAAGGAGGTATGTATCCCGCTTGTGAGAATGGGTATCCATTGTACGGGTATGGAAATGGAACTTGAGCACTTTGCATATTATTTCCATGCTAGAGAAAGACAATGTATTGAGAAAATTTAGTATGTAACTAATTCATTTAAAAAATTTCAGAATTAACGTTATATACATTTCTTACCTGTTGATGTGTGGATGGTTGCCATGGCCCTGGAAATTGATATCCAGAAAAAAAGTAGTACCATATGAATGTTGACCCTGTGCAAGTATACAATTATGTTTCAAAAATCATTTGTTTGACGAGAATCTTAAAAATGTTTATAAATAAAATGAAAGATGTAACAAATAGTATAAGAACTTATATTTAAAAATGTTTATAAATAGAATGAAAGATGTAACAAATAGTATAAAAACCTGTATTAGAGAAGCCAAAGGACTTAATGCACTTAATGTATTTTTCACTTCAATCATATTTTTGTTATATTCTTCCATTTTGCTCTGCAGTACTTCGACAGTTTCCTATAAATGCACAATGATTTACACAATTTAAGTTATTATTTAACTAATACAATAAAATTTATTATAATAAGTTAATCACCTTGTATTTCTTATTTTCATTCAGTAAAATCACATTGGTTGCTCGTATAGAAGCTCCACGAGCACCTATCTTATCATGACCACTACCAACTAATCGTTTCCGATTAGATTTCACGGGTTTAATGATTTGACAAATGGATTCATCTTTTTGAAGTTCATTACTTTGATTAGAATCATCACATGATAATACACTTTGTTGGGACTTGTGGTGCTCCACAATTTTTTCCTAATAAATTGTATATGCATTGATGATATAATCAAATTTAATGAGGAAATAAAGAAATAATGTAGATTTCTCACCACTATATCCTTGTCTTTGGTATAAGCAACTTTTAAAAAATCCATTTTACTTGGAGCATGCCCAAGTTTCTTTTCCTGTATTGAAAAATATTATTATTACATACACACATAGACTTCAAAGTATTACACTTAGAGCACAAATCAGTATATATAACTATAATACAAAATTTTGATGTTCTTACCAACTCATGACGTTTTCTTGCAAATGTTTTAGCCCTAGTACAATGATTCATCTGCTTCTTTGATCTATTAATCTTATTCTTCTCTGCAATTGCCTAATATGACATAGACAAAAGATAGAAAATAAATTTTAATTACATAGTAGCAACCTCAAAGAAATGTTTATAAGATTACTACAGTTTTATATTTAACACACATAAAATAAGTTGTAACAAAGAATATAAAAATATATTGTACACCACATAAACGTTTCTGTCCATCAAAAACAAGATGGACACTTGTTGCTAGAGTGAGGAGGGCGGATTTCTGGACTGTAGCATTTCATAAAAATAGTTATGATATTATTGTGATACCATGTACTTATATTAATCAAATAATAGCGATGCACATAAAATATGAATATTTTTTTACCTGTGTTTTGGGTTGTTTCCATTTTTCAACCAATCTTAAAAACTGCTCACGATCAATTCGAGAATCATTTGAAATTGCTTCCAGCATTGCATCCATGTCATCTTGATACTTCAACCAATATTTGACTTTCAATTCTGCCCTCCAATCAGTTAGACTAGAACTTATATGCGTCCATACCCTCTCCCAACCATTTGTATGATCATCCAAGTCAAAATAAGCCTGATTCATATGAAATAGTGTATAACTAAAAGTAAATATATATAACATGTCAGAGTGAAGTTACCATGAAAATGTATTATTACCTTTACAATATCTCTTGTGTCGTTGAATGATGATATTGGCATTTGTGGCCAATACTTATCAACGGGCCACAAAGATGGTCTTCTAGCTAAAATCCCACACAATAGGCTTAATTGTTTTCCCACTTCTCCAATTTCAAAGCCATTGTCATCAAAAACTAAATGGTGCCTCTCACCATGAGGTGGCTTAAGCTTTGAGATAATTGTAGGGCCTCTCCCATGCTTTTCAATTGACTGGAGTTCAATGTTTCTTCTTTGATCATTTTCTTCTTCAACATCTGTATTTATAGTTGGAGGTGAGGCTGCAGGAGTAATAGTTATATCATCTTCTTCAACTTCAGTCCTTTGTGCCAACCTTGCTGATTTCCTGGACATCTAATTATAATATAGAATATAAAAATCATTCATGTTAATATTAACAAAGAAATATGATCAAAGTAAAAATAAGTAGAAATGGTTCAGAATAACATATAAAACAACAACACACATACTATAGAAAATCAATTGACACACCTTGATATGTTTTTTTTTTATTTGCATGCACGTTAAGTAGATGCCAAGGTATACACATTTCAGAAAGAGAGCAACCTAATGGCCATCCTTCAATAAATGCAACATAAGATACATTTATATATAGAATAACTTAATATTGTAAGATATGTATGTCTTACTTCCACATGTTCAAAGACCTGTAAAAACACATGCATTGCATAACATAAAATGTTCTTGGGCATGCATAAAAACATCATATATTTCTCCAAACACAAGATAGATTTAAACAAGTGAACACCATAGAAAATTCTCTCTTCCACATGTTAAAATGCATACAAAATATTCATATAATGAAAAACAACATCAACTTTCAACTATCGTGCATTATAATGTTCATAACTAAGCAGGATTGTGATATTCAATAGTTGAACCCTCCATATCCATTCTTGTCCAGGATATATTTTCACTATCATCATGACTTGATTGATTGAATGGTGCCTCAACACGAAATTCTATAGTTTGAGGAAAATCAAACAATTCCCTTGGTAGGACCTTCAACACTACATGCCAATTTGTGTCCACTGGATCCTGAACATAGAAGCACTGTTGAGCCTGAGAAGCAAATATAAAAGGCTCATCTTTATGTGCTACTTTCAAGAAATTTAATAAAGTGAATCCATAATCATCAACTCTAAAGCCAGTTGTAGTGCTCTCATCAAATCATGTGCATCTGAATAATGTAATTTGAATATTGGGGCCATACTCTATCTTGATGACCTCCTCTAGTTGACCATAATAAGTAACATATACTAATCTTCTTCCATGGCTTTGGTAGAGGAATTTTATCTTCCATTTCAGAACTCCTCCTTCTTTTCCCAGTTTCTGAATCTCTCAATTCCTTGCCGAATGTCACATTATCATATCCTTGAAACTCATTCCAAATATCCTCACCAACAAGAGACTTTGGTGCATGTCTGTATTCAGTCTTTCCATTAAATTTCTTCTTGTCTCGTCGATAAGGATGATTGTCACTAAGGAAACGTCGATGGTCCAAACAGCAATCTTTTTTTTCCATGTTTAAGCCTATACCATCCAGTATCTCTGTGACAACAAGGGCAAGCAAACTTTCCTCTTGTGCTATGACCAGAAAGGTTGGCATACGCAGGAAAGTCACTTATGGTCCACAAAATAGCAACTCTCAATGTGAAATTTTTCTTGGAAGATGCATCATAGGTAGTAACTCCTGTTGTCCATAACTCTTGAAGTTCATCAATTAAAGGTTCAAGATAAATGTCAATATCATTTCCAGGTTCTTTTGGACCATGAATCAACAAAGACATGATGAAGTTTGGTTGCTTCATGCACAACCACGGGGGCAAGTTGTATGGGATCAACACAACATGCCAAGTACTATGAGAAATATGTAGGGTGTCAAAGGGATTGAAACCATCACTTGCTAGCCCCAGACGGACATTACGTGGCTCACTACCAAATTCAGGAAACTTAGCATCCAATGCTTTCCATGCAGCAGAATCTGCAGGATGTCGCAACTTTCCATCTGTCACCCGTTTCTTGTGATGCCATTGCATATCCTCTGCCACAGTTGGACACATGAAAAGCCTTTGCAACCTAGGAGTCAAAGGAAAATGAAAGAATTTCTTTGCAGAGATCTTTGATGGTTTCCTTTGGGAGAGTGTTTCTATTTTCCATCTAGACGTCCCACACCGAGTGCATACTTCAAGTGTTGCACGATCTTTATAATAAATCATGCAATCATTTGGGCATACATCAATCTTCACATATTCAATACCTAAGTCTCTTAATAATTTCTTGGCTTCATAAAAACTATTAGGAAATGATTCTGCCCCACTAGGAAGAGCCTGTTTTGTTAATCTCAATTGTGATGTAAAAGACTTATTGGTCCATTGAGATTCAACTTTGAGATTCAACATTTTTACTAGATAAGATAGTTTGGAATGGCTTGTACAACCATGGTATAAAGGTTCCCCAACTTTATCTAGAAGTTTATAAATTTTTCAACATCAAGATTGACTGGAATATCTGCATCAATATCATCTACTGGAGATGTCTCAGGATTCTGCACACCAAAGACATCATGCAACAAGCCTCCGATGTTGTCTCCATCAACATTGTCACCAAGAAGAGTAGTTGTGGATGAAGATTGTCTTTCTCTTCCAGGAATTTCTCCATGGTCAGTCCATATGTAATAATTAGGTGTGAACCCTTTGATCATTACATGTTCAAAAACCTCCTCCTTAGACTTGAAATATCTGTTGCCACAAACTTTACATGGGCACAATAATTGATCACTCTTCGCATGGATTTGGTTGAGGAGATTGTGATCAATGAAGGCAGACAAACCATCTTGAAATTCCTTTCTATGGATACGATTTTCGATATACATCCAACTTCTATCTGCTATGTAATCCATCTACACAAGTGAAATATGGATAGTCAAACCTCTAAGTCTTATATATTTGACTAAAAGTAAACATATTTGTTTCTAATAGAACAATGATAGTAATATGTATTCATATGTGCCACCTATCCCATTCTTGAACACTAAATCTCACTAGTAAGTGTATAATGTGTGTTTGGTTTTTACAGAAATTTCGGCAGCATTTCCCCTTAGTTCTCCAAGTACACCGACATAGATGGGAAAATAACCCACCTAAGTATGTACTCAGAGAACAACTGAGGAAATGACTACCAAAATATCTTTAAAACCAGACACAATATTATACACTCACGTCCTAAGTGAGATTAAGTGTTCGAGAACAGTCGCAAATTGGGGACTATCCAATATTTACTCCTAAAGAGTAAATTTTGGATGGGTTTCTAAGTCAAAAAAAATATACATAAAGAAGAAAAAGTTAAATTTCTAAAATAGTATAAAGCAATAAATGATTATTATATAAGGCAAGTGGTTAATAATTGATAGGATGAGGACATGTATTTACTTGTAAGAAAGTTTGACCAAAACTAAAGTACAAGGAAATAAGGAAGCGAAGTAGATTTACACATAATTGGATTACTAGAGAGTGTAGTTTAGGCTTCTATTGGTTTGGTGTAAGTAATAAGTTTTGTGGAACTCATTTTCTGGAAACTCTAGTTCAGTTTCCGTAACTTAAGTTTCATTCACTTCCATGTGATTGGTTTTTTGTAAGTGTATGTGTAATAAAAATAAGAAAATATGGAAAAGACATATAAAATCATATCGGTGAAAAATTAAAATATTTTAAAATGATAATAACCTCAAAAAGTGGTTATGATGCAGATATCACTCTTTTAAAAAAAATTATTATTGTACAACTATAATCTTAATAAAAATATTATGATTAAATTCACATCACAATATTTTTATTTCACTTTGTGTGTACAAAGTATTGTAATAATATCCGCATTTCATGTGTTTGTAAATATAAGTTTTGGTTCATCATTGTTTAACACATTGTAGAATAATAACTTTGACATTTTTTGGGGGAATTTTTATTATATTATTCGTGCATGGTCATAGTTAATTATCATTGTTCAGATCATATTATTTTAATTTGAATAATAAAAATGTGATAGGTAAATCATATTATTTTCGCATGGTGCGGTGTGTATTTTTCATGATGTTTGTATTTTTTATTTTGTAAATCACGCTGATAATGGTAGTTATAGTGTAAAATATTTTACATAGTGCAATTATGGTGTATGCTATTTTTTCATATTATGTAATGATTTTAGTAATGAACTATATCTACATACATTGCTAATATTTCTAGTCATAAATATATTCCATGTGCCATATATGACAAATGAAGAACATAATAATTGTATAAGAATTGTTGTTAGTTGTTCTGGAACTCATTTTCCGCTCTTTTAAGAGGGAACTCAGGAACTGTGTTTTGTATATAAGTTTGTAACTCACCAGAAGTCATGGAACTCAAGTTCCAACACTTACTTTAAACCAATCATACAAAACTATTTTGGGAACTCTAGTTCATAAGTTTTCCGGACCAGTTACAACAAACCAATACTTGTAAAAAAGTTTGACCAAAACTAAAGTACAAGGAAATAAGGAAGCGAAGTAGATTTACACATAATTGGATTACTAGAGAGTGTAGTTTAAATTGCAAAGTAAAGAAATAAAAAGATAAATAATAAGCTGCCAATTAAAGTAGAAACGAAGCATAATTAACTTTCTTTTTATTTTATCACAATATCAAATTCCATGCCTACAGAGCATACTTATCAATCAATTTTTTATCTAGTGAATTGTTGTCTTTTATGGGAAATGAGAATGCTCTCTCTCTCCGTCATCCTTTCCTCTCTAATTTTTTCTCCTCTTACTTCATATTCTATTTGTTGTTCTTGTCACAATGCTACCATAATCACTCCCGATGAGTGATCCCTCAATTTACTTTTTCTGTCTCACCATATTACCATTGCTTCCAACCTTTCCTTTTCCATCGTGTTTTTTCCATCACGTTCTTTCTTTTCATCATTCATTTCCGTCTTGATTCAGTCCGTTTTTCACACCGTAACCAGAGAAATCATGGAGATATGAATGCATTTCACAGATTATTTAGAAACTAGTACACGAGCCATTATCATTTTCTGGCCTTGGTTCCATTTTCATTTTGATGCACTAAAGAGAGCAACATTTAAGATATGAAGGCAATTCTGCAGATTTTTCAGAAGTCGGGTGAGGCTAGAACTTACTGGAGAACAGAATCAGAACAGTAAACTTACCGGAGAACAGAACTGCTTTACGCACCGGACAACAGCAAACGATCAGGTCCGTTGTAAAATTTTCGACCTTTAACAACGCGTCGGACGCACGAGCAGCGGCACCGTTCCAGCGCCAGTTGCCGCCGGTCCTTGCACGCTCGAAGACATGAGAATCCAAAGCCAGGAGCACCGATTGAGAGGAATAGACTGAAAGTCAGGAGCACCTTAGCAAACCAGGCGGCTCACGGTGACTAGGACACACGAGTAGCGGCACCGCTCCAGCGACAGTTGCCGTCGTTCCTTGCACGCTCGAAGACAGGAGAATCCAAAGCCAGGAGCACCGATTGAGAGGAACATAGTGAAAGTCAGGAGCACCTTAGCAAACCAGGCGGCTCACGGTGACCAGGACGCACGAGCAGCGGCAGCACCGCTCCAGCGGCAGTTGCCGTCCTCCTTGCGCGCTCGAAGAAAGGGAGCCGAAAGAGTTTGCGGGGCTACGAAACGTCGCTTCATTTTTCGGAAGTATCGGGAGCCGAAAACCAATTCTAAAACAGTCGCTAGGCTATTGGGAAGCGAGGGAGTATTGAGAGGGAAAAATTAAATGGTCAGGGAGAAAAATTACATTGGTTAGGAATAGACCTTCGACATTTGGTCAGGGCTTTTATCCCTTACCACGTATCCTTGACTTATAATAAATTTTGTTGTAGTGTGCGTGGAGATCTTCTCTGGACGTAGCACGTTCGTTCATCATTTTCCTTCTGAGACACGACTTGTCAGACAGTATTTCCTGCAGTCGCTGGGCAACAATGGTGGTACAAGTCGTCGTTGTATGCATCGTTCGTCGTCCAAACGAGCGAAACGATCTCTTCTCCAGGTTCGTGACTGGGTCGATTAGGAGAATGACGCCTATCCAGAAGGGTTGCAAGACACTGATTTCTTGAAGACCTGGTTTAGTTCCTGACTTTATTTAATTTTTGTTCTCTTGCATTGGTTTATTATACACTTTCTTATCTAGATAGACCTTAACCGAATTACATTACTGTTGCATGTGACGACCTAAATTAAAATTAACAACATCTCTCCTGTATTTTTGATTCTATCTCGAAACTGCCGGAAGCCGGCATCCCACAGAGGCTGCTATGCGTGGGCGACAGTTGACAGCTTTGACCCCATCGTGATAAATCGTAAAGGTGTTTGTTGACGGCATGTGAACAGTTTGAATATGATAGATGGGAACTCCCGACATGCACAAGGAGAACTTAGATCCTCCCACAAAGTGGTAGCTTTTCGCTGAAATTTTCCATCGTTGCTAACAGAAATAATTAGCTATCAAGCTCAAAATCGACCATCTACCTATAAGCATAGGCGGAAAGCAGTTAGATATGGAAAATTCAGTAAAGTCAAACTGTTCACATGATCCTGTTTAATTTCCCTAATTTTGAACTGTTTATTTTTTAATATCACTGACCAATTTGACATGCCAAGCAAAAGGACCATATACTAAGGTCCACGTCAGTGTAATCAGCCAGCACATATGTTGCCTTACTGGTTCTATAATATGGGCAAGAACCATAGCTGATTGAAGACATATAACCATGACGACATCCTTGCTAGTTGCTATCACGAAGAGATATTAACGGTGGCTTACGGACATGGCTTTTGTCTTATGTATTTATCTTTGCGTGAAGTTGTTTGACCTAGAAAAAGAACAAAAAATGAACAAGTCTTCCATTCTTCCGTTGTTTTTCAATTTTAGAAACAAGTATCTACAGCTGGGACCACTGGGTAACATTGCATACCATCCACTGCTGCTTGTTGATGCACGCGGTAGAGGGGATTAGTTGTACATATTGTACTGGCCAGTTTCATCTGAATTTACCTCGAGGTATATCCTAATGTCATTTTCAAAGATGTAGGTGTGCTAGGCAACAAATCGGAAGAAAAATATTGCTTCTAATGTCATTATCTGGGCATCTTAAAAGTCAAAAAGTAGGATTGTACATTGTAGTATGTCCAACTAGAGATATTGTCCACAATTAATTTTAGGATGAATATATGAACGGGTCCAACATTTCGAGTTGATACCCAATTTAATTACCCCTAACGCTGAGCAGATTTCAGATTATGATGTAAACATTATATCAAAACATTATCATGTTTCATAGAAATTGGAGTGCATGCTGATGTGGCATTATGTCATGGAGAGCATGTGAGAACGAATTAACGAGGTATCGTGCTGACATGATGGACACGTTTTGAGTCCCCTGCACCACCGATTATGTAGTGAAGTCACTGAGCACCGTCTGTGCATTGAGAAAGGATTTGCTGCACCCTGTTTGTCAAGAAGTAGACTACTCCTTACTTGATCTGTTTACACGTTTACATTTAGATAAACATCGTCGGCTGTGCCAATCATCTCATTGAGCAGTATACTCCGTCTCAAAGCAGGACCAGCAGCAAATCCTGGGGGCTGTGCAATAGGTTTTTCCTATATAAAGAATTCAAGCGTAGCGTGGGCTGCAACTCACATTATTATTATTTTTTCATTTTTTAGCTTACGCGTTTATTTGCTATACCTACTTTATATTATAAAAGTTGATATAATTGAAGTCACAACAATGCATCAAATGTTTACAAGAAAGTAGCTATTAGAAAATCACGTGGAAACAATTTTTTATTATACAAGCTAAATCTAGAGACAAGCAAACCCTTACCAAGTATTTCGATGATTACTAAAAACTAAAAGATAAATATATCCTTTGGTGAAGGCTTTAATAAAATTTCAAAACTTTTATTGTTCGACTGTATCGTGAACATATGCTCAACAAGAAATCGCAATCATTTTGTCAAAGTTGTAATTAGTTTGATATAACAAAATCTGACTCTTGAAGCTAGGATAATCAAGAAGTACATATGAGTTATAGTTGAGGTCATGTGAGCATATCCAACACCAATTTAATTAAATCTCAAGAATGTAGAGGTATTGTGAGAGCATTGAATACCTTATCTAGTAAATTCTCAATAATGTGGAGCATGTGTGTAATTACTATAGGGAGACATAAAACAGATGAAACTGTAATTTGTAGTAAAAGGCCTTTCACCAGGCATCGTGCGCGTCTAGAACATTATTAAGAAATAAGTAGAGCACTTACTACATTAGTTTAAATTAGATAAATGGAGAAAATAAAATAAAATAAAATAAATAAAAAAGAGTGAAAGAGTGTATGGTCCCAAAGGTTACACTGCCGGGGTGACTATGGCCCTCCCTAGGAGTGGTTCCTCCGCATAAAACAAATGAGATGGGAAAGTAGTCTACAAACGAGATGCGTTGAGTTGCAATGTGACGAAGCGGGTGGCACACCGGATCACCCGTCTAATGATATACCTACGATCAACCTATATTCCATTTAACTTTATTTCATATATAGAATAGAGAGAATAAAATAATTGCGTTGAAATGAAATCCATTAAGTAGAAAGACATGATTAAATGTGCTGAAACCCACCCATCACTTTTATTAATTGTGACTTCATGAGTATAAAAATGATAGAGATGAGACATTTACATTTATTTAACGATAGTAAGACATGTATACTTATCTTTAAACTTGAGACCAACATGGATTATTGTCTTAACTTGGATCTCATTCTAATTAATGTGGTCAACCATTTAGTGTTGCGTTACCAACATGTATGATTAATGTCATGAAAAGATACATTGGAGCTTTGAAGGTTTCTACATATTACAAAATGAGGTTGGTCACGAAATGACTTTGTTACATTCCCGTATCAAGAATAGGAGACTTTTACATGGGTACCACACCACTTCAAGTAATAAATATGGTCTCTACTAATATTCCACCATATTAACAATACGACTTCAAAAATACAATTCCTACATTATATGAGATACAATCTTATATCTAGAGAGAAGGTCATACTGGTTAGGATATGGTTATTGGAATAATTACACATTTTCTTATAGTTAGGTACTCTTGGATATGTGTATGCAGTAAGAAAGTTGGAATGTCCGAGATAGAACATGTGGTTAATTTGGTTGGTTGCACAACACAATTCCTAAAGGTGTAGGTGCACGTTTCTTATGTGAACAATCTATGAAATCTTTGCCAAATTTGGGTTTGGGAGCCTACTTGATCATAAACTTATGGAAAAGTGTACATGAATGTATTTGACTATTGCATGTGTGTATATATTCAATTATTTTGTTAATTTTAAAGGTCATACACCTAAAAAATAGGAAGTATTGAAATCATTTTGCATCATTCAATTGTTAAATTAGTTGGCTTTTGAATTTCCATGTGGTAAGAGATTATGTGTATACATTTAACCCCTTCCAAGGTCGAGCTCCATATTGTGAATGATGACGAGCGATTCCATTCAAGACCAAGACAAGAACCACTGGTTTAAATTAAGAAGACGTCAACATATAATTGATGAATTAGTAACTCCAAGAATTGTTGTCCATTTGGAAAAGATAAATTCTACTCTCAATAAAGAAACAAAACCAATAAAGCCAAGCTACATCTTTCATGGTGAAATGAGATTTTACTAGCTTCATGGAAATCAAATTGTAGAAAAAAGTCACTATGAATGGGGAATGAAGACATGGTAGCTTGTGGATACACATGACCTATTCATATAATTAAATAGGAAAATATGCATGGGTAAAAAAGCTAGAATTTTCTTACAATAAAATTAAAAATAAAAGTCATTACTCTTAGGTAATGAAGAAGTGGTAATGATTGACGAGGTATGTCCTATTAACTTATATCAATTTGAAATGATGCAATAGTAAAATGGATTGGTTCATTCCATAAGGGAATGAAAATGCATGAAGTGAATTGTAAGCCAAAGAAGCTCAAACTTATGAAGATGGGATCAAAAGTGCATGAATGGGAAGGAAATGTTTGTTCAAATGAACAAAGAAATAATGATGTGCAAGTAAAGAAATATCAACCCCAATGATAAACTTGTATAAATATGTTAATGTGAATAAATATCACACATGAAATTCACCAGGATATATAAATCCCAAATTTTATCTAATCAAAGTGTACGACAATCCTACCCACAAACAAATGGATCTTATCATTGTGGAGATTAATGTTTTATCGCAAGTAATAACTATTTTCATAACTTTGCTAATTAATGTGACCTGCTTTAGGACTAATGCTTAGATTCAAATATTTTAGTTTGTTTTTTGAACTAATTGTAAAAAAGTAACTTCGAAATAAAGTTAAATTGATCAAATATGGAAGCACTGAGGTCGGTAACCTTTCGCCGCTGCTACAATTGCTCGCTTATACTAAAATACTAGAATTATGAATGATGTGAATGAGTCCGGGTCAAAAGTGCATGAATGGGAAGAATATATTTGTTTAGATGAACAAAAATTTGATGTGCAAGTACCAAATTTTGATCCCAATGCTAAACATGAATTAGTATGTTAATGTGAACATATATTGCACCTGGACGTTGCTAAGATATTTACATTCCAGATTTTACTAAATTCAAGTGTGCAACAATCCCACCCACAAACAAATGGATCTCATCATACTAGATATTAATGTTCTATTGCTAGGAACAACTATATTAAGAACTTTACTAATTAATCTAGTCTAGTTTAGGATTGATGTTTAGATTCAAAGATATAATTTCTTTAAACTTATTGTAAAAAAGTGACTTTGAAATGAAGTGAAATTGATCAAATATGGAAGCACTGGGGTTGGTAAAGGCCACACCTCCACTACATACATGCATTTTCTCACTTATACTAAAATATTAGAATTATGAACGTTGTGAATGAGACCATGCAATTTCCAGTCCATTCGAAACAAGAAAATGTATGATTGACGCTGCCACGAGTTAGTTTTTGCGCTACCCGGGAGTCTATTATCAAATCTTCCCAGAGACTACCCTTCCAAAGTTCTCATCCGGGAGTCAATATGATTTAAATAACAATATTGATCATATCTTTCAAAGTTCTCTATTCTTAGGACATAACAAACACTCAATCAAGTTAGTCAAATAAGAATTGACAAAATTAATGATTCAATTCACAATCATAGTGGTATAATGGTAAAAACAATAATAGATCACAATGTATGTGACATTGGGCTACTCACTATGCCCCAATAAGGAAACTACTTGCTCATAATGTATGAAACAACACAAGAGAAGGAAATTGAAGGATGAATCATCATCATTGTAGTTAAGAGGTTGATGTAGGTTATATGTCTTAAGATTTATCATCTAATGGTTCTACTAGGAAGATATTGTATATAATTTGATTATTGATAAAGGGAATTCCACTTATTGTGTTTTTTCAATATTGAGATAATGAATAATTTCTAGGAAGCATGGACACTTCCCGGAGGCCACTGTGTTTGTGTCCAACATGGACACACCACGGACACACGTGGTGGACACTTCTCAGACATGTCCAAGTCTCCCATTTTTTTATTAGGAATTGTACACATCCTAGACACGACTTGGACGCACTAGGACACAACACATCACAAATTAAGAAGGGAAAATATTCTATTGCACATAAACTTTCTCTCCACCCCTGGTGCACATGTCTTTCCCTTGTCACATCACAACCTAGGTAATTACTCCTCTTCATCCACATAAAGACTGGCCTCTCCTCTCTCTCCACTCATTGCCAACCTCTCGTCTCCCTATTCTTCGGTCTCCAATATCTACATTTTATTTGTCCACCACCACCACCACCAACCTCCTCTTTCCCTTCCTTTTCTTCCCAAATATGAACGTACATCAATGTTTCACTCTCTTCTATAAATAACAACATACATCCTCTTTTTTTTGTTGTCTACCACCATTACTATCTTTTTACTGTCCAAATTTACATGTGCATTTTTTTTTCAATGGGTCCATACTTGTAGTGCTTAACTTGTTATTGTTTGTCAATAAAATTTATATTACTATTATTGTGTTTACAATGTGAACTTGTTTGATCGTATGCCTTTGATGGCTTAATTTCATGATGTGTGCAATGTGTGTTTGAGTGAACATATGAAAGTGAGTATAGCTTGGATGAAATGATCTTTAAGTTTGAATGTGCTTGTTCTTTTTTGTGTTATATATAAAAATATTATATGTATGTATATGTATATCTATATTTTTTGCCATGTCCAGCACCGTGCCCGTGTCCTATATTTTTGAAAATTCCCATGTCCCATGTCCATGTCCATGTCCATGTCTATGTTCATGCTTTATAGAATAATTCTAATAATATCCTATTGTTTTGACATAATGATATATTTTTGGTTGAGGATCTAAACATGAGATTATATGTATACTTAAGAGTATTCCTTGTTGGGTGAGTAACAAATGGAGGCTTTCCGTGCTCCCGTCTGGGCGACTGGAGAAGTGACTGGAGGTGCGACGGCTTCTCGCCAGCCACGTCCTTGGTCGAATTTAAGAAGAAGGGAGAGAGAACCGACTGTTAATACGATCAACGATGCGGTGGAATCATCAGATCCAGTGGAAAAGCCTCTGAACTGGGAAAGCATCAAGCCGAGAAGAGGTGGCTATGCTACAGACCTGGAGAAGGTTGACGTCATTCTGTTGGACGGGAAGGTTGTCTATCCGAGAAGCGAGGCAGTGGAGAATGCTAGCAAATGGAGCAACTGTATCTTAGGCTATGTGATCGATTTTCGCCCACATATTCCATTCTTAACGAATCACTTCAGCAATATCTGGGGCACCAACGGATTTTTTGAGGTGTTCAATAGAGGCGACGGTTTCTTCCTGATCAGGTTTGAGCTGTCAGAGGACCTAGAGAGGATTCTCAATGGTGACTGGTATGTCTTAGACAGGCCTGTCATTCTCAAGAAATGGCAGCCGGGCGAGAAGCAGGTGAAGATGCCGCTGCTGGATGTTCCAGTCTGGGTGACGTTGAAGGAGGTTCCTATAGATCTATGGGATCAAAGGATGTTTAGCAGGATTGGTTCCGTTCTGGGGACACCATTAAGAATGGATGATTCGACTCTGAACCTTCATAGGCTTGATGTAGCACGAATTCAGGTCCTAATGAACAGAAATGCTAAGTATCCAGATGAGGTTGTTATGAAGGATGAGTGCGGGAATGAGCATCGTATTATGATTGACTATGAGTGGATTCCCCATGTCTGCGGCAAATGTGGTTATCTAGGACATGATGATTGCTCTGTTCCGAACAAATCGTTTAGACGAGGTTACAGAGATCCGAGTGAGCAGATCTGGAAAGTAAAGAAGACGGCTGCTGTTTCTGTGCTTGATAGAATTCCTGAGAAGGCTTCTAGTGCTGCTGATAACTTTATCCTGTAGGAAATTGAAGATATGGAGGAGATAAGGAAGGGCAATGCCAGTAGTTATCCCATTGAAATTATAGTCGAAGATGAGTTTCTATCTGAACAGGTGAATAAGGGCTTTGTTAGTGTTAATCCTGATGATGTCCAAGTTGAAAAATCTGGTGGAGATGTTGCTAGCTGTATCAATGGTGTTACGTCTATTCCTGGTACACCATCTTCAGTCATTGCTTTTCCTAATATCTCACCTGTTAGTGAAGGAAGCTCGCAGGCTTCTTCGAGTGTTGTTAGTTATGATAAAGGGAAAGGAAAGGCGAAAGAGCCTCCCAAATGCCAAGGAAAATTGAATGTTAATGTGAGGTTAGAAAATCTCCAATCTGCCCCGACTCCTAGAGAACTGAATTTAATTTCTTCTGAAACTGAGGCTGACAGTTCAACAGCCGATAAGATTAAATGACTCTTCAGTGCACTATCTCCTCTTGGAATGTTAGAGGAATCAGCAACAAAATCCTTAGCGTTCAAGAGGAGATAAGGAGGGCAAACTGTGACGTGTTTGTCCTGGTTGAAACAAAGTTAAGAAGGGATAGATTGGATAAGTCGATGAGAAAGTTTTTTGTTGATTATAATTGGATATCTAACAGTGCGTCTCATGCACTTGGTCGTATTATTGTGCTGTAGAAGAATGATAATTGTACTATTACTAAGTGTTCTGAATCCGATCAAACTTTGCATTTCTTGCTTGAAAAAGATGATGCTATCCTGAATGTTACTGCTGTTTACAGTCATAATGGGGATTATGATAGAGAAGGGCTTTGGTCTGATTTGAAGCATTGTAGTAACTCTATTTCTGGTCCTTGGGTTATTATCGAAGATTTTAATGCTGTTCGGAGGAATGATGAGAAAATTGGTATTCTTCCCCCCACAAAAAAGTCCATGGAAGACTTTAATAATTTTATGATGATCAATGGCTTGTTAGATTTGAACCTTGCTGGTCCTCGATACACTTGGAAAAACAATCAAGATGGGGATAACTTTATATCTACTAAAATCGACAGAGTTTTGTATAACCAAGATTTTCAAGCCGGGTTTGATGAATTTCATGGTGAGACTGTTTCTAATACCATCATTGATCACTGTAGGATTTTCTTGAAGATCGGAGAACCTATCAAAAGAAACTCTCCCTTTAGGTTTATCAACAGTTGGGTTACTCACAAAGACTTTGGAAAGATTCTTGAGGAGAGTTGGAATATTGAAGTTCATGGTCATGCTATGTTTAAATTTTTTAGAAAGTTGGAACATCTGAAAATTAAGCTCAAAAAGTGGAACTTTTCTAATTTCGGGAATGTGTTTGACAAGGCTGCTGAAGCTAAGTTTACTGCCCTTGAAGCTCAGAAGAAATCTGATTTGAACCCTAAAGATGAAAATCTAAGGTTACAAGCTAATGTTTTGAGAAGAGAAGCTCATGTTGCGTCCATCAGAGAAGAAGCTTTGTATAGACAAAAATCCAGGGCGATTTGGTTGAAGGAAGGAAATCTTGATTCCAAGTACTTCTATTCCTCTATGAAAACCAGACGGAGCAGGAATAATATCAAAGTCTCAATGTTGATGGTGTTACTGTTAGGGATAGCCAAAAGATAAAGGATGCTATTGCCGATCATTATGAGAATATTTTATGCAAGATAAATACTGGAGGAGTGTGGAAAGGGAATTAGAATGGTGCCAAGATTAACCCAAGTCAGAATGAGCTTCTTACTAAAATGGTTACTAGAAAGGAGCTGGATGATGTCGTCTCTAATTTGAGTGAGGATAAAAGTCCCGGTCCCGATGGTTTTAATGACTGTTTTTATAAGAGTGCTTGGAAGGTTATTGGAGATGATGTTTTTGAAGCTGTGAAGGAGTTCTTTGTGAATGGTTCTCTGCTGAAGGAAGCTAATAGAACTTACATTACTCTTCTGCCTAAAGGAGATGATAAATCGTTAATCACTAATTGGCGGCCTATTGCTCTGTGTAATGTTTTCTATAAACTCATCTCTAAGATTCTAGCCAATAGATTGCAGAGCTGTATCTCTTCCATCATTGATAAGAATCAATGTGCCTTCATTAAAGGGAGGAACATCAAGGATGCTATTCTTCTCTCAAATGAGATCATGACTGATGTGATTAAAAAAGGTGGTAAGAATATGTGTGTCCAAGTTGACATTTCTAAGGCTTATGATTCAGTGAATTGGAAGTTTCTTTATTCGGTTTTGAGAAGAATGGGCTTTGCTTGTAAGTGGATTAGATGGATTGAAGTTATTTTCAGCACTACCTCGTATCAAATTCTTGTTAATGGAGAGGTAACGAGAAATATTTTCCCTATGAATGGGGTTAGACAAGGCGATCCTATTGCCCCCTATCTCTTCACCATTGCTATGCAGGGCCTGTCTGAGATGATTAAGAATGATTCTAACTATGCCCCTATTTAGGTGTCTAAGAATATGAGCTGCTCCCATCTTATTTTTGCAGACGATCTTATGATGTTCTCTAAGATTGGTAAAGATAATGCTGAGAATATGAAGTCCTTGCTTGATAATTTTGCTTCTCTCTCTGGCTTATGTATCAATAAAGGCAAGAGTATGATTCTTATGAATTCTACCAAAGATGAGGATGATATTTCTAATATCTTGAGTATAAAGATTGGTAAGTTAGAGGATGCTAAATATCTTGGTCTTCCTATCTTTCCTGGCAAACTCAACAAGAATTACTGTGGTAGGCTCATTGATAGAATCAATAGAAGAATGGAAGGCTGGAAATCGAAGACCTTGTCCTTGGATGGTAGGGTAGAGCTGGTTAAGTCTACTCTATCTACTCTACATCTTTACTGGATTTTATCTTTTCCTTTGCCTAGCTCTGTTTTGGATGATATTGCTAGAATTTGTCGCAATTTCATTTGGGGGGATTCAGAGTTAAAATCCAACCTTCACCTTCTTAAGTGGGAGAGTATCACTTTACCTAAAGCTGAAGGTGGGCTTGGTTTAAGGAAGAGTAAAGAGGTGGCTGATGCTTGCATTATTTTGAATGCTTGGGATGTGGCACGGAAAAAGGATTCGTTGTGGGTGAAATGGGTGAATGAGAAGTATTTAAGGAAGAAAACTTATTGGAGTGTGAATGTTTCTACTAATTTCTCGTGGATGTTCAATAATCTCATTCGTATTAAGGATGAGTTGCTGAATTTCTATGAGATTAAAATTGGCAAAGGGGATAGTGTTGACATTTGGAAAGATCCTTGGCTTAATGGGAGATTCCTTCATGATTTTGTTGAGCATAGTTATTCTGTTCGTGCTGGTTTTCCTAATGGTGCTAAGTTGAATTCTATTATCAAAAATGGTTGCTGGAATATCAAGGATACGAGATGCTCAAAGAATTTGCTGGATGTTCTGGATAGGGTGCATATTGATAAGGAGCAAGATGATAGATATTATTTTAAAGGGCAAAAAGAGGCTAGACTGAAGGTGATATGGGACCATATTCGAACCAGAGGAGAGAAGAAAGATATTTTTTTGTGGCTTTGGAAGACTAAGGCCAGTATGAATTCAAAGTTTCACACGTGGAAAGCTATTCATAATAAGCTTCCTACTACTGACTATTCTAGAAGGAGGGGGATTCCTGTTACTTCTATTTGTTATCTATGAATGAATGATTATGAGGACACTCTTCACATTTGTTTTGGCTGTAGTTTCATGAAGGAGTTATGGAATATTGCTCTGGACAAAGAGTTAATCAATTCTATCCCCATGAATTGGGAGAGTGTTGTTGATATGAAGAGTACTAATGCGGGTGTTGCTATTCCCATTATTCTATATCATGTGTGGCTTGAACGAAACAGAAGAGTTCATGATAATATTTGCAAGGTTGTGAGTACGCTTTGGAAGATCATTGAGCATGATATTTTCCTTATTCTCCATTGATTCTCTGGTTCTCTGAAGATGGTTGCTGTCCAGAGTTTCTTGGTTCTTATGGCTGTGCTGTTGGTCTGCTGATCTGTAGATGGTTCGCTTTGTGATCTGCTATAGTCTGTTTGGATTTTTTTTGCTTTGGAGTTCTTTGGGTCAAGGAGCTGTTGGCGTTCCTCTTTATGAAGTTGGTGTTTGGCAGCTTTTTCTGTGGTTGCTTATCCGTTGGCTGTGTTTTTCTGCATATTTGCTGTTTAAAAGGCTGTAGCGTGCTTTGGAAGTTTAGAATTCTTTATTTTTGTGCTTGCTGCTGTGGCTGTCAGTTGCCCTAGCTGATCTTTTGTGTGGTTCTTCAGTTCTGTGTTGTGGTCTGTTTGGTGCCTTAGGGCTGTTGTTCTGCTGCTGGTGGGCGTGATGATATGATCTTGACATTTTTTAGCTGCTGTAGCTCTGTTCTGCAGATATAGCCTTGTTCTTGTTGAAGGTTGGATGGTTCTGGTTTCTTTGGTTGATTTGATGGCTGGTATCATAATGGAGGAGCAACCTAGTTGTGGCTGTCAGTTGTTCTAGCAGTTTTTTGGTGTGGGTTTCTTCTGTTCTGTAGTGATGGCTTTTGGTGCCTTATGGTTGATGCTTTGCTGCTGTTGGGCGTGTTGATCAGATCTTAGTTGACTGGGTTCGTTCTTCTGGTGCTGTTCTTCTCCCCTCTCATTGTTTTGTGCAATGAAGGTTGAGATCTTTCTACTAATTTGTAGATCTTTGCTTCTCGGGTGTTCTTCTGCTGGCTTTTTGAAGGCTGGATGGATGAGTTCTCTCTGCTGTTGTGTTTTTTTGCTTCTCGGGAGTTCTTCTGCGGACATGTTGAAGGATGTTTGATGTGAGGGTCGAGTCACCATCCTTCGTGGATGTCGACGCTCCCCTCCATCATGGTGGCCGGTCTGTTCTTGGCCATGTTGGTTTCTATTCTGTGTGGCTTCCTTTCAGCGTGCTTTGGGAGTATAGAATTATTTGCTTGTTGCTGCTGTGGCTGTCAGTTGTTCTAGCAGAATTTTTGGTGTGGGTTTCTTCAGTTCTGTGGTGAGGTTTTTTTTTTGGTGCCTTATGGTTGTTGCCTTGCTGCTGTTGGACGTGATGATCAGATCTTTGTTGAGTTCTTTCTACTGTTTGTGGATATTTGCTTCTCGGGTGTTCTTCTGCTGACATGTTGAAGGCTGGATGGTTGAGTCCTCTCTGCTGTTTGTGTTTTTTGCTTCTCGAGAGTTCTTATGCAGACATGTTGAAGGCTGTTTGATCTGCTTATCTGTTCAGATGTCCTTGGTCTTCATGACAAGCTTTTTCTTTCTTTATCTTTGGATGAGTTGGAGTTTTTCTGTTGCGTATCTCTTTATCTCTCCTCTTCCATCCCTTTTTCGAGTACACTGTATAGCTTTTTTCCTCTTTTGTTCTTTTTCTCCATCTTCAGTTGGAGATGGATTGTTTTGTACAGAAACCAAAAAAGAAAATACAAAAAAAGCAACACGAGTTTTCGACCGACCAAAAAAAGAGTATTCCTTGTTGTTATGTCCTTGGTCAGTTATTATTTTAGATCTTAGAGGACAATAATAATGTATAAGATTAGTGTGTATGATGAGTGATGACTATATCTCTTTAGTCATGATATTGGATATCAACTCCAATTCATGGGTACTTGTTAGAGAATAAGTTGTATTGGATATACCTAGTTAGATAGTGACACATGGAATCCATGAATGGTAGTGAGAGTAATATCTCAATGTCACATTGGTGACTGTGATTCTTAGACCTAAAGTTAGTACTACACTTATCACATGTTGTTATCTGTACTTTAAAATTGGTCCAGTGTGACTCAGAATAAGGGTTGCCATATAGGTAGTGATTGAGTGCATTTTAACACATATGGATTATTGTGATGATGTTGATAGAATTTGTCCTTCTATCTAAGTGATATCTTGGTCACTTGACAAGTAAGATTATGAAATGCATGAGCATGATCATGTGAGTCAATATATGATATCGAGATGACACAATCTTAATAGTTTTCTCTACTTCAAGAAACATAGATTGAATGTTAAGATGATGACAACTCCATGCCTCTATTTGAATCTAGATATCAGAGATAAAGGGATTACATGGTCATGGTAAAATTAGTCACTTACATGTTGTAGCTATTCTCAACTTATTTAATTTACTTTAATAGCAATGATGCCTTTCTAAATACCAACATTTTTTCTAATGTTTTTGTAGGGAACTATAGCGATAGAGCAACAAATAAAATTTTGTTTTTAACTACCATATTCCCCTTAGAACAGTAGATCATATCAACAACCATATAATTGGAATGATAGTTTTAAGGTAATACCTAGTCCTGGAGCAAGTCCAATGATAATTCCTTGATATAGTATGCATTTTTCTTCAAGTCACACTTGAACAACATCTACAACAACTCATGGTTGATCACCATGAACAACAACTTGATGTTGTCCTCCTAGTAATAGGCAATGTCCTCCTCGCCTCTATAATAGTCCACAAGTACCTTCGGAACTCATGTCATTCTAGATGAACGAACATGAAGGATTTGTCCCCTTGTAGTTGGTGTACTAGCACCAACTTGCTCTCCTACAATTGTTCTCCCATTCTATCCCTCCCTTTATTAGGTAGGACTTACTCAAGTTCTCTCAGTTACCACAACCAAAGAAGACAATAATTGTCAAAGAAACTGATGTTGTATCTAGGAAGCCCCCAATACCCCTCTATTTATAGGAGGGACATGGTTCCCAGTCTGTGCAGTAGTCGAAGGGTACATGATTTCACGGATTTTTGTATCCTACAAGTGTTGAAATGATTGGTTCATAGGTGAATAGATCGGTTGTTATGTGAACTGAATGATTCAACCCTTGAACCAGTTGTTTTGTCATGTTTCCCAATCGCAATTGTATTGGCACTTTATATCCAATTAATGCATAACATGATGTCAACATTAATCCTTGATCTAATTGAATTGGTCCATAAACTGAGTGGTTCATGACATAAACCATCCGTTTGACAAACTAGAGCTGATATGTTCACTCAGTGTACATGTCGGTTCATACCATGGTTCATCCAATATTCAGCCAATACGATTTCCAATCAACATGACATTCCAACCGATCAGTTCAACACTTGAACTGGTCAGTTCTGAGTTTAGTTAGTCAATCGTTGTTTAATTTAAATACCTAAACACTTTAGTAATCAAGTTAAACATCATTCATGAATAAACTCCTATTCCAAGTGTATCATATGTGTGTGACCCTACATGTTCCAAGTTACGTTGGCAGTGAATGTCCATTACTAGTTTATTACATCACAATCAATGAGCGGTATCTAGTGATTGATTTTATAATGTTTGTATAGTTCCTTTGTCACTAATATCTGAATTGAACTTAAGGCATGGAATCATCATCCTCTTCAACATTTAATCTTTGTTCCTTGAACTAGTGTAGTCTGTCTGAGTATATATGAGCTCAATATCACATATTGACTCACATAATCATGGCCTTGCATTTCTCAATCTCGCTTATCAAGTGTCTAGGATATCATACTCCTATAGGAGGGACAAATCCTATCTACATCACTCACAATCATCCCCATGTGTCACAATGCACCCAATCATCACCTTTATGGCAACCATTATTTAGGGTCATGCCAAATGATGTCAAAGTACACTGAATGACATGTGATGAGTGTAGTGACTTTAGGTCTAAGAATCACACTCACCACCAACACTATAAGAGATGATGCTGACTACCAATAATGGTTTCCATACATCACTCTTATGGTGAGTGTATCCGATACAACATTCTCTAACATGCATCTATGTGTTTGGTCTAATATCAGATATCATGACTGATGATATTCTATCATCAACCAACACACACTCTAGTCTTATGTGTTATTGCTATATATCAACCTTCCACAATAACATCTGACTTGGGACATAAAAAGAATGTATATACTCTTGGCATCTGTATGATCTCATTGTTTAAGTCATCAACTCGAAGACAATGGTCATTGAGTAATATCATTATTTAGACATTTATTATGTTACATCATTATCCCATTACTAAATAAAATAGAATAAATTAGAAGATTGCTTTTATTATTAATCAAATCATTTATAGATTATGCCATTACAATCATCATGCGATTGGCTCTTTGGGCATACATACCAATCGACTCCCACTTGAACTTAGAGCCAATCACCCATG
Organism: Alisma plantago-aquatica; assembly: GCA_963693085.1. Classification (NCBI taxonomy): domain Eukaryota; kingdom Viridiplantae; phylum Streptophyta; class Magnoliopsida; order Alismatales; family Alismataceae; genus Alisma; species Alisma plantago-aquatica. The sequence goes on from OY856409.1 coordinate 136,786,652, forward strand.
AATTTAATCCCAAGTGATCTAACATGACCTTCATGCTTCTTCTGCAAAAGTGCTTTTTTCAAGGGTTCAACCACATTGCTTTCAATTGGTACTATGTAAATCTTCACATCTTCTCACTGCATGATCTCTCATATGAGTTGGAACCGCCTTTGTATATGCTTGGAACACTGATGTAATCTGGGTTTCTTAGCTTGTGCAATAGATCCATTGTTGTCACAATATAGCTCAATTACATTGCTGATGCTTGAAATGACCCCAAGTTCTGAGATGAACTTCTTGATCCAAACAACCTCTTTTTGTGCATTCAATGCAACAATATACTCGACTTTTGTTGTAGAATCTGCAACTGTCTTTTTCTTGGAACTTTTATAGCTCACATCTTCGTCGTTGATGCAAAAAAATCTAGATTGTGATATGTAATCATCTTTATCAGTTTAGAAGCTTGCATCAGTGTAACCTTTTACCACCAATGCTTCCTCTCTGCCATAGAACATGAACTAATCCTTAGTTCTTCTCAAATTCTTAAGGATGTTCTTCACAACTATCCAGTGAGCATCACTTAGATGTAACTGATATCTTCTCATCATGATCAAGGTATATGAGACATTGGGATGAGTACACAACATCAGGTACATGATGGATCCAATTACATATGCATATAGAATCCTACTCATGCACTCCCTTTCTTCACAAGAACTAAGACTTTAGGCTCTAGAGATGGTAACTTCATGAATCATGGCCATATTTCCTCTCTTTGAGTCCTCCATGATGAACCTCTTCAACACTTTATCAATGTATGTGCTCTGACTTAGTCCTAGAAGCCTTCTAGATCTATCTCTATAGATCTTAATTCCCAAGATATAGAATGCTTCACCTAATTCCTTCATAGAAAACATATTTCCTAGATAGGTCTTTACCATATGTAAATTAGGGATGTCATTCCCCATAAATAGTATGTCAACTACATACAATATGAGGAATACAATCATGCCTCACTAACCTTCTTGTACACACAAGGTTCATCTTCATTTTGGCTAAAGCCAAACTCTTTGACTATTTCGTCAATCGAAGATTCAATCTCCAAGATGCTTACTTCAATCTATAGATTGGCCTTTGTAGCTTACATACTTTATTTGCATCCTTTGGATTTATAAAACCCTCAGGTTGTGTCATATACACATCCTCAATAAGATTCCTGTTAATGAATGTGGTTTCAACATCCATATGTCAAATCTCATAGTAGTGATAAGTTGTAATAGAAACCATGATCCTAATAGACTTAACCATGAAACTAGAGAAAAGGTTTCGTCATAGTCAACACCTTGAACTTGTCTGAAACCTTTTGCATCCAATATGCCCTTATAGGTTTGTACTTTACCATCCATGTCGATCTTATTCTTAAAGATCCATTTACACCCTATGGTTTTAGCCTTTAGGTGGATCCACCAAGGTCCATACCATGTTGATGTACATGGATTCCATCTGAGATATCATAGACTCAAGCCATTTCTAAAATTCTAGTCCCTTAGTAGCTTCTATACGGGTTGTTGGCTCATCATGTATGACCAACTCACCGCCTTTTTGAGTCACAAGATAACCAAATCATTTAGGTTCAAGGTGTGCCCTACTAGATCTACAAGGTTCTTGTGTTACTCAAGGAGCTTGATATTCCATAATAATTTTTGATTCTCCTTGTCCCTCTTGTACATCTACTAGTTCGATGTTTTATTGTTGGTCTTGAACCTCTTTGAGTTCAATTTTTTCATCCCACTAATTTCTTTGGAAATAAAGTCCTTTTCTAGGAAGGCAACATCTCTGGCAACAAAAACTTTGTTGTCAGATAGGGAACAAAAGTAACATCCTTTGATTTTCTTAGGATATCCGACATAATAACATTTATCAGATTTAGGTCCAATTTTTTCAGGAAACAACTTTCTCACATAAGCTTCACAACCCCAAATCTTCATGAAAGACATAATGGGACACTTCCCATGCCATATCTCATATGGTGTCTTTTGAACTGGTTTATATGGTACACGATTTAGTACAAGCATGGAAGTTTCAAGAGCATAACCCAGAAGGTAGTTAGCAGATCAACTAAACTCATCATTGATCGCACCATATCTAACAATGTGTGATTCCTTCTTTGTGATACACCATTATGCTAAGGTGTTTCAAGTAGAGTCCATTGTGATATGATGCCACAGGCTTGTAGAAGGTCCTTAAACTCTTAGATTAAGTATTCTCCACCCTGACCAGAACGAAGTGCCTTAATACTTTTGCCAAGTTGGTTCTATACTTCATTCATGAAATCCTTGAACTTTTCAAGGGTTTTTGACTTATGTTTCATAAGGTAAACATAATCGTACCTACTCAAGCCATCAATGAAGGTAATGAAGTACTGATACCCACCTCCAACATTTGTTCTAAAATGGCCGCATACATCAATATGTATGAGTCCTAATAGATCACTAGCCTGATCATTGTTACCAGTGAAGGGAGTCTTGATCATCTTGGCCAACAAACAAGATTCACATGTCTCTATTGATTCAAAATCAAAAGAGTCTAGATAACTATCTTTTTGGAGTCTAGATATGCGATTCTCGTTTATGTGCCCTATCCAAAAATGCCAAAGATATGTTTTGTTTGGGTTATTGAGTTTTATCTTTTGGTATTTACGTTATGAATATATATCTTTAGATCCAGGAAATAAAGCCCATAAGACATTGGGCCACTGCCATAAAAGATCTCATCTTTCAAAATAGAACATCAACCATTCTTAATATGGAGTTCATATCCATCTTTGTTCATACAATATATAGAAATGATATTTCTATTTATGGCAGATACATAATAATAGTTCATCAACTCCACTACAAGCCCTATGGGAAAAGACAAATTGTAGGTCCCAACTGCAGTGGCAACAACTATTAATCCATTTGTGACTTGCAGTTCAACCTCACCCTTTCTCAAAGGCCTACTTCTTTTTAGATCATGCAAGCATATGTGAGCTCCACATCGTGTATCTAGTACCCAATATGAATAAGTAGATAAATTTATCTCAATAATATATATAACTAAAGTGGAGATCTCTATCCCCATCTTCTTCTTCCTGAATACCTTTAAGTACAAAGAATAGATTCCTCTTGTACTTTTCTTTCTCCTTATCTTGAGTGCTGAAGATATGGATTTATGCTTAGCCTCAAACCTCTTCATGGACTTGATTTTATTCTTGGACTCCACTCCGCTAATCATTATCACAAATTTGTCCTTCTTCTTTCTTTGTTTGATATTAATCAACATGTCAAGCAAATCTGACAATGGTGGTCATGTTATTCCAATGGTAACACTCGATAAAATGGCTATGTGATTTAGGCAACAATTGTGGACACATCCGTGGCCAACTTTTGGTTCAAAGAAAATCCCAATTTTTTAGGATGTTCCACATGTCCAGTCATATTGAGCACACGGGTCTCTACTGGATCTCCCTCTTTCATCTTACACTCAAAGAGCTCCTTTGAGGTATTGTACCTTTCCTACTTTGTATGATTATGGTTCATGTTCTTAAGATGTGTTACCATATCAAGTATCCCCATGTTTTCACACTGCTCATGCAACTCATAGTTCATGCAACTTAGCATAAGGTGCTTTATGTCTAAGGTATCATTGGCATGCTTCCGGTAAGCATCCACCTCATCACTAGGTGCATTAAGAGAAAGTATTTCTAGCATTGGTTTATCTAGGACATAGAGCTTATGCTCATCATTGGGAACCCTTCTCAAAGTCCAAAACCAGTCATAGAAATGTGTTCCATTAGGTTTGTGACTAATCACAATGATGATTCGATTGTCATTTGATTCTATAAGAGAAAATTTGCATTTTTTCAAAACACTTTTGATTTAATTTGATTTGAATAATATATGACGATATTTAATTAGGCCTTTTAATTAATTATCACTCCCACTATTTTTTTGATTAGGTAAAATATTCCTCATTAGTCAAAAGGAAGTATAGGGCAAAATGCTCATATACTATACAACTGAGCTCAAGTAATCCACATGCGGAGCTTAAGAGGAGCCACACCAGTGATCCACTTGGGTTTAGACTTGAGAACCCAAATGATCCTATTTACAATGAGGTCAAAAACAATGAGGGGGTCATCCTCCCCTTTACCATGAGATTTGGAATTCCTCTCTCCCCACACATGGAAAATGATGGAGGAGAGAGCAGCCCACACAGGCTCCCCAGTGCCTGATTACATGTAGTATGATCCAAAATCCAAAAAAGGGTGCCCTGGAGATCACAAGGGGGGGGGGACCGCCCAAGCCACATTTCAAGATACTCCTCAACCAATAGTACTTGGTAAAATCACACTCCATAAATAGGTGGGAGTTAGATTCTTCTTCCTTCTTACACAAGCAACATATTGGGTTCTTATCCAAACCCTATCTTCTATGCCTATCCCTCATCAACAACTTACCAAGGAAGTCTCTAAAGGAAGTAAAATTCCACTTCAGTTGATGCCCCACTATTTTATTGCTCTCACTATTTTATTCAAATTGATAGCCTTCACATATCAATTTGGAAGATTTCAACATACAACCTTCTAGTGAGCCAAGATCCAAAATAATTGAATTATTACCCACCCAACACCAACGTCCATAATCATTCGTTATGGTAGGCAACATTTCCAATTGCATCTTATGCAATTCTTGGATAGACGACATGCAAAACTCTTTGCCATAATCATTTGCATGCTTCTAGGTGCTTAATCTCATTAAGGACACCCAATTAAGCTTGATCCAAAAGCCAACACGATAGTAATGCACCCCGCTTGGTAGGCCAACATAACTACTATCACACTTCCATAAGATGGACAACACACAACGCTTGGCGTGTCCACGCATAGTTAGTCAAGCTTTTCATGTGTGTTGCTAATGGAAAGCATCCCAGACTTGATATGTTTTTGAGGGAGTTGTATTTATAACTACATATACATATCCAATCATCACATACTTATAGTATGTATCGTATACATGCTATATCTCACAAATGAAAACATGCAATCACAAATATAAGCAATGGTTATGGACATACTATTGTAATTCCTTGGAGCCACAAGGAATTACCACCACCTAAGGTCTACATGACATGTAGAAGCCTATTGTTGATGAAGATTTGTGCTTGAACAAGTATAGGTTGATCAATTCAACCCTTGAACCAATTAGCTCGCCTCCTGGCTAGTCGGTTGGTCCTCTCCCCGGTTGTCTGGTCTCTGGTCCACCATCTTCTAGATCCTCCAGTCAATTGGTTGGGCCACCATCCAATCAGTTCAACTTCACTTGTCATCTATACTCCTTGGTCCTCCAGTCGATTGGCTTGTCTTCTGAAATGGGCAACTCGTCTTCATCATTGTAACAAGAGAAACCTCGAGTTCCATTCGAGGAGAGCATAGATAGAAGAGAATAATACTTCTACAATTGAAAGAGAAGGTAGATGCCCATAATGCAAACCAAGATATAAGAAGGAATAATCTAACACAAACACCATGCACAAATATTTAGGGTTTTTGGCCAAAATCATGCTACACAACCACCATCAAAACTAACTTTTAGGGAGATGCATGTCAATTGATGTAACATACTGAATCTCAGGGTCTTCCCTAAAATTTACCCATATTCTATCTTTTCATTTCTTTCAGGTCCTTTTGGACTAATTTCATAAATTTCCCTTCTTTTATATTCTTTTTGGACTCCTTGTGCAATTTGAGCACAATTCAAGGTTGAAATTACCTTTTTCCCTCATTTATATAAATGGAGGGGTGTTTGCAAAAATAACCCACACAATGTAACAATTAATCACTAATTATGCAAGATGGAGTTTAATGAGAGATAATTATTAGATAATGTTAACTTGGAGCTTTCTGGATAAATATATTAGTAATAATGTGTATTTGAATTAATTAATGAGAATATTAACCTTAATTATTTCTCTCTCCTCAAAATATGATTTTAATTCATGAAAATATTTTATTTTGTTGAGAAATGATTATTGAAATCTTAATGTGTTTAATATCTCGAAATTTACTCACATGTTCCATTAAAAGAAGACTTTTCATATAACTCATTCATTTTTAATATATTAATATACACTTTAATGAGCAATATATTTATTAAGGGACAAATAATGGGTGAAACGAGAATCTAATTGCATAGCATTGTTCTAGACTTTAATATGAACCTATGGTCCAAATTTGGTGGCTTTTGGACTTCATTTGACCCTTCAAATCCATTTTATAAGCTTTTAATAAAGTATAACTATGGGATTTTAATCGAATTCATTAAATTGATGTGTAACACTATAGTTGGGCCGATTTTTGGCTGTAACGCGCCGGCTACATCAAGTGGGGAACATCCAATGGGCCACGTGTGTCGTGCTAGGATTGGACGAATGGGGAGTCATCCCCAACCTCCCGCCGTTCGGCCAGTTTCAGCTCCTTAGCTCCTCTGGCTCGTTCTCTCTCCCCTCTCATCTGTTTCAAGCAATTCTTTTTGCGTTGAGTTCGTCTCGTCGAGACGCTTCAGTTGAACCCTTACTCATCACTTGCCTCTCCAAGAACAAGAAACGCCCAACCTGGGCCGCCTCCTCCTCTCTGCCAAGGAGTTGCAGAGCAAGCTCCGACCTTCCCCACGCCTATTTAAGGGGCCGTGGAGCACCCTCTAGCTTTGAGCCTTCCTCCTCTCCCTCCAATTTTACCTCTCCTTACCCGATACTCTCTGACCTACTTGGTTTATGTCTCTGAGACCTCAGTTCAGTACCTGCATTCTCTGGTATCCTCACGAGCTATTGGAAAGTGGGTAAGCTTCTCTGATCCTCCCTCTTCCTCTTTGTACCCTCTGTTTGCCCCGTGCATGCCCCTACTGCCATGACCGATAGACTCGTCGGAAGCTGCCACCAGCACTTGACTATTTTCCCACCTCAGTGCACCTCTTCCCTCGCAACTCCAGTTTTTGACTCGCCTCACGTCCGCGAGCATGTTCCGAGCCTTAGCTGAGATCTTTCTATTTGGTTTTGTTGCTTCAGCTCGCCGATCTCTCTCCCCTGTTTCCCGACCTTCTCCGGCTTTCTTGGTGGTTGCAAGGGTCCTCGCCTTGTGGAAAAGGGGTCCCTGACCTATCTGGACCACAACAGATTCATTTTCTTCTTCCTTTTTGTCCTTGGCACGACTCCAACACCTAAATGGATCAGAGTTTTCCCCTGACTCGCTACTCCATCGCCATGGGAGCAGGTGGAAGAAACCCAGTCGTGAAATCACCGCAAAGCCCATGCCTGTGCTATTGAACAATCAAGTGCCTTGGGCAGTATCATCTTTTTGTCCCTTGTTCTTCCTCTCTTGTGCAAACAATCGATAGTTTCAAATGACCATACTGCCCTCGTCGTTTTAATTGATCCGATTTGGTGAGGAAGGGTAAAATGGTAATTCTCCCTTCCCACTCGCCTTTGACCTAGGTCAGTGAGAGTGGACCTGCTGATGCGGCCAATTGTGATTGGTCCGCGTCAGCGTGGGCCCGGCCTCAGTGGCCCAATCGCCCCTTTGTTTTGCCTATGTGGCATTTTCCTGAATTGTGATTGGCTGAGATGATTTAATTCATAATAAATCATTCCCATGTCAGAAAAATTCGAATAAATAGTCAATGGAAAGGATTTTTAACGTATAATTCAATTTTGAAGTTTTTGAGTCATTAATTGGATTCCTTTTTCGAAGTTTTCTTTGAATGCCTTTTAAGTGTATAAAATGTTCTAAAATACATAATTAATTCATTTTAACTCCAATTGGTAAAATAAAATATGTTTTCTTATTCAGGAGAATATGACTAATATATTGGACTAGGTTTTGAACCTTAAATCGTGTTTTGTAGATAAGTTCCAAAATTAGGGTTTGTCCTATGCTTTATGTCTTTATATATATTAATTCATGTGTAATGTTTATAACTAGGGGAAAATGGAATGGTGATACAATCAGATTGGTGAATGTGATGGTAATTAATTAAAATAGGTATGTGCATCATATTTATGTATGTGACATCTATGATGAATGTGAAATCTATGTGGAATGTATATGTGCAAATCACACCTATCCTTTAGTTGGGCTCTTATACAACCCTACCTTCATTATGTGCTAGCCTTATTATCCTTCTACATAACTTTATTTGGCTCTTTACTTATTTAATGCTTCTTTTGCCTTTGTGGCCCATACATTATGTGAATCTTTATATTGCCTATGTTGTCTCATCTTTTTGAAATACTTGGATATTGTAGTTTCCTATGATGGCCTATTTATTGATTCTTGAGTTTTATTCCCATTTTGCAATGTTGCAATCTTGTTATACTTCTCAATACTGCCAAGTGACTATTAAGCATGATGTATTGTAGGCCAAATGACAATGTAGTGTACATGAGTACAAACCACCCATAGGGCACTGAGGTTTTAGTCCTCCTGCCGGGCACTGGGGTTTTAGTCCCCCTGCCATTTTATATTAGGCACTAGGGTTTTAGTCCCCCTGCCACTTTATATAGGCATTGGGGTTTTAGTCCCACTGCCACTGGTGAGGTCCGGTAGGTTCCTCACCCTACATTGAGATGACTTTGTGTCTTAATATATTCATGCTATGTGATTGTTATTGTGGTGATTGATTATGGAAATTTTCTATCTCTTATTCATATACTTGCCTCATTTCTTTTGAAATCTCTTATTATAGAGAATCTTTTATATTGCAATGCTTTCGATTATTTCATTGTCCTATTTCTCTTGAATAACACATACCTTTATCTTTCTCTTGCTGGATGACCCCAACCATCCAGGTTAGGATCAGAGTGTGCATGGAAGCTTGGTGAACCTAAGGCTAAGGATAGGAGCAGAAGAAAAGGAACATATAGCTTGCATGTTCATAGTTGCCTTTATATATTAAGTTGTTTTGTTTGGAGAAAATATTGGCTTAGTCTAAGTCTTCCTCTACCTATAACCTTGTTCTTGTATAAAGATGTACCCCATTTGGGAACAATTTTGTAATGTACTCTTTATACATTTTGAATATAGTCAAGTTTTTATTTCTTCCGCTGCCACACATTTGGTGTTTTTGTTTGCCATGATTTTTAGTAGAGACTTGGTCTTTAAAATTGCACATATATATCATATATATAGTAGTTTGGGATTGTACGTGGTAACTAATCAAATATTCACATTAATAAATTTAAATACTCGCATCATATGCAATTAATAAATGAAAAACCAAAAATTTGATCATATGGATTAGACGTGGCTCTGATACCATTGTAGGGAAATATGGTGGTAGAGAAGGGAGTGGACATAAAAATTTAACTACCATATTCCCCTTATAATAGTAGATCACGTCAACAACTATATAATGGGAAGGATGGTATTGAGGTAATACCTGGTCCTGGATAAAGTCTAGTGACAATTTCTCGATGTAGTATGTGACTTTTCTTCAAATCACACTCATACAACGTCTACAACATCTCCTTGTTGATCACCATAGACAACAGCTTGATGTTGTCCTCATAGCGGAAGGCAACGAACTCCTCACCTCTATAGTAGTCCACATGGACCATCGAGAATTCCTGTCATTCTAGATGAACGGATAGGAAGGAGTTGTCCTCTTCTAGTTGGTGTACTAGCACTGACTTTCTCTCCCATAATTGTTCTCCCTTGCTATCCCTTCCTTTATCAGGTAGGACTTGCTCAGGTTCTCTTGGTTACCACAACTAGAGAAGACAACAGTTGTTAGAGAAATTGATGTTGTATCTAGGAAGCCTCCAATACCCATCTATTTATAGGAGGGTTAGGGTCAAGGTTCATAGTCTATGTGGGAGTCAAAGGGTACACTATTTCATAAATTTTGTATCCTGCAAGTGGCGAAATGACCAGTTCATAGGTGAACTGATCGGTTGGAATGATTCAACCCTTAAACCAATCATTTTGTCATATTTCCCAATCACAATTGTATTGGCACTTAATATCCAATTAATGCATAACATGACATCAACACTAATCCCTGATCTAATCAAATTGATCCATGAACTGGACAGTTCATCACATTAATTGGTTGTTTGGAAACCTCGAGCCGATTGGTTCATTTAGTAAACAGGTTGGTTCATGCCCTGGTTCATCAAATATTTAGGCAATACAATTTACAATCAACATGACAATCCAACCGATTGGTTCAACACTTGAGGCGATAGGATTATAGTTCAATCAATCAATTTTTGTTTAAGTTGAATACCTAAACACTTTAGTAATCAAGTCAAACATCATTTGTGAATAAACTCCTATTCCAAGTGTATCCTATGTGTATGACCCTACCAGGTTCCAAGTTATGTTGGCAGTGAATGTTCATAACTTATTTATGACATCATAAGTAATTAACAATATCTAGTAATACATCACTATAGCCCAAATAATTGGAAAGTTGGAGAACAACTTCAGCCTACAATCTGTCATTGGTGTTATAATGTTTGTATAGTTCCTTTGTTACTAATATCCAGATTGAACTCAAGGCATGGAATCATCATCCCCTTCAACATTCAATCTATGTTCGTTGAACTATAGTAAATTTTTTGAGATATATGTGAGCTCAATATCACATATTGACTCACATGAGCATGGCGATGCATTTCTCAGTATCGCTTATCAAGTAGCAATGATGTCATACTCCTATAGGAGGGAAAAATTTCATCTACATCATTCACAATCATCCCCATGTGTCATAGTGCACCCAGTCATCACCTTTATGTCAACCCTTATTCTAGGTCATGGTGGATGACATAAAAGTACACCGAACAACATGTGATGAGTTTAGTGACTTCAGGTATAAGAATCACAATCATCACCAACACTATAGGAGATGATCCTGACTACCAATCATAGTTTCCATGCTTCACTCTTGTGGTGGGTTTGTATGATACATTGTTCTCCAACATGTATCTATGTGTTTGGTTTGATATCATATATCATGACAGATGAGATTCTATCATCAACCAACACACACTCTAGTCTTATGTGTTATTGCTGTCTATCAACCTTCCACAATAACATCCGCCTAGGGTTATAACAAGAATGTATACTCTTGGCATCCGTATGATCCATTGTTTAGGTCATCAACCCAAAGACATAGATCATTGAGTAATATCATTCTTTAGACATTTATTGTGTTACATCATTATCTCATAACTAATAAAAACATAATAAACGGGAAGATTGCTTTTATTATTAATCAAATCATTATGCTATTACAATTATCATATGATTGACTCTCTAGGTATTACATGCCATCATTTTTGAACATAAGTACCATGGTAATGTGGAACATATGGGGTCACACTCGTAAGGATGCATTAGGGAATTGATGTTCATAATGAAACAGTCAATTAGAATGGGTTTGAATCATGAATTTAATGATTTCACATCCAATCATTTGATTGGGAAAGCTAGTCAATTGACGGATGCTTTGGTTCAACTATTTGATAAATTGTCAATCTATCAATTGATCACTAGTTTGGGAAATTGGCTAGTTAATCGACTAGATAACCTAGTCAATCAAATGGATTGAAGTCAGGAAACAACATGAGATATGTGGTTGTGTGATTCCGAATCAAATTGGTTTAGTAAAAATCTAACCTAGAGTGGCAAGATGAGTGACTGGGCCTGCCAACTGGTTGATTGGGTGACCAAACCAGTTTCAACCATTTGATTGGTTAAGAAACTGGCTGACTAGGTTTCCTGGTTGTATTATGGTTTTATTTTGAGTTTCAGTTAGGAACAAGATTGGATGTTTTCAAAATCCAATACCACGACTCTCTAACGTATAGGGGTGGATATCCAGGGGAATGAGACACACTTGAGAAACACATTGTGAGAGAAGTTTCCTAAGAGTTATTCCTCTTGGAGAGAGAAAACGTTACCCCAAGGATACAATAGGATGAGAAGGAGAGTGAGAGGTTCTAGACGTTGATAACTCTGAGTTATGCTTCCTTTTTCCAACCAAGGTGGTGCATCAAGGGTTCCAACATTATGAGAGAAGTTTCCTAAGAGTTATTCCTCTTGGAGAGAGAAAATGTTACCCCAAGGACACAATAGGATGAGAAGGAGAGTGAGAGGTTCTATATGTTGACAACTCTGAGTTATGCTTACTTTTTCCAACAAAGGTGGTGCATCAAGGGTTTCAACATTTGTGCGGATGATGTAGATGATAAGGTCTATGGGAGGAGGGTTGAGGACAAGAATACCAAAAAGTATACAAGGTTCTAATACAATGATGAGACTGGAACAACCATATCCACTTCGGATCTAGATCTAGAAGTGAAAGTTATACACTAACATAAGACATTTCTAGTTGTTCGACAACTAGTGTGCACAAAGTTGTTATAAGCACCCCTTCTATTCCTTTACTATATTGATGTTTTATAGCTATGATGATCCATTGGATAAGATTTTTTTTTGGGAAATGTATTTGTAATTCCATTGTGTCACCTTGCTTCAAAACCTTCAATTGAGAGTTATAGTCTTCAAAGATTCATATTCAATCTGGCAACGAAGGCAGTCAACAAAAAAACCATGGAGGTCGCACGTCATCTTCTTCTCTTCAACCATTGATGATTGGTTTTGGATAGAATGTCAAAACCTATACAATCAAGTCAAAATCCTTTTTATAAGTCTATTATGGGCCTTCCATTGAGTGGCTTCAATATATTTTTTATTATGTCACATGAGTGCAATAAGCCAATCAGCTAGATTTAAAGCTAATTATATTACATGTATAATTCTGTGGTTTTTTTCCCAGTCGATTGGCTCAAAGGATGAAATGATCAACTATCTTCTATTGTTGTGCATCTAACATGAGTGATTGAATCAACTCAAGGTATGAGATTATTGTCCCACTTGTAGCATTGTACATATCCCAAACAATTGGGTCAAAGAATGAGACAACCATCTCACCTAATAGTAGTATGCATGTCCAAATCCAAACAATCGGATCAAATCATGAGCTGATTTTATCACCTATAGATTGCTACACATAATTGTAGGACATCCATTTACTCCTAAATCACTCAAATTTTAGTTTGGGTGTGAGATCTATAACTATTTAGTTGACCTAGAACCCTTGCTAGCTGATTGATTGAGGATGTCAGTTTGTTCATTGTCTTGTGCTTCTTTATTTCCAACATTAGTGAGCTGATCAGATCATGGATCAAGAGGACCTTCTCACTTGTTTTGTAGCTTCCTATAATTGTGAAATAACCGTCTCACCTACTGCAAATTAGCTAATGAAGAGCCTACCTCCAGCTGACTGGTTGGGAATCCAACCGATCAACTAGCATCTTAGGATGCTATGTACACTCTATACAATTGGGATCATCACATAAGTAACATATTTAGTGATTGATAAACCCATAGGTCCCCAAGTGGGTCCAATTACAAGATTCATAGGCTTCTTGCACTCCTTCAAACATTTCCTACATGAAGAATGAATAATTCCAAATAATAAAATAAGAAAAATTTGTATTCATCTAATTTGATTGATTTAAAGATGAAATGAATTAAAGAAATGTGTTGGATAATGATGAAGATGAATATGTATTTATCAAACAATCTTAAACTTAAATGCTGCTTGTCCTTGAGAAACACAAACCTAGAAAGTCACCAAATAAAACTAATAACCCACGTGTTGCTTCCACCTGTACATCAAGCTTTTAATCTACCTTTAGATATAGTCAAGTATCCCTAACGTCCTTGAGATCACTGAACATTACTAGATATGTCCTTATTTCCAACTTTTCTTCAAAACACTTCTTTCTCAAAAAATTCAACAAAAGTCAAACTTAAATAAGAATTTAGAAAAAAACTAATAACCATGTCAAATCTACAAGTATCAACGCAATACACCACTAGTGTACATAAATTGTATGGTGGAGAAAGTGGCACACCCTAGGTGGAAAAAAGAGTTAATGGGGGTATGAAGAGAAATTGCACATCTTGTCTCATTTCAAAATGAGATTGCTTTTTATTTCTTTAATTTTCCTCAAAGTCTGCAAGCCTTGCTTTAATTCATATTGGTTTCATTTCTTTATTTTGTTGGTACAACCCCTATTACATAGAAAGGGTTATGAAGGAAGCAATATTTAGAGAAGGGAGTGCTGATGGATGCATAATTATAGTGATTTTATTCGAGTTTAATGTGAATAACTTACCAAATTCATTTTAATTATATATAAATGTTTTCATATGTCATAGGAATATCATATAATTGTATGTTAATTATTCTTCATTATTATGCATGCAATTTGGAATATTTTATCATAATGTTATTTGGCATGATATTGTGCATGATTGTATTGTAGGTAAAATTAAAATTCATCGGCAAAAGTTGATACATTGATTAGAATGTCAATAGAAGTAACATTATTGCACAAAAATCAAGCACTTTACTTGAGATGATTCAATGCATAAGAACCCATTATAGTGGCATAACATGGTATCGGGATCAATGACATAATCGTTTGGTAGTACTGAGTTTTTATGCAAACCAACATAAAACTTGGTCATCTAAATCGATGAACCAACCCCAAGACGACAATACCATCCCAACATAGGTGTTGGCAACTTGATTTGGTTTAGAATATTTGACAATTGTCTTCCAAAATGTGACCACATAAAACCCAATTTTGGCTGATCTATGATTGATCTTATTATTCTGAGAGCTTCTATTTTAGATATCATAAGCTCACACATAGTTTGGAAAGAAGCTTTCTCTTTGACACCTTGAATCCTTCAACTTTTGTTGGTATAGGCAGATGTGAGTAACCATTGGGAAATATTGGGCATGTGGCTATTGTGATAGTTGTGGAGTTATGGAGGTTATCGTTCGGGGCATGAATCCACTTAGGACTATTCTTGTATACATTCTGCATGATTTTCTCCAAGACCTTTTTGTATGAAGTAAGGTATAACAAAATACTTTCAACCATCCTCCTGAGAAGAAGCATTATGAAGGAAAGACCTTCTTCAAGTAGCTTTGGTGTAGTTTGACAATCATATTTATCCCACATTTCCTTGTAATATAAGGGGCTTTCTTGTTTTCCCCAATTATAAAAGAGACCTTGAATACCCCAACTTTTCAAGGGTTTTAGAGATGGAGTGATTGGGGAAGCATCATGGTGTTCTTGTAAAATCATTGCCATAATGTGGACAACATAGGGATCACATGTCATTTTCATGCGTGCCATAGTCTATGACATCTTGTATGAAATGCATGAAGGATTGAAATCCATATATGAGATGTCCATGAGTGTGTTAATACTCACAAAAAGTTGTTTGATCAAAATTGTCTGGAAAGCGGGTTTAGTAGCTACTGAACTGATGGGAATTCAACTAAAAATTGTATCTTTGGAAAGATAGATGCATAGGAACACCTGAGTGGAGTAAGATATTATGGAACCCACTTATCAAGGACATATAAAACCACTCCCTTGAAGGTGTTCCTGGGGTTGTTGCTCGGTATTTATTCAATTGATGTTTTCGTTGGAGCTAGGGCTACTTCAATAGGGGATAGTTGTTGTTGTAATGAAGCCTAAAATGGAGAGTGATATTTTCATCCCTCATAGATTTTTGGGGGAAGATATTTTCATCCTTATTTCATCTTCATTGTATGTTGTTTTCATTTAGTCGGGGTCACTGTATTCAAGAAAGTCATGATGGAAATTTCAGACGTCTCTTGTTTGTATCTCCCTGCCATTTACGGTTTGAAACCCTAAGGACCTAAACCTTCTTGGAAAGTCATACCTCCAGAAAATTACAAGTTTTTGTTGTAATGGAGCCTAAAATGGAGAGTAATATTTTCATCCCTCATAGATTTTTGGGGGAAGACATTTTCATCCTTGTTTCATCTTCATTGTATGTTGTTTCCATTGAGTCGGGGTCACATGATTCAAGAAAGTCATGATGGAAATTTCAGACGTCTCTTGTTTGTATCTCTCTGCCGTTTATAGTTTGAAACCCTAAGGACCTAAACCTTCTTGGAAAGTCATACCTCCAGAAAATTAAAAAAGTATTTGTATTGTTTCAAGCCTACCTTCTGGCCTTGACCTTTTTCAATTATTTGAACAATGAATAACATTATTTTTTTGTGATTCTAAGATTTCATTATAAATCACATCATCGTAGGCTACATGGTTTGTGAGTGATCTCATCATTGTCTCATCGCTTGGGGATAGGCTTGTTGTTATGGATAAATGGCATATACATGGGTAGATATAGTTTTTATGGTATAGGAAGAGGGACAACTAACTCTAGGATGCTTGGACCCCTTTCCTTCTTCTTCTTGTTGGATAGTTTGGTGTCACCTATAAGGAATCTGTCCATCTTGACTATCGATTTTTAGATCTTAAATATTCCTATAGTTGGTGGGGTCATCAGACGTGTTAGTAGAGTAGGAAACAAAAGTTGCATTCTAGGTGGAGGAATGGGCTGTCTGAGTCATGGTGTCTTCATTAAGGGAATCTCGAGTGGGTAATTCAGGGGATAGATAAGAATGCATGAATATTACCAGTTGAAGATGGCGTGGCTTTGTTGGAAATCTACAACATTCATATTCACTGCCTCTTTCCTATATAAATTGTCAGATAATTCCTCAAGACCTGTTTTCTATTCCTTCAACTTTTCTATCATAGGGTTTCTGAGTGCATGGTGAAAATTGGGGCCATATAGACTGAAGCTTGATGATGTTAGATCAAATGATCACATTGAGGTTAATATAAGAGCCATTGTACTTGTTCCTTTTAAATATGGAACTGAAGGTACTCATATTGGATGACTAGCTCGTCCATCTCATGTGAATTGAGTAAAGCGCCAATCATTACATTTTTAGTTGGTGCTAGATGTGCTCATGCCCTTAGTATATAAGGATTTTATCAAAGGGGTGGACTTCTTTTCACATGCCCATGGTGAAGGTACATGTATCACACTGTATGTAAGTGTTAGTGCCTACATTGGTAAGCAAGATGTCATACCGAATGCTGATGTGAATATTGTTATGTATGTATTAGTTTCCCTCATAAGAAGAGACTCTTTTGAAATATAAATGCAAATCTTTACATCAATCAAACTTTCCCATTATGTCCAAAGGGACAATGATATGCAAGTGTCAAAATTCCTAAAGAAGATGAATACAATTTTTCCCCTTGTGTGTTATGGGGCTTGACAATGTCTTTCACAATCATCTTCATTTACTTTGGGGCTTGACAATTGACTTATTGGGTTTTGAAAATGTAGGTATACTAAGGTTAAGGCCTAATACAAGCATGATGTAGCTTGAGTTTTAATTTTTTTTACCCACATGTAAAAATTGGAAACTAGTTTTGTAAATTTGAATAACATAATCAATTGCTCACACAGTCATAATGTATTGCACATTTTCAAAAACGTTTACCAAGGGGTCAAAATTTTAGAAACATTCTAATCCTATCTAGGATGTTTTAGAAATGGGTTTAATTGAGGTCAATGCTTCATGTGGGCATGATGTAGATTAGATTATCCAAAAGGTTTTACCAAGAGTCAAAATTAGAGTAGCATTATGTTCATATCATTGTTATTATTTTTGCAAAAGGGTTTTACCAATACCAATACCTACATATGCTTGATGTGGGTTGGGTTTACAAAAAGGTTTACAAAGATGTGAAATTTGGAATCTTTAACCTTTCTGGATTTTGGAAGTATGTGTCTATTGCAATAAATGCCACATACATGAATGATGTAGCTAAAGTTTTAAAAAATGGTTTACCAAGTTTTCAAAACTTGGGAAACATTCTAACTCTATCTTGATTTTGTAAAAAGGGTTCTATCGAGACTGAGCCTCACATGGACTTGTTGTACTTCATGTTTTCAAATATATTTTCCAAGCAGCCAAAATTTGGGAAGCCTTACTCCTAAATATTTGTTTTAAAAAGGACGACATTTTCAAGTTTAATGACTTTCATAGGAATGATGCATCTATGGTTTTTGAAGGGGTTTTACCTAGGAGCCAAGAAATTGGGTAGTATTTCATGTTTACCTTGGGTTTCAAAAAAGGGTTTGACTAGGGAGTCAATATTTCGACAATGTTCCATCTCAATCTTGGGTTTTGAAAAGGAGATTTAATCTTGACCAATATCATGAGGGAATGATGTGCATTAGTTTTGCAAAAGAAACTTTACAAAGGAGACAAAACAAAGGCAATTGTTTGCTCAAACTGTTTGAAAATGGTTGTGTGCATTTTTTCATGTATCACTAGACAAATTGCCCCCCATTTTAGTCCTCATGATCTCAACAAATAAATCTTCAACCTCTTCACACGTATTTCTATAGTAGATGAAATGGATGTCCTTAATTTCCCTAGGTATACAATATACTTCAATCCTACATGGACCTTTAACTTGACTAGATTGGGGTACTACCCTCAATATACCTCCCGAAAATGGTGATTGGAATTAATAATTGGTACGAGGGAGTAAGTTTTGGACTAACAATTTTTCCCACTTGTACTGGGACCCTGCCACTGTAGATCCATGGTGATGTTTGGGCCATTCAACATGAGCGTTGTGCTTTTATACTTGGTATCATAGGTAGGGAGAGTGTAAAGTGTGATGTTTGATTTTAAAAATCTAAAACTCATTACTTTTTGCAATAATAAAGTGATGAGAGGGAATTAAAAATAACATGAAAATTAGAGGTAGAATAATGAAAATGCATTAATGTGGTTCTATATAAGCATTCAATTCAAGAAAAATTTCTCCCACAAGAAACCTACTACTTTCTACAAGCAACATAGTCAATAATTGTGTTATTATCATTCATTCAAAGGCTGCATGGATGTGACTTACTCTTAATGAATTCCCCATAATTTTTGTCTTTTTCACTTTTTATATTTTTAGTTGGAAATTTTCTTGATGGGTTAGCAAAAATGACTCTTACACAATAAAAACAACAATAGAAAAGATAAAAGAAAGAAAGTAAGAAAGACATCAACTAGATGGCCTTGATGGTTGTGGAGAAGAGTAGTGTGAAGCCTATGAGAGGGGAGACATTTAATGAATATTCACCGTCTTGAAGATGAAAATAAACATAAAAGATGACCACGACAACATCCACAAAAAGCATGTTCAAGGAACTAGCCTCCATTTTTATACTTGATCAAGTTAAATTATCACATTCTCTCATAATTACTAAAAATGTTTGACAAAAAGGAGAATGTCAGTGTGTGAGATATCCCATGAGTGTGTAAATGACAAATGTTCCTTGGGGGATAAGCCACTTGGTCACTAAGTAATGGTTCCAATCATGGGCCTAGTCACTCCTTCTATGGTGAAATCTTAGTTTGGAATAGAAAAACCTTGCACGATGTGTGGAACACCCTTCATATGTGTAGATGGCCAAATAATCCTAGAATAATAGGTAAAATTATCATAAAGTAACAATTCGGATCATAGGCCTAATCACTACTCTATGGCATGAGATCATACATTTAAAAGATGCATATTTTAAGACAACATCCCTATTAAAATAAGATTAAATTGAAAGAAGTATACATAAAAATCTTACGGGTGCTTGATCAGAACACACCTTTAAAAACAAGACCAAAAGAAAATAGAATTATATATTCTAAGATCATCCAGATTTGATGCTAATTCCCCCAGTGAAGTCACCATTGTGGTTATGATTCTTGAGGGAAATCGGTTGTGGATTCCAATAGAGGGGTCAAAAAACCGAGTTGATGTTACAAACCATTTCTTATTTTGATGGTAATGTGAGGATTTAAGATAATTCTAGTATTAGTTACACTCTTACTAATGCTTGACATTGAACTGCTTCAATTAAGACTTGTATTAGCTTAAACTTAATCTCTGATAGGTTAAACCATATCTTTAATCATACAATTAGATTTAGACCCCACTTGATATAGTAGTATCACACATATTTATGTGAGTGGAGAACTAATGATACTTAAGGAAATAATTATAAATAAATTATCATTTAATAATATTATCAAACTAATACTCTAAGATTGTAGAGGATTCAATTATTAATCAAATGCAAAAAGAATGAACCACACCAGAGTTAAAAGGAGAGAGTTATGTCAATTTTAATAAACATGTGAAGAATTGGTTTTTATCTACTTTTTGTTAGACTGACAACCACACAGACCTATCAGCCACGTAATCACACAGATCATAAGTCACACAGGCTGACAGGCCATGTAGACCGATGGTCACAGAGATTAATGGGCCACATAGGTCAATGACCACATAGGTTGACGGGGCATGCAGACTGATGGGCCACACATACCGATGAGCATACAAATAGATGGCCATGCAGGTCAACGAGCCATGCATACTGAAGGGTACATATACCAATGGCTGCACCGAGTGATGAAAATGAACTCTATAGTTGCCCAAGACAACCAATTAGTAAAAGTATCATAACTTTTGCTATTCATATCCAGATTTGACAATATTAGTCTTGTTGGATTCATATTCAATTTGTCACAAAAATAGAGCCTTAAACCGCTCAAAGGGCCAAAGGAGGGGTGATTTATAGGGTGACGTTTGGGAGCAATGTGAAGAACAAACCAAAGATCTAACCCCATATTGAATGTGGTAAGTAGTTTTTACCATATATTTCTTTTCTCTTTTGCTTTCCCTTACTTGAGATCTTCTGTGTGACTCATCTAAGGATCTCTTTTTCCTCATTTCTTCATCTTCTTCCTCTATAATACCCTATTCAGAGATACAAATCTAAAATGAGACAATTGGAAGGTAGATATTGAAGCTATAAGCTCAAATCCAAGCTTAATAGACCACAAATCTGGACTTACAAGTTTAGATCCAAGACCACTGACCTAAGAGATCCAAGTGAGTGTAAATTCATCTTTTATCCATGAATTTCAATGAACTCAAACCAAAATATGAAGAATTAATGTGTATTGGCTTGTTTTCTATTTTACTGTTGTTGGTTCAATAAGTCATAACTCAGGTTTGTAAGGTTTGCATGATCAAAATAGCTAGAAAATTTAAATTAGTTGAATGATCTCATATCTAGAGTGTATACATAAGATTTTTATGAGTTCTAAATATAGAGAAATCATATAGAAAGTGGTGTGTATAGGTTTGTCTTGAACTCTCAGTAATAAAATACGTCCTAAGAAATGCATTACATGGTTTAATTTTCTTCCAATTACAAAAATGAGATGATTAGTGTATAGTTCTTTCTGGTCATATTTATTTGTTGCATGGATGGATTAGTTCTCTCTCTCTCTCTCTCTCTCTCTCTCTCTCTCTCTATATATATATATATATATATATATATATATATATATATATATATATATATATATATATATATATATATATATATATATATATATATATAAGTGCTACCGGTCAGGCGTCTTCCCACCTTTACCTTCCCTTTGGGTTCCCCCTTGCCGGGGGCTCTCTTCGCTCGGTTCCATCCTCTATTTTCTCCTTTAAGCTTATTTATTTGTTGCATGGATATATATATATATATATATATATATATATATATATATATCATAGGTCACTACAAATGAGTTAAAACAGAATAAGTAGCATATGGCATGAAAGATAAATGGTATATTTATAGTACAAATCCTACAAGCATAGTCAAATATGCTTAATTTATTTAGTACAAGTGAGATATAGTGCTCAGTACAACTGAAGTGTGGTATTGAATGTTTGTAGCTAAGTTTGAGATATATCATATAGAAAAAATAAGATGCATGCGGTGTGAAAGATCAATAATAATGTTTTAACTCTATTTTGTTTTGATAAATTGTATATTCTAATTTAGTGAAATATAATACAAAAAGTTAGCAATCAAGTTAAATACATGTTCAGAGTATTAGAAATACCATTTATTTTAGTATGACATTCAATAGAACTATTATAGTAAATTCTTATGTGAGTCATGTTATATGTGAATGAGAAAAATGAAGCCCTAAGGATAGGACATTTAGAAAATAAATTACTTTCACTTCAGTGTTTCTCAGTATGAGAACTAGTGTAGCATAGTAGCTCACTTTACAGTACAAATTACAGATAAGTTATCAAAAAAACTTATTACAAGGTTAAGCTAAGAAATGTTGATTAGATGACTGAAAAGTAAATTTAAAGAGTAAATTAGATATTTGATGACCTAAACATTGTAGAATTCCTCAGAGGAAGCATGAACTGTGAGGTGGAGACATACAACTGACTGTATTATATGTTGAGATCGAGATAACTAGATCGTATCAAATAAGAGTGAAGGGGTCTATGACAATGAGGAAAAAGTCCTTATAATAGTTTGGTACCCAACAATAATAAGAGATTTCAGTGGTACATGTGATGTTGGTCAACTGGTTGGCCCTAGTGGAACCACTGATCCATAGATAGCAAGTTTTTTGACTCTCCACCTGAGTACCCAATTTTAGAAAAGGAGTCCAAATACTAGGCCACTCACATTAGCCACCGAGAGCCAGATGTGGAAATGCCTATTGTAGATAAGGTAGTTTGCATTTAGACTTAGAATCCCAAGCATTGCTCTAAGTCTTGTATAGTGAGATCACAAATTGCTTCAATGCTTCCACATGTTGTGGTACACCTCTTGTGGGTTCAAGGAATTAATGAAGTGATTAAAATATTTAAGAAGCCAAATTGTTATTCAGCTATGTAGATTCACAAATTTATTGTTCAATCATTCTTTCTATATAGTATGTTTATGAATTTTCATTATTGCTCATTCTGTTTAACATTTCCCAACTTTCTTAACTCTATATATGTTGTAATTAATTTAATAACGAATATATATATACAAATATATAAATATAAATATACATATAAATAAACAAATATATATATATATATATATATAATCTTGTCTACTTGGTGAATTTTCATTCATTGAGCCATTAGCTCACACTCTACAAAAAAAAATTTAGGCAATCCCATTGATTATGGAGTTAGCTATAGATTTATGACTCCATCCAAAAAGGATGTTATGAGTGTGTTTTAAGGTAGAATTAGATAGTCTCGATCCTTGTACACTCTAGGTCCTTCAAAGAGAAAAACAAAGAGTTGTATGAATCAAGTATAAGGCTTTATAATTCCATTCTTTAGAAACAATTTAAAATATATGCTTCATGTATTAGAATTTCATGAACTATCATGTGATGAATAAGAAAAAGATCTTGTGATTTTATTATGAGAAAAATGTTCTTATGAAAAGATTTTCTCTATGTCTTGTATCCTGTAGAAATATTTTTAAATTGAATAAGAAAAAAAGGTTAAAGTGATGTTTGGCTTTTCTTAGTCATCAATTTATGCCCAAATCTCATGATTCATAATTAAATGTGAGATGAGGGTGTATCAGTTGTGACAACATCTAAGCATAAAAAATGGAAAACCATGAAGACACACTTCTATAAAATCAAAAGGCAAAAAAGAAAATTTGGAAAAAAGGATTGGGTGTCAATTTACCTTTTGGGAAGGCTCTTATCACCCCCATGATTGCATTCTGATATCATAAAGGTTGATTAGGTTATTCATTTAGTTGCATTTAAAAAGGGCTTTTGTGTGCAAGATATAACAAAAATAATGAGTAAAGACCACCTAAAACTCTAGTGTTAGATATATCAAGATTTATATAGGTGACCATCCACCCCAGAAGCTCTTTTCCTCACAACACTAAGGGGACAAAAAGAGAAGAAGGGATAAAGATAAGATGTAAGCATAAAATTCACAACATAAAACACTGATGTTTGCAATTTAAAAATTGTATTAGTGATCATCAACCATAGTGCCCATATTCTCACACCATTTTGGGTTGAAAATGGGGGAGGAGAGTATATTAGACTATATATGATCAGCGCATCTACCTTACTTGACCGTTATTCAATTGAAAATAAACTATTCTCTCTCAAAGGGTGGATCCATTCTAACAGCCTAATGGTGTGGTCTAACATGTATACTTGTGTATATTGATCTCTCCTTACAACCTTGGGTATTCGCTCCCATCTTAGATGAGTTTCCAAAGCTAGCCCTTGTAAATGGTGGATGTAGAACTATAGTTATAGTTGCTAGAGGAGTCCTTAGGGTTAATGTTTGGTTTGAAGTGTTTCCCAGGTCAAAAGGAGGTTGGAAGGTTGCTAGACATTTGAGTGGAGGTGTAATGACTAAGTCTTAAGTAATAATACACTATTATTAGGTCCAAATTAAAAAAAACCTATGTTATATATAAAAATATTTCCTTGAATATAATAAACAATAAGTGACAATTTAACCTTTAGTAATAATTTAAAGTTTAACACATTTTTTGAAAATATATTTCATTTACACCTTAGGACCCCTTTGGTAGCATACTAATTAATTTATGTTACAAAATTATAATATGATATCTCCTCAATTTAGTAATTAAAATATCTATATATATTTAATAGTGTAAGAAATGATGTAATCATACTTTTTAAATAAATAATTGCATTTAACTTGTCAAAGTAATTGTATTTATCCAAATATAAATATTAATAATACTTTATATATTGTAACTTTTGGTATTATGTTGGAGAGAGTTTGGATTGTTATACCCTCGTAGAGCCAATATATGCTTAAAATACCCCTAGATTAATTGGGTGGTCTAAACTGACCAAAAATAGTAAATAATAAATTCATTCAAATACTCCTAGGTGTAATCTACCATTTTGTAAATTTTGGTCTCATCCAAACTTCATTTATCCATCCATTTAATTTTTTGATTTATTCAATTTAAATTCATCATAATTACATTTGATTGTCATTGCATGTTTTTTCCATTCAAATCCATCTGTGGATGTTACCTCCCCTTCCCAGAATGGTTTCTTGCACTGAGAAATTAGTGTTGTAGATGGCTGATTAGTAGTGAAATGATCGGTTGTTCCTCTCCTGTTATCCTCCTGTGTCATTTTCTCTTTTTCTTTTGTTCTTCCTTTCCTTCTTCTCCTTCACCTTCTTCCTTGCATCCAACCACCTTGAGTAAGAGTGAGAGAGGTTGAACACCACTCCTTCAATATAGTCACCAAAAAATGTTTGGTAGTGACTGATGACCAAGATTATATGACATCTCTCCTCCAAGAGTGATAGTCGACACCTATGAACCCCACCAAGTTGTTAAGTTCATCATCTTCTTCCTCCACCATTTTTTGGACAGTCTGAGGGTAACCAACAACATGAAAAAGATACTCCCTTTCCCACATCAACAACTACTACCACCAAAATATCCTCCTCCTCCAACCTTTCTCTTCCACTTACTTGCATCAACAAGATTTAACAAATAGAGGTATGCAATAACACTTCACTTGGCAGAATATTCACTGTGGTGCCTACAAAAACCTTACCATGGGCCATAGGGAAATGCAATACAACCATCTGGTCTCCTATGAACCCCTTGGTTCATATATAGTTCGCCCTCATGCCCCTCTTGCACACTTATTTACTCTATGTTTGCACATACTCCTTGGTTTTAGTCCCTAAATGGTAGTTTGTGGCGGTACAACTACCGCTATCCATAATGTTTTCATTTTTGATGCAAAATCTCATGTACCTCTTTTTTGTATTTTTGAAAATGGATTACAAAGGCAGTGTCTAAAAACCACTAGCTGACTTCATATAATAAAATCCATGTGCAACAGTATAAACCAAAGCAAAAATCCATGCAAAAAAAGAGAACTAATCCTGAAGTAAAGAAACTCTGCTCTGAATATGAGTCCAGAGCCTTTCAACCTGAGTATTTCTATTCTCATGAATATGAAAGTTTCTTGCATGCCACAAGGTATAAAGAATAGTGAGAGCCACAATATGAGATCCCTTCCTTGAACACATAACAAGGTCATCACAACATTTAGGAACATGGCCATAAGTAGAATCCTTCCTCCATATTTCAGTTAAGTATAGACGGGAGAATGCAACATGATCCAAGTCTTCATAGCCTTCCATACACAGAAAACAAATAGAAGTAATTGAGATACCCAGTCCCTGATATAAATAGAGGTGAAAAGTTTTTTATGAGCAACTTTCCATGCATGAAAATGATAATTTCTTGGCCAATTAAAGTTTCAGATCCACTTAAACACTTTCCATTTTTCAAATTTGTCTCTAATGCTATCTTTGACAAACCCAATCTTCAGAGTGTCCTTTCATAAACACCTGATACAATCATCTCTATATGAGGATAAATAGATATTTTTAAGTATCTCAATAACATGAGTATTCCTTCTATTTTGGGAACACTACCGCACTCCATCTTTAATCAAATGATCAAGAGACGTGTCTGTAGGAATACCAAGACCAAGAATAGCTTTAGTCTCTATAACATCTCCAAATAACTTGTTATCAGGGAACCAAGGATCCCCCAAGAGACTTATATCACTGCCATTTCCTACATTGAAATTCAATAGGGGAAGAGTGCAAGATCTAAGGTGAATCCATTGGTTCAAAAGCTAAGAAAAGGAACCACAAACATCAACCTGCCAAATTGAATACTTAACTAGAAACTTTTCATGAATCCAATGCAACCATAAGCTGTCTTTCTTGCTAGCTACATTCCAAAAATTAATCATAGATGCAAACTTAATAGTTACTCTGATAGATTTAACTCCAAGCCCCCTTACTTCTTAGGCGAGGTTTCTCTATGCCATCTTACAAGATGGACAATTTTCTTATTCTCAGAACCACCCCATTGAAAATCTCTGCACAACATTTCTATTTCTTCAACCACTAAACTAAGTAAAGGGAAAACAACATACATGAATAAACACATAGAATAAATAGTCGATTGGATCAACTCTAACCTACCAAACATCGAAAGAAGTTTGGATTTACACCCATCCAACCTCACTTTAATTCTATCAATAAGAGGAGCACATAAATCACTTTTCATTTTACCAATAAACAAAGGGACACCCAAGTATCTCTATGGGAGAAAACCTTCCTCAACCTCCAAGATAGAACTCATCATATCTTTATCAGTCTCACAACTATAAAACACATAGCTCTTTAGAGGATTCAGACTTAGACCAATCATATTTCTCAAATCTTCAAAGACCAGATTGATATTCCTAGCATCCATTTCATTAGCATAAGTAAAAAACATGTAATCATCAACAAAGATAAGATGTGAAATAGAAAAGTTTTTAGAAGCCTTCATAGGATAGATCTCCCCTTCATCAACATATTTATTCATCAACTGAGTAAAACAATTTCATAACTATCACGAACAGATAAGGATCCAGAGGGTCACCCTGTGTAACTCAATTTCTAGGATGAAAACTTTCAAGAGGTTTTTCATTAAAAAGCACCTAATAGGAACTAGTATAGAAAATATCCCTAATCCAAACATTTCAACAACAAGGAAAGTTCATCTTTGGAAGGTTAATAAACAAGGAGCCCCAATTAATAGATTCGTATGCCTTGGACAAATAAACTTTCAGACACATACGAACATTGCCTTGGTTCTTATTGAAATCATGAATTATCTCATATGAAAGTAGAATTGCATATTTAATACTCTTATTTTTCACAAAAGCACACCAATTAAATCTCACAGGAGATGGAAGAACTAATTGGAGCCTATTAGCCATGATTTTCAAAATAACTTTGTGTATGGTATTACACAAAGCTATAGGGCACCAATTTTTCTATTCATGAGTATCATTACTCTTGGGGATAAGATAGATAAAAGTATTGTTGGCTTCTTTTAATAATATCCATATTTTGAAAAAAATCTAGAACAACAAAAGTAACATAATCTTTAACGATATCCCAACATTCCTCAAAAAAGTTTCTATTAAAGCCATCAGGACCAGAGCTCTTATCTTCATTCAAATTCAAAAAAAAAATCCTCCAATTCCTTCCGAGTAACAATTCTATCTAATAGAAGTTTCTAAACTTCATCTAGATGAGTAAAAGTAAGACTCTCAAGCTTAATAGTATAAACATGATTATTTGTATTGAAGACATTACTATGATAACTAGTAACATAGCTCTTGAGACCATCATATTTAGTACACAAATTTTGATTAATATTCAAACATATAATGTGATTCCTTTGTGTTCTGACCTTCAAGGAAGAATAAAAAAAATTGAAATTCATATTTCCCTCCTTCAACCAAAGAACTTGAGAGTTTTGTCTCAAAAGGATTCATTTTTAATATAAGCTTCATCATCTACTTTATGAGAACTTATAGCCAACTGAATCAAATCTTCATCAAAAACAATATTATCAAGGTCCTTCTGAATACAAACCGCCTCACTCTCAAGCAACCTAGCATTATCAAATAAATTTCCATTACTTTTGTTCCAAGAACAAAGTTTGGCTTTTACTTATTTAAGTATTTTGTAAGTTCTAAACATAGGAAATCCAAAAACATTAATATCCCAGGAGTTAACACAGAGTTTGAAAACCTTCATAGAACACCATGTATTACCGAACACCATGTATTAAAAAATCTTAAGGGACTTTTTGACCACAACCTCTGACCAATAGATAGAAAAATGAGCTTATGATCACTAGTAATTGATGATGAGAAAGAGATTTAAAGTCTGGGATCTTGGACATAAACTCAGAATTGAAATGAACCCTAGCACTTTTAGAAATAACAAAATTATTGCCTCCTTGATGGTTATCCCATGTATAGAAAGACCCATTATATCAAGCTCAAAGTAACCAGTATAAAGGATACAATCATGACAATCTTTCATACTCTTCTTAGTAGGTGGTTCTTTACCAATATGCTCAATATCTTTTCTAACGACATTGAAATCACCAACCAAGCACCAATGTTTCACAATAGTATCAGATAGCCTATAAATATCTTTCCACGGATTAACCCTATCATAATCATCATTGTGACCATAAATCCCCATGACAAGGAAAGTAACCCCCTCAACAGTCACATCAGTATGAACAAATTGGTCAGATTCATAAAGCTTTATAAATAGTGCAAAATTCTTTTTTCCAAAAAATAAGAACACTACCCAACATGTGAGAGTCATTGTTTGAAACCCAAGAATAACTAGAAAAAAAACTATCAACAAGTTTTTGAATCTTGCCAGACTTGAATTTGGTTTTGGTGAGAATAAAAATGTGAGGATTTACTCTTCTAATATATTTATAGACTTTGAGAGCAATATTATTAAGGGCTCTCACATTCCAAGAAGCAATCCTGAAGAGGTTGTCATCCATTAGAAATGTTTTCATCCAGTACTTCACTGGGCAGAGTGGATTCAAACGATCCTCCTCCAAGTTCCTTGAATCTATTATTAAGAGTTTTCTAATAAAAAATCTTCTTAGTATACATATCTTTCTTCTTATTTCCAAAAACTCTAAAGTCATGCTCTTTGGCTTTAAATAACTCAAATGGAGTATTATCAAGAGTGATATGAATAACTTCAGTCTCAGTAACCTTCCCTCTTTCCTTGTCCCTAAACTATTTTAAAGCTATATTGAGATCTTGTTGCTTTCTTATAATATCTTCACTTTGAGATTTAAGATGAGCTTTGATATCAAAATCATTACCTTAGATAGATGAATCATATAGAGGTTTATCAGAGCTATCAAAATTAGACCCAACAACATTTTCAATTGTAATCTTGACAACTTTTTTCACCCAGATCTTCTTGCTTGCCACACCTTCTTTAATATATTCTCCATGCCCAAACAGACTGCATGAACTATAGTTAGAAGGTTGCCATTCATACTCAAACTTAATAATGTGGACATCCCCCTTATCTGAACTCAATTCCAGTTCTGTTAGAAAACCAAAATATGCAAGAATGAGAATCTAGAGTCTAGCAAACTCCATTCTCTTGCATTTGCTATTAATCTGTCATAACACAAAGGAATACCCAAAAACAAGCCTATGCGATCTAACATCCTCTTATCCAAAAGTTCTGAAGGAATGTGCTGAACTCTCACCCAAATCAGAATATCAGTCAACTTGAATCTAGAGATGACATTGCCCATCTTCCATCTCATGAGAACAATAGGCTTACCCTTCATTGTCAACACCCTACCCTCCATAGCATCTTCTAAGTTGTGGCTATCATAGAACCTGATAATGAAAACCCATTACCTATGCAAATAGCTTCAATGGATCCTTGATTCTCTAGATTTGAGTGAAGTATCTTTCTATAGTGGGAAGATGAGGCTTAAATCCTACAATTTAGCCTACTTAGTAATTCTTCCACTTCTTTGAATTCTCTAAGGGTTCCTTCTTCGGGTAGAAAAATCTTCCTTCTCATATATCGATCTGCGTCTTCTCCAGATAGGTGTCTACATTCTTTTTTGGTGTCTGGAAAATATTGCTCCACAACTTTCTAGCATGAAGTTGATCATTAGTGGTAGCTCCACTAGAATCAGGTCGAGGAGGAGGAGTTCTCTTAGAACTTGCTGTGTCACCTTGAGCACAGCCACCTCTACTCTGCTTCGCCATTACCAAAGAAATACTATAATTAACCCATACACCTAGATATTATGCCAATGTTAGGATCTACTACTATGGTTTTTCATGTTTATGTTGCTTTTCCTATATCAATGTATTGTTGCATTATTATTTATGGAAAGTTAAAATTATTGGCTATTTAAATATCACTTGAAATGCCTCATAATCCAAATTTACTTGTATCTTGACTTATAATTCTTAACCTCACTCTATAAACTCTCATTAGATTGCACTCTTTGTATTTTATTCCATCCTTAAGTTTACTCCATTATTCCCAAATAACCTCTATAGCACATACCATTGTTGTTGATGTCTCTCTATCTACATGTTTATCTTTGGTATATTCTTAAACTGATTTCAAGATTATTTCAACTAATATATATATATATATATGTGTGTGTGTATATATATATATATAGTCATGCTAGAATACACTTGAGTATACAGATCACACGGATACACTCATGTGTTTGCATATCAAGACTATTTTTTGCAATATGTAAACCATTAATCTTCATTGTCATACTATAATTAGGCTACATACAAATTTTGAGCCCATTTGGATGAGTGTAAGTCACTCATCCAAGGGAAATAAAGTCGAAGCACGAAACAAATTTGAAATGTATAATTTTTGTAGTCTTTATAACATGACCTATAAATGTCCAAATGTGCTCAAATTTTTAATATGAGTTATTCACAAGATGATTCAGAAGATCAATGGATTATATTTTTGAAAAGAATATTGCATCATGAAAAACTACTTGAGTGTATTCTGCTCCGAATACACTCGAGTGTATTCTAGCCTGAATCTCTCTCTCTCTCTCTCTCTCTCTCTATATATATATATATATATATATATATATGTGTGTGTGTGTGTGTGTGTGTGTGTGTGTGTGTTTGTTGGACCTGAGTATAGCATGCCCTGACTCATTGCCTTTGGACTTGGATGACAACATTGAGAGTTTTCCTCTACAAGATCTTAGTGGTTCATTTATATGGTTTTTAAGTATCATGTATTTGATATAGCATACTTTGATGTTGACACATCATTATAATTGTTGATGGCCTAATCATGATACCTCTATTTATCCTTCCCCTTCATATCTCTCTTAATCCGTTAGGATCAAATTGTTAATATGATTAAATTAATCCCCTAAATAATATAAATAAAGAAAAAATAAATATTGGGATTGTGGTGTTTAATTGCATATAGTAAGGTTCAAACCCAAAAACTCTATCTTTGTAGGAGGATGAGGCCTTTCTAGAGTCTTCAGGACGTGTTCTGGCCAACTGATCAAGGTGAGAAATGTGTGGGGCATGAAAAATGGGCACTCTACGTTGTAGAGCCTTCGTAGAATAGACACACAACATTATAGTCAGCTCAACGTAGGAGGGAAAGATGGGGCTTGAGTCATATGGGCATCCCTCATTTTAAGGTTCATTATCTTGACATAAACATATGAATTATTTAAACTGGGATTCAAACTCACAGGGTGGGCCCCACATCTGATAGGAACCATACCTTACTTTGGCCCTCATGGGAATGTGTGTCAGGTTCATATGGGGCTTGAACTCTAATTTATGTGTCTAGGGATGCACTTGAATATCAAGGGACCGGTATGGGGTGTTCTTGGGTTGGGATCCTAGTCACAACATCAATCAATGTAGTTCTAACCAAAGCATTTGTCAATTGGGAATTCATGCCATTCAAAAACATTCTTGTTGAGGGAATTTGATATTTTAATCAATAAAAATGATATCTAATAATGAGAGATATAGGGTCATTTTTTAGTAATTCAATTGGTCATTTTTTTAAATTGAGAGTCTCTTCAAATAATGTCTTGATACTTGATCATGAACCTAGTCATAATTCTCATGGTTGATTTGTTATATTGAGTATTGCGTTTGAATCATATATCTATATCCTGACATCTCATAGGACAATACCAAAAAATTCAAGACATTCATATTCCTTGTTCTCATTCCATTGTGACATTTAGCGCATTTCAGCCAACTTTTGGTTTCTGCACCCACAATCCATAGCTAAATTTATTATGATGTTTTGTTTGATCACATGTCTATATTTGTTTCATGGATCCTTTTACTCGTTAGGAAACCATATCTGGTGGATAAATAATTGAGTTTTAAGACTAGGGCCATGGACTGAAACATCAGAAATGCCATCAAAGAAAAGTCCCCTCCACATGTGTATGCCCCACATGAGCATACCTCACCTTAGCCTTGATTCATGTTGTCCAGTCATGAGGAATGGGCTACCCACAGAGGCAAGATGGACATTGTTGCTCAAGTATCCTTGAAAGGGAGATGAGTGTACATGGGTCATTCTGGTTCTACAATAAAATAAGTAAGAAATCATGATAAAATTTCTAGCAACATTGACAAGCAGATCAAGATTCCAAGTGGGAAGATTGTATCATCACACAATCTTGATGCCTTAGATAAGATGTTATTACAAGGAATGACTAGACTACTTGTCAATAAAATGCACCTCCTTTTTAGTGATCCTAGAACAAACTCTGCATTAAGCATGTTCAAAGTAGCAGTAAGATGGGTGACATTTCAAGAAGTGTTTTTTCTGGTGTGTGTCAATGAGTAAAAATCATGTAGGTGGGGCTAATGTTTATCTGTATGAGTATCTAGTTTTTAAACTCTACTAGAATATTGAGTCATGGGTCTAAAAGTTACACCATCCATCCTTCAGCACCACCTTCCCCTACCATGTCCCCATGAAGGTGAGATGGATTTTTCATATCCTACCATAAGGGTTAGGTGGAGAGGGACATGCTAATTAAAGAAGAGTGGATAGATTTTTCTTAAAGGAGGATGGAGAGTGTATCAAAATTGTTGCCTATCTACCAGAAAAAGAGGTGGGGCTCTTGTTGTTCTATAATCCAAGGATCAAGTCAAATTGTTTAGGGAAAACCATGCCCAACAGAGCCAAGTGTTGTTCATTATCTAGGTCTTGTTAATTTTCTTTCATAAGACATCACCATATTACCTTAAGAAGTAGTGAAATTTAAAACATACATTGATAAAACAAAGGGGATTAAAGGAGTATTAGAGATGTCTCATAAGAAACCATGGGTGTGGGCACCCTTAAAATACAACCCATTAAGTTGATGTTAACAAAATATTAGTACTGGAGAGACACAAAAAGAACCCCTAGCTCAAAAGTGATCACGGATGAATTATCTCAAAATGGGGGTGGGTATGTCTTATACAAGCCACTATGACACAACCATCATGGACAGTTTGAAACAACATATGGAAACACATGCCAACCTTATTGTCCATATTTATGCAGCCATCCAGTTCTCATCTAGAGAGGTCAACTCGACATCTATCTTGAAGTTGATAAGCTACACTACGAAAGAGTGACTGTCACAAAACCATTCTTACCCTAATCCCAATCTCACTATCCCAATGGGTAGTGTTAAGGGGATTCGAGCGCCTGTCCATGAGTGTCCTGAAAAACACACACACATATAATATGCAAAAGGGAAATAACATTCTTATTTATTGAACTGAACCATAATGTTTATTACATCGGGCCTACAAGCAACATGGAAATAAAAAGTAGATAAGAAACTAGCCAAAAACTACATCACTTTAAAGTTAGCTTCCACGAAGAGTCTAGATTTGATGTAGTAGTCTTTATTTTAGTAATGAGATAGATAGCAGATGCATAGTCTTTAATCCTTTGCATTACCTAAAATCATGACACAATCAATGCAATTGCATGGGACCACTACCTCCCACTTGTTAAGTTTTCCCACAACAATAGCTACCACTCCAGTATAGGCATGCCTCTGTATTAAGCCTTATATGGAAGGCCGTGTATATCTCCACTTTATTGGGATGAAGTAGGAGAAAGTCAGATTCTAAAGTCCAAGGAGCTACAAATTTATTCTGATAATGTCAACCTAATCAAACAAAGACTGAAAAGGGCACAAGATTGTCATAAGTCTTATGCTGATGCACACAAAATTGATACTCAGTTTTTGGTAGGTGGACCATGTTTTCCCGAAGATTCGACGAATTCAAGCTATTATGAAGAACAAAGGGAAAGTTATCCGCAGATACGTGGGTCCATTTGAAATTTTAGACTATATTGGTGAATGTGCTTATCAGTTTGCTTTACCTCCACAATATAACATGATGCACAATGCCTTTCATGTGTCGAACCAGAAGTGGCATGTCAAGGACTCTAGCCATCTCCTCAATCATGAGCCAATCGAATTAAAAGATGCCCTTGTATACTAAGAAATTCCAGTCAAGATACTTGATACTCGCACCAAGGAGCTCAGAAATAAGAAGATCAAGATCATTAAGGTGTTATGGAAGAACCATGACAATGATGATGCCACCTTGGATTTGAAGTCAGACATGGAGGAAAGATTTCCTGACCTTTTCAAGGAAGTCTGGATTTTGGTGAAAAAATCCTAATAAGGAGGGGAGGATGTGATAAAGTGAGTTTTACCTTTATCTTTGTTCAATTACAATTTTACCCTCATCATGGACACTCATGACCCCAATTTATTTTTCTTGGCTACATAATCAATGTTGATACTCAAAATCGAAATATGATGACCAATGTGATTTATATACACATTATGACATTACAAATTAGGTTAAACTATCACTTCAAGCAAAGAAATAAAATTTTCCATCAAACTTCATCTTCTAGTCCTCAAACTTTTCTAAAGATTCTTCACATTTTTGTGAAGATATGGTCCAAATCTCACCCCAAATGGACATTCCCACTAGTTTCTACAAATTTTTGAAGTTATATGCTAAAACCCCCTTTTATTTGCCTTTTTAATTGACCTTTTCTAGGCTAGGGATCCGTGGCCGCTGTGGGGAGTAAACCCTGACCCTCACTCCCATGGAATGGAGGCCTAATTGAGTGGCCATAAGATTATCCCCTACCCCCGACTGATTGTGGAGAGGATACCTTGAAACCAAAAAACACGATTAACTCGATGAGACCCTAATTTGATTAATAGGGATCATGAAAGTTGGTATCAGAGCCATAACACAATTCATATGCATTAATGAAATGATGTTCTTAATCATTGAACCAAGGCAGCCCTAAAATTCACTATGGTACAACTGAGGTGTCTAGAAAGAGCATAAAGGAGGTTCTGGCATAATTCCTCCTATCCATCTCCACGGTGGCTAAGGTTCTCCCTACTCCACCTGGGCTTAGTGGATCTAGAAATGGATGGAAGGACTTACTATAACCCTATAGAGTCTTCTAGCATCTCATCTCTTCCATAAGGACTACCCAAGCCACCTATTAGAAGAAAATAGGATGACTTCTCATCTTCTAGATCTCATTAAGGTGTCACGACTGGATCTATACTCGCTCTATTTTGGGTATTCTAAGGATGTGAAGAACTAAAATTCAAAAATAATTTGAGAAAACTTGCAAATATTACCATAATCTATGATATCCTTGAGTTGAAAATTATATATGATGAAACTTATTTCAGTAGAATCCTTATAGATGGCCCCAAATACTAGGAACAATAGGGATGGTAAAGGAACCTTTGGTGCCAAAGATAAGGGAAAGAAGCCTCACATGAATGATGATGAGGATGTCGGTTCTGCCAATAAGACCACTGATATGGGGGAGGTGGAAATGAAGTAGAAATTCCTTATTGATGCACTTCATAACCTTGCAGTCCAGACAACATCCTTAGTGCCCAACAATCACCCAAAACCCATTACCATCCAGATTTCCTTAACCTTAGCCTAGAAGCCTTCTATGGGGAAGATAAATATGATGTACTAGATAAGGTTGATGCCTGGTTAGTGTCCATGGAGAATACCTTTAGGGTTTTGAGGTTCCTTGAACAAGAAAAAGTTGGTTTTGCTACCTAACAGTTCAAGGGGGTGACCAAGTTGTGGTGGGAAAATCATGTCCGGGCACAACAGGTCATCCGTATCAACTAGGAAGCCTTCAAACCTATTTTCACCAACCATTTCCAGCCCACCTCAGAGAGAAAAGAGAAACAAAAATAGTTCCTCACCCTTACCCCAGGTACCAAAACATTGGCTGAGTACATCTGACCGTTCCGTCTCCTGGAGGGACATGTCACCAACCTCACAGAAGAGCAGAAACTTGACTGTTACATTGATGGGTTCTTCCTTACCCTAAAAGATTTTGTGTCCTCATCCAAACCTACCTCCTTCCAAGAATCCTATGACCGTGCCTTGTCCATGGAGAGAATCCTAGGAATGGGACACAAGAATCTACTACCTACCCTTGCCTACCTAGGGCTTCCTGAAGTTGTACCCACAAAGCCCGAGTGTGACGTACCACGCCAAAAACCACAAGATAACTCAAAACTAACTGCAGAAATAAAGCTTAAACAAATTGATTACCAGAAAAAACTAGAAATTAAAACCACTTTCATTAAGATCCCAAATAGAAAAAACCTTTACATATGAGTCATTTCATGTCACAAAGTACTTACCATGTATGCCATCAACTTGTTATAAGAAGACCTGTCCCAAACACATATACATATCCACTGAAATTTTACATCAAGGGGAACACTAGAGCCAAAGCCATATTATTAAAGGCTCATCTACAAAACACACCCAAAAACTTATCCCAAAGACCTGAGTGTACATGGACGACTCTGGTACTCTAACAACAAATGGACCACCAGCAACACTTCCAACCTCGTCAGCTACTATCCTTCTTGCTACTGCTCAACCTCTATTGTATGATCTCTACCTCCTCGTGCATGTCCACCTAAAAAGATGTGGGAGACCCATGGGGTGAGATTCCAAATCTCAGCGGGAGATATAACTCTCCACAAACACTATTATCAACACAAATAAGATGATTAAAGAATAGAAGTAAGGCTACAACTATGATGAGAAGATAATCATTACTAATAGAGTAAGAAATTGCAATTAGGTTATGAAACATCTTATCATCATAAAAGGAATATGAAGAACATGTATATTCACTACCAACTATATTGTATAAAAGCAAGCAAGGCCTCATCCAATATTTTTAGATTTGATCCTAAGAAAGTATGCTACACGACTGAATTATGTGTTTTATTTTTATGCCCCAAGGATTTGAGTCATACCACCCAAATCCAACCAACCACTACTAAGTCAAAATTGGTGCCATACAAGGTCTATGGAAGTGCCACAATCCATGACCTCACCCCCTTAGTTAGTACGAGTGAACCTGCAGTGACATCACTAGTCAAACTACTACCAACGACATATAGTTCGGCTTTACAAGTCTAGCCCACCTTGGTACAGGTCACAGTGTAAGAGGAACTAAGCTACGGGTCGCAACCACACTCCTACCAGGGTATGGCCTGTAGCCAATCTTGTATCACATGTCACTAAGCTACAGCCCACAGCCGCACTCCTACCAGGGTATGGCCCACAGCCAATCCTGTACAGCCAATCATGTACAAAAGGTTAGGGTTTTAGATTGCTTTCAAACCAAGAGAGGGATCACCACCAAACAAACTTTGGAGATTACCACTAAGCACAAGCATAGTGAGAAGGTAGTCTAGAGGAAGAAAATAGTAATAAAAATTATAAGGAGAGTAGGTTTAGTGTTATATAACCCGCCTTAAGAAGATCACCACCACATCTTCAAGCATAAGATCCAAGGGTTGAAGAAGATTCACCAAAAGCTCCACACTCGGCCACAAGAGCACCTCAAGAACAAGAAGACACCAAGTTCAAAGGGTAGCTCAAGAAAGAGAACAAAACCTCAAAACTAAAACAAAAGAAAGAAGGGGAAAAGAGAGAAGAAACTCCTTCTCACTTAGGTGCCGCCTTGTCAAAACATACCTATTACCTTTGTGATGGGGAGATTACTCTCAAGAATGACCACCATGTCAAAACACAATCTAAGTTCAAGAAAGAGGAAGAATATGGGTAGAAGATACAATGAAAACATCAAAGAAAAAAGATAACACTCACCAAGATTGGAGATGACCAAGGATCACCACAAGCACCACATGGAAGGGATGAACCACCTCCAAGGCACCAAGAACATTCCTTATTGCTCCACCAAGCTCCAAGGATGAGAACAAGAGAAGGGAGGAAGAATATGACAAAAAAGAACCACTTGCATGGAGAGAAGAGGGTTTATATAGAAAAGGAGGAGAGAGGTAAGACAAAGGATGAAGTGTCAACAAGATATGACTCTAAGGAGACACTTGTCCACAAAAAGGACCAACATGTAACCACAAGCAACTACTTAATCATACCATGCAATACATGGCGATACAGTCTTGGTAGTGTCTCAACCACCCAAACAACTCCACCCTCTATGTTGCGACCACAACACACCAAGGGGATCCATGGTCGTGACACACCCTAACAACACCACTAGGTCATGACACCAAGACCACCATAAGCAACCTAGGTCGAAACACACCTCCTCAAGCCTTTGTATCGACCCAAGACAACCTTGTTCATGACCACCACACCAAGGGGAAGCGTATCAACCATGACACCCCCTCAACAAGCCCTAGGTCATGACCTAGGTCGAGGCAATCCACCAAAGGTCATAAGGTCAAAGCACACCAACCCTAGGAAACCCTAATCACCACTAAGGGTGACACCACTCAACCAAGGGTAAAACAAAAGGCCCCAAATAACAAAACTCTCTCTCATGAAGCCAGGAGAGAGGAGGAACTCTCTATAGGTGGAAAATTGCACATCAACCCCTTATAATGGATATATTGCAGTTTGCACCAAAGCTAGCATAGAAAGCATAAACATCATCCAAACAAGCTCAAACTTGAAACTTAAGCACCCACAAGCCCTAACTGCATCTCAAAAGATTAGAGA
This sequence comes from Alisma plantago-aquatica, assembly GCA_963693085.1. Lineage (NCBI taxonomy): Eukaryota > Viridiplantae > Streptophyta > Magnoliopsida > Alismatales > Alismataceae > Alisma > Alisma plantago-aquatica. The sequence continues at coordinate 136,826,098 of OY856409.1, forward strand.
AAAGTTCTAAGAAAATAATTAAGCCAAAGAAAATGGGGTGACCCCAAAACTCATGTCAAGGTCCTCACACCGAGAAGAAAGGGAAACCCCATAATGGTGGCAATAAGAACATGAACTGACAGAAGAAACCCATAAATCCTCCTTCCTAGAACTACAATCAAGGCCAAAACTAGAAATACAATTGAGGCCCTATGCAGAATTAGAATTCTAGTTAAAATGTAAGTCAAGGATGGAATCCCAATGTTCCTTGTTCTCGCAACTACGGTAACCTCCATTCTATCCAGTGCAAGTATTCATCACCAATTTGCCATTTCTACAAGCAAGAGGGACATTTTAGAGACAACTCCCCTCACCCTCCTCCAGCATGGGTCAAATAGGGTGAACTGATAAGCCCGTGTCTTTGCAGTAAATGAAAATGTGGAAAATTCCAATAAGAGCAAACTCATAAAAGGTACTATTTAAATTCAAAATTATTTTTAGAATGTTGTATCATGATTGTCTTGTATAAACTCCTTACACCAAATATATGTATACCTAGGTATGATGCAAATCTACGAAAATTCTTTTGTTACTCTATTTGACTCTGGGTCAAAAAACACCTTCATGTCTAAGAGTCTGGCCTCTATGCTCAATCTTGAAACAAGGGACTTAGGGTACATACTTGATATAACTACCCCAAGTGGGAAAATGAAAATCTCTTACTATATTGTCAAAAAAGTCCCTCTATCTTATGCTGGTCATAATCTTGAGTCAGACTTCATAATCTTAGACATGGAAGACTTTGACCTCATTTTGAGGATGGATTGGCTATACAAAAACCATGTTATGATCGATTGTCGTGACAAGAAAGTCATTATCTCTAAACCCAACCTCCCCATTCTTAGAATTCTTGGAAGAAAAGATCGATGTTGAAATATTGTCATTTCCTTGATTAAAGACCAAACCTTGATAGCTAAAGGGTGTAATCCATACCTGGCAACTGTAACTATATTCAATCCAGATACGACTATCCTAGAAAACATTGACATACTGTGTGAGTACCCGAGTGTTTTTCCCGAGGATCTCCCTAGGATACCACTTGATCGTGACATCGAATTCTCTATTGACTTGGCACTCGGTACCACACCTATTTCTTAGGCACCCTATCAGATGGCTCCTACTGAATTGACTGAACTAAAAACGTAGTTGCAAGAATTACTAGATAAGGGTTTCATCCACCCTAGTATATCTCCTTAGGGAGCACCCATTCTATTTGTCAAGAAAAAGGATGGATCTCTTTTCATTTGCATTGACTATTATATGATCAATCAAGATACTACAAAGAATAATTATCTGCTACCCAGGATTGATGACCTTTTCAATCAACTTTGTTATGCTAATGTCTTTTCTAAAATTGATCTCTATTCTAGTTACCACCAACTCAAGGTTAAGGATGAAGACATCCCTAAAACCGCATTTCAAACTCAGTACAGGCATTATGAATTTCTAATCATACTATTTGGGTTGACCAATGCCCCTGGTGTGTTTATGAATTTGATGAATAGTGTCTTCCAACCTTTCCTTGATGAGTTTGTAGTGGTCTTCATTGATGACATACTAATATATTCAAATGATACTAAATACATCGTACTCATCTTTACAAAGTTCTTGATATCCTCCAATATTAGAAATTCTATGCACAACTATCTAAATGTGAATTCTAGATTTTTGAAGTCATGTTCTTGGGTCACATAATTTCTGGTGGCAAAATTTCTATTGATCCTGCCAAGGTCTCGGCTGTCCTCAAGTGACAAGCCCCCAAAAATGCTTCTGAGATTTGAAGTTTTTGCGTCTTGCTGGTTATTACCGACGTTTCATTCAAAACTTCAACAAGAACACCTTGCCTCTCACAAAGCTCACTAGGAAAGGAGAGCAGTTTGTCTAGTCATAGGAGTGTGAGTCTAGTTTGCAAGAGCTGAAGACAAAGCTAACAACTGCACCTGTCTTGACCCTTCCCTCAAGAAATGATGGGTTGGTCATTTTCACCGACGCATCAAGGTTTGGTCTGGGTTGTGTCCTCATGCAAGAAAGAAAGGTTGTTTCTTACGCCTCTTGAAAATTGAAGCCAAACGAGGTCAACTACCCAACCCATGACCTTGAGCTTGCTATCATCATATATGCTTTGAAGATATGGTGATACTATCTGTATGTCACCACCTTCGACATCCTCTTTGACCACAAGAGTCTAAAGTAGTTCATGACATAGAAGTATCTGAATCTCATATATAGATGATGGATGGAGTATCTCAAAGACTATGACTTCACCATTTCCTACCACCCTAGTAAGGCAAATGTCATGGCCGATGCACTCAACAAGAAACGAGCTAAATGTGTTGCTATTTTCACTAACGAGTAGAGAAACATGGAAGTCATGTCACCATGGGCACCGAGTCATGTGGGTGATGTTCTCAGATTGGCCAACATCTATGTCAAACCAGGCCTCCAGTTTGAGATTTTGTCAGCCCAGAAGAATAGCAAGAGCCTTGAGGAAATGACTAAGCTACTGGAGCAACCCCAAACACATCTGACAGTTAGTATGGATAGTGGAATCTGGTACAAACAACACATATGGGTCCCAAAAGATTCAGAAATAACAAAAAGGGTCCTACAAGAAGCTCACGAGTCAAAATTCACAGCGCACCCTGAATGAACTAAAATGTACTAGGATCTACAAAGGAATTTGTGGTGGAGGAATATGAAGACCAACATCTTTTCTTTCATCTCTAGGTGTTTAACCTACCCACAGATCAAGGCTGAACATCAACGTCTAGGAGGTCTTCTACAACCCATACCTATCCCATGGGAAAACATCACCATGGATTTTGTGGTCGGTCTACCCAGGACCAGGAAAGGGAGTGGCGCCATTTGGATTATAGTCGATCGATTGACTAATTCAGCACATTTTATTCCTATCAAGACAACAACTAAAGTCCTAGAGTTAGCAGAGTTGTACATTCATGATATAGTCAGGTTGCATGGGATTTTTGTATCCATTGTAACTGACTGTAATGCAAAATTCACTTCTCAGTTGTGGGGACAAGTATAGGAAGAGCTAGGGACTCAGATGAACTTCAATATTTAATATCATTCACAAACTAATGGACTGTCTAAAAGAACAATTCAAGTTTTAGAAGACTTGCTAAGATAATGTGTCCTTGATTGGGGTGGTTCATAGGAACACTACCTCTCTCTTACTAAGTTTGCCTACAATAATAGATACCAGTCCGGTATAGGTATGCCTCTGTATGAAGCTTTATATGGAAGGCCATGTAAATCTCCACTTTACTGAGATGAAGTAGGCAGAAGATGGATTCTGAGGTCCTAGGAGCTACAAATTTATTCTGATAATGTCAACCTAATCAAGTAAAGACTAAAAAGGGCACATGACCATCAAAAGTCTTATGCTGATGCATACATGACCTAGTACATGTCGATTTGACCTCCTACCTCGTATGGAGAGAAGGAGTCTGGTGACCTCCCCCATCTTGTTGGGGAGATGGAGCCACATGAATATATAAGCATGCTTCTTGATATCAACATAATGGGAAATGTGTAATAAAATCTTGTCGAATAAATATGGTTTTAGAAAATCATTTCTTGATTATTTCTTTAAACATAAGCCCAACCAAGTATTATATTTGGTTATAAATGTTTTCAATTGTTCAATATCTGTTCTTCCAAAGCGTACTGATGCATTTGAATTGATTGCATCTCGATTTACCTAATTTTAGGCAAGCCAGATGGATCATTATGAAGAATTGACTAGATCGCTTCTGTACTTAAAAAAATCTAACGACAAGGATATATTTACAAAATCTCTTATTTGGGTTGGTTAGTTCTTTAAACTTGTTATTTTATGAGTTATTATTTCTTAGTGTATATTCCAGTGTGTGAGATCCATTTGGGTCACTCAGAGATGGGCACTTCAATCCCTATGCCACTGCCTAGATAATGAGATTGGGATTAGGGTAGGAATGGTTCTTTGACAACGACCCTTACCCAATGAAATTTATAAGGCATGTAGGGAATCCTTTGACTTATGCATGGACTATGCATCATCTAGTACAAATTGTAGACTATACAATTTTTTTAAATATTATCTATTATGAAGTTATGTGAATACAAATATCCTCAATCGTGTTGATTCTGCACCAACCACATATTTAAGAAAATGCATGATGTTAGAGAGCATGTGTTAAGTCCAAAATTTTGGCCGATGTATGTCTTAATGTTGAAGAGGACGTGGATGTGTGATCATAGTTGTTACTATGTTTTAAACTTAAAAGGCATCATTTCATATATACTGTGAAAACATAGAATGAAATACAAAAAATTTGTTTATCATTTTCTCGACAATATTAACAAATGTAATGACATTAAATCCTCTTCAGTAACATATACAACCTATAAAATTTCTACACTGACCTATCAACCAAAGAAGAATGTGAACTTATGAAGACATCTAATGTCCTATAAGTATTTAGCATATATAGAATTTTGTACACTAACCTATCAACCAGAGAAGAATGTGAACTTATAGTAGACATCTAATGTCCTATAAATATTTAGCATATAGAGAATTTTGTCCACGGTCAAAGAATTTGTAATATTTGTTAAAATTATGTTGTTTCCCCCAAGGCAAGATGTAAGTTGTTGTCTATTTGGAGGGTTGATGCAATCGATTAAATATTTCATGTACTAGCCTAAACAAATTTCAAAGATGGTGCTTTTTAGCAAGTTATCGTTATTTAATTATGATAGAAAGAGAAGGAGTTATTCATGATAACTTGCATAATTTATAAGGAATAACCCCAAGGCATATATTTTGTTGTTAAGACAATTGATTACTGTGGTTCGGTCAAAAACTACATGTTATTCCAACAACCCGTCTAAGATTACAACGTTCCATTGACTAGATTTTGACATTTTCTTGAGTATCAACAAAAATGAGAAGTAGTTTTCTCTTTTGACACTTTCCAAGGAGGTTTCTTCATATAATATTTTATTTTTAGATATTCCATCAAAGTACTATCCTTATTCTCCATAATAGAAGTTGTAATCTTGTTTATCATGTACAAGAATGTTGTATGATTTTATGACCCTCAACCTTATATTTTTGTTGGCATATAGTTGACTAATTTACTAAGTCTACCTTATGATTTCATTTGATCATCCCCTTACTCCCCGTAAGTAATACCTTCAAATGAGATCCAACTTATGTTTAATGATTATCGGTAAAGGTATTCAACTAATGAACTGAGATGGTTTACCTGAAAGGGATGCATTAATAAGAATAAGTATTCTCTTTTTGTTCAAACATTTCATGCACTAATAAGTTAGTTAGTGGGTCATTTTTTTGAACACAAGCTTCAAAAACTTAAGTATTTTTTTGGGTAAGAAAGGGAATCCTCAAATAGAGCATAGGGAAATGTTCTATCTTGTAGTTAATGGAAGTACATAATTTTGATAAGTTAGTGGTAGGAAAGTTAACACACACTAAATAAGATTTCATGAAGTTTATCTTTAATCATGACAAGTGTTGAAACATGCCAAAGATACAAAGGGTGTTAATAACATTCTACTCATTTGTTCTAATTAAAATATAATTGAATGATGTTCCTATCATATACATTTTGAAACCACAAAATGAGTCCATGATTAGCACCTAGTCAAAACATAAATGCTAAAATATGTGTAGTAATAAAAAATAAGTGTGTACATAGTGGGTCTCCTTACCTAAGTCTAATTATACTTTAAAAGTAAAAAAGTAAACTATTTATAGTGGAATGAGGATCTACATAAAATATTACATTGATATATCTAGATGATCCACCTATCTAAAAGTAATATACTTTTTGTACACAAAATTAGGAAAGTCGTATCCACATTATCAAATTCTTTCTAAAAGTCTAATTTGGAAACAAGTAAGGGTTCATAATTTTTGCTGATAGGAATGAAGAACTTCATTTAACATGATAGAAGTGTGATATGTATGCCAACCTTTAAGAAAAGTTGTTTGTTCCATTGTCATAATTTTAAATCATATGCCTGTTCATTCTTTTGCTAACTACCTCAATAATAATTTTCTATGATTTGTTTTTTAGACTGATATGTATGAATTGGTTAATATTGGTAGTTGTTTCCATATTTTCTTTTAGGGGTATGCATGCCCAATTTTTGATGGAAATGTCTAAGTTATTTTCATAGTTATCTAATTATTAAAAAATATGTTCCCATATCTGATGAACAATGACCTACTTGAATATAATAAGACATGTCAAAACCATAAAGTTCTAGAGATCTATAAATGGAAATACTAAATATGGCTTATATTGATCACCAGAAGTGCAGAGCAAAAAATAAGGGAACATTCATTTTATATCATTTTTCACATCAGAAATCCAAATTCAATATTATATGTAGGGAAAAAGGTTATGTTTTTGTTAGTAATACTTTTGATATGTAATATAATGTAATTTATGTTATTTGATCTATATTGTGTTATTTCCCCATTGCAATCCTAGGAACATATTTAAAATTTCATCTTATGACCATTATATACTCTATAGAAAAAGTTTCTAGTATCGACACATTCTTTCTTCAATGTTTTCTTTGACCCTTGTTTCCAAATGATTTCTTGATGAATGAGTAATTGATTTATTTTTTGCTTTAAGTGAATAATTGTTGGGGTACTTTTTAATATCAAGTAAATTGTGATGACTATTATACCAATTTGTTCACAGATATTCATGGGAAAGAAATTTCTCCATATAAATAATTTTCTTCATGTCCATTTTAGGTTGTTGTGTATGTTTTTAGTGGAAAAATATTATTGTGTTGTTTTGAAAATCCACAACAATATTGTTACACTTATGGTACTTTGAACCATAACCTCTCAATCTTGAATGTGTAAGGTCCTAACAATATTGTATTTGTTTTTATAGTTAAAGTCATATGGTCACATATGAATATTGACATGCAAGCTAAGATCAAAGTGATTATTTGTTCCTCCAGCCACAAGAACCCATGAATCTATCAAGAAATGATCCAGTAAGGCCCCATGTACAATGTAAATCTCGAATTGCTGATGTTTATGTTCAAAAGACCCGCTTCAAATATAAAATCATTTAATTTATTTGTATTTTTTGTTGGTATTGTTATGTGCGTATTGATGAAGATCTTCATTCGTAAACTATGCGCGACTCAGGTCTCCAGCTATCAATTAAGGGAAGGTGTTTATATTTGATGAGCACATATTGGAGTTTGTAAAAAAGGTCTACTTATTTGGACTGTGCTCACCATAATTCCAAACAAAAATTCAATTGAATTTGTTTGCTATGTTATTGAGGATTAAAAAATACTATATTACTCTATATAGGAGTCAATACAATTTATATTAGTCTTATTCCAAGCTATGCAGATGCCACTACTAGTCCAGGTAGAAATTATTAGAATACACTCTTTGGTATATTTACCCTCTAGATCTAAGTTATTAGGCATTTTGAAGTGATTTTGTCACTTGAACCATGACAATTTGTATGTTATTTTCTCTAATAGACCTATGCCTATTGCTGACCCATCTCCACATACATTCCAAGTAGCTATTTTTATATTGGAATGTCATTATTTCACTACAAGAAAGAAATAACCAAATTATGGAATAAACATTAATATTTATGAAGCGGTCTTTCTCAATGGCTAAATGTTTAGTCCTATGAATTGAATGGTCTAATTCTTTTCCAATATCACTTACTAAGAGAGTAAAAAAATATAGACCAACATTTTAGCAAAGTGAGTGAAGGAAGCACAATTGGGCCACAATATAATACTTCTTGTAGGATCTAGTTATATTGAATCACTGTCATAGAGATGACCAAAAGAAGGATATTTTTGTTTCCTGAATTGTATTTATGAATACTCAAGAGCTTTTTATTTTTTTTCCAATTTTCTATGTCTATTTGCAAGTGATCTTCTACAACACATCTGGGCAGTCCTCGTCATATTGTATACTTGTTTTTGCATAGAGAGCCAACCAAATACTTGAAGATCTCTTCTAGATAGATTGGTTGAGGTATCAACTATTAGATATTGTCATCTTTAGTGAAAATGTTACTCATAATAAGACTAGGGTATGATGGGTTTTTGACCTTTTTTGCAACATAATTACCATTACTTAGAATCTAGCCCAATCCTAGAGAAGTTTTCCATACATATATCAACCTCGTGTGTAACCCCTTGAGGTTTAAAAGTGATATATATCGAACTATGAGTTATTAAGGAGTGTTTGGCTATTGCATTAGACACAATGTTGAAAGAGCATGAAATGAAAGGTAAGTTTGAAGAAGGAAAGTTGTTCTTATAGTTCAACAATCTTTGGTAAGGCTTGAACTTTGGAGGGGTGGAGTTGACTTGGTGCTCATGCAAAATGCTTGTTTGGAATTCTACAAAATGCTAAAGTTGCTTAGATTCATCTCTTGGCACAGATGGGTAGTATGGATGAGGGCTTGTGGTTCAACTTCTATGGAACTGGATGTTGGTATATATTCCCATAGATCCAATTATATAATGATTATAATGGGGCATTATACACATGATTTGATAATGATAAAGGTAATTCAATCTATTATGTTTGTCTCAATCATGAGAAGATAACAAAAATATAATAGATGTCTAAAGAATGATGTTACTCGATGACGTGTCTTCAGGCTTAGGACCTGAATAGTGAGATCATATGTATGATAAGAGTATATGCATTCTTGAAATGTCCCTAGTCATATATTACCATGGAAGCAAAATAGACAACATTAATACATAAGACTAGAGTGTGTGTTGACTGATGACATGGTCTCATTAGTCATGATATGTGATATCAAGTCAAGCACACATGTACACGTTAGAGAATAGTGTACCTTGAGTTTGATACACAAATACTATGAAATAGTAGTTAGAATCAACTCTCATAGTGATAGTGGTGATTGTAGTTCTTAGACCTGAAGTCACTATGCTCATCACTTGTTTTTCGGTGCATTTTGACATCATCCAACATGACCTTGAATAAGGGTTGCTATAAAGGTGATGCTTGGGTGCATTGTGTCTCATGGGGATTGAGTGTGAGTGATGTAGATGGAATTTGTCCCTCCTATAGGAGATTGATATCCATACCACTTGATAAGCAGACTGAGAAATGTATGGCCATATTCATGTGATTCAATAAGTGATGTGTGAACTCACATTAATCTCAGACAAATTTCTCTAGTTCATGGAACATGGATTGAATGTTGAGAGGATGTCAATTCCATGCCTTGATTTAAATCCATATATCAGAGACAAAAGAACTATATGGTCATGGTAACATCGATGATAGATTGTTGGTTGACGTTATTCTCCAACTTTTCAATTACTTGGGTGGCAATGATGTGTTGCTAGATACCACTCATTGCTTATGATGTCATAAATTAGTTATAGACATTCAATACCAATGTAAATCGAACCTATAGGGTCACACACATATGATACACTTGGAATAGGAATTTACTCATGAATGATGTTTAACATTATTAGAAAACTGTTTAGGTATTCAATTTAAAAAAAAACTATTGGAAATTGGCTGACTAGACTATGAACCGACCGGTTCAAATGTTGAATCGATCGATTCAAGTGTCATGTCAACTGGAAATAACATTGGCTAAACAATGATTTAATCAGGGCATGAACCGACCAGTTCAAGGTCTAAAATGACCGGTTCATGTGATGAACCACTCGGTTCAATGATCAATTTGATTGGATCACAGATTGATGTTGATGCCATGTTTTGCATTACTCAAATATTGAATGATAATGTGATTCAAAATTGCAAAGAACATGAATCGTCTGGTTCACCTACGAACCAACTGGTTCAATGTTGAATCGACATGTTCACTGTTCATAGCTTCTAAAAAATTCATGAAATTTTGTCTCTTCGACTCCCAGATCATTTGGAAACCCTGACCGTTTCCCTCCTATACATAGATGGGTACTTGGGGCTTCCTAGACATAACAATAAGCCCTGAAAATTGTTGTCCTCTCTTGTTGTACTAACCAGAGAGCCTAAGAAAGTCCTACCCATAAAAGGGATAAATAGCAAGGGAAAGATAGTTCGGAGAGTGAATCAACTCTAGCAGGTTGAAGTTCGAAGGGACAACTCCTTCCCGTTGCCTATAGTAGTGTAATGTGGAGTTCCTAGTGATCAGCGAGTAATACTCTAAAGGAGAGTAGGCCTTTGCCACTTGGTAGGATAACATAATCAACTGTCATCCATGGTGATCAACTAGGAGGCCAAAAACGACAGCTGTCTAGGTGTGACTTGAGAAAAAAGCACGCTGCAACAACCATTATTGTTAGACTTGCTCCAGGACCCGGTATATGCATTGCAACCTTCCTTCCTAGATACATCATTATTGATGCGATCTCGCTGGTTAGGGAATCAAACACTAAAATTTTGTTCCCTCTGCCTTACATGTCACCCCAATTTCCCAATACTAGAGACATTACCTGGGTGGCCTACCCCTCGAATGATGACCACTTATGTGGATGATATGGGTCCCATAGGCATAAACACCCTTAAAGGGTTTGAAGGTCACATCACTGATCACAAGGAAATGCTTCTCCTGGAGGTTAGTTGTGCACTTGGCTTGAGGAGAGTTGCAGATGTTACAGTCTTCTTGGAGTGACATGATGGTGTTGGTTCTCTTAGAATTGAAGTGAATGAGTTTTAATGTTGTTTATCTTTTCCTAGAGTGGACAACATCATTGTGGTTGGTCCATAAGTTCCAATGAGTGATGTCAATGTTGGGATTCAATTGAGCCGACTAAATGACATTGTGTATCTAGTTTCCTTCACTTTGGCTAAATATGTGTGGTGGGCATTAGAGTGCAATCTAGACCTCTTTGCTTCTCGAGTAGTCTCTGAGGCAGTGTAATAGTGTTTCATCAATATTGTTGTATTGTGGGCAGGTGCCCTCTACCTCCATATGGTGCTATTTCTTCTCCATATTCATGAGTAGGGCTTTGTGAGACATGAGCCACATGAAAGTTTTAAATCTTTCTGGCAGCTTGAGTTTCCAAATTATTTTCCAGTTTCCTAATATAGAAGTTTCTTTGTCTTTAAAAGCCATCGATATGAAAATCTAGCGGTGAGCTTCCCACTAGTCTCACGATTCCACACCCAATGGTCACTTCTTGATGCTGGATTTAGAGGGGGAATCCCACACAAGGACTTCCATGTGTTGGAGGGGAGGTTGTGAAGAATGAAGCTCCAGTCCCATTCACCTTCTAGGCTGATCATGGATGCCACCTGAAGGTCTTCTAGACCAGCCGATATGATGAAATTTGGTGCCAGTTGAAGGATGCACTTGTCAGTATGCCAAGTGTCTTCCCAATCATTTGTGTCTTTACCATCATTTATGATCTTCCTCTTGTTGGATTCAAGCACATGGATGTTTCTTCTAATGAAGGACTAAGATGAAGAGCATGATCCAAACTTGAGTCTTCCGTTGTTAATGTATTTCATGCACATACCTTTAACCTAGAGTTTGTCTGAGTTATTAAGGAATTACCATGAGTTTTTTAACATTAACACCAAATTATAAGCCCTAGCATCCTTGATTCCAAGTCTGCCAATATCTTTATTTGATGTTATTGTTTTCCCAGAGATGCAAGATGGATTCATTTGGTCTCTACCTCCAAACCAAATGAAGTTACACACATGCCTATTAATATCATCACATAGGGCAAGCAAGAGAGAGGTAGTCTGCATTGTGTATGAGGGGATCTCCTTAAGGTAGTCCTTGCCAGTGTGATTCATCCTGCAACTGATAAGTGTCAAAATGTCCAACTATTCATTTTGGGTTTTAGAGATTCTAGCACTCTGGCATGAGTGCTTTTGTTAATCATGTAGTGAATGATGGGAACCCTAAGGTAATGGCCCTTGTCCTCTATGGCAAGGCTGCCAAGGGTCTTGCCAATGCTATTCTTTAGACGATTGCTAGTATTTGTAGAGAATAAACAATGTGATTTGGATACGGACACTATTTTCCCAAATACAAAAAAGAAGTCATTCAGAACACATTTTATTGTGTTTGCGTGAGGCACATAGGGCTCAACTAGCATAAGGAGGTAATCCATGAATCAGAAATGAGACATGACTAGAACATTCTTGGAAAGAGCAAGGGGCTTCCATTTCTTCTAAGAAACTGCAATGTTGATGGCTTGATCGAGCCATTCCATGCACATCACAAAAATATAAGGGCTAAGTGGGTCCCCCTGGCGTATGCCCTAGAATGCTTTCAATGGAGAAAGAGGAACACCCTCCTATAGGATAGAGGAGGAGAAAAAGGTGATTAAATCCATAATGACTTTGATTACTTTAAGTGGGAGACCCACTTTTTGGAGTGTGTCCTTGATGAAATTCTAGTTCATTTGGTCAACTGCCTTGGAGAGATCAACATTGACAACCATCAGATTCTGTTTCCTTTTTTAAATCACATTCTATGAATTTCTTCGTGTACTAGCATAATTTTGTTAGATATTCAACGCCCCGAGATGAAACTAGATTGGGCAGGAGCGATGCACTCATTTAGGTAAGGTTTGATTTGATCAACTAAGAATTTGGTCATTACCTTTAGGCAGTTGTTTGTAAGAGAAATAGGCATGAGATCATTATAGGTTACAATGATATTGTATTTGGGAATCAAAACAATGTATGATCAGGCTAGCTCTAGACCTATGGTCTCATTACTGAAGGAAGAAGTGATTGCATTGTAGATATGATCCCAACCTTTTTGTAGAAATTCACTTTGGATTTGTCAGGGCAAACCCCTTTCAATGGGTCCATTTGGAAGAGTGCTTGCTTGACTTCTGCTGCTATTGGTAGACTACTAAGGGAGATAGGATGTGCGGGCTCAAGTCCATGGAAGGAGCCGGCATAATGTAGAGTGGCTTCTTGATTGTGTGGCTATTCATGTTGTTAGTAGGTTGTTGAAGGAAGACCAGACATGATGCTTCAAAAGGCCTGCATGAGAGATCCATTCACTTGATTGCTCTTTTAGTGTAGATATCTTGTACTTGAATCTTCTCACCTTTACATAAGACTGGAATAATTTGGTGTTGCCGCCTTTGAGATTTAGCCAATTCACATGTGCTTTATAATGCCTTTTGGCTTCTTTGCACTGCAGAATATGTTGAAGGTTTTCCTAGAGTGCAATGCATTGAAGTTCGTAGAAGAATTTGGATGAGAGGGTAATGATACATACAACTAGTCTAGCTTCTTGATGATAGTGTTCTTTTTGCGATGATGGGATTTTGAGTCAGCAACGTTCCATTTTATAATCATTAGCTTGAAGGCATTCATTGCTTCAATAATATGGATGGCGTTGTCCCAGTTGGTTAGTAGTTGTTAACAAAAGTCAGGCTTGAGCATCCAATTGGAGAGCATTTTGAAGGGCATGTTCCTAGAGTTTGCAAGTTGACCACTCGCCACTAGGATAGGATTGTGGTCAAAGTATATATGGGGGAGGAAAAACACTTTGGCGGTTGAGTTTCTCTTGAGTCAAGTTTCATTGGTGATGAGTCAATCTAGTCTTTCATAGAGACTTCCTCATTTGAAGGTGTACTATTGTCTTCTTGGAGGAATATCAACCAAGTTAGTTGTAAGGAGAAGGTCATTGAATTCAAAATCAAGTTGTGGTTGAAGAAGGTGCCACCTTCTTTTTCTGTGTGAGATAGCATAGTGTTGAAATATCATAAAATTTCCCAACTTCCATGGATGGATTTGGAGATGTCAGTCTGCCTTTACCATATGAAGTTTCCTTAGTGTGGAATTAGGACTACTGTAGATGAAGGTTATGAAGGACATATTGATCATGCATTGTATAAGATGTTTGTAGTTTGGAATTATCTCCACATAGAAATGATGTGTGTTTGAGAGCAGCCAAATTCTACCTAAGAATCTTGAGGCCTCGAAATGGTGCGAAGAAGAGAATTCCATACATTGGAGATTGAGAATGCTCTTCTACTATTGCATATTGGCTCCAATATAGAGATGAGGGAAAGGTGGTGAGTTGTTTTTAAATATCAAACATAGATAATCTTATTATCAGGGCACACATCTTGGATGTTTCAACTAATAGAGTTCATTGGAAAAAAATGGAGTGTGAAGGTCAAGCAACCACAAACTAAAGACCAAACCTAGGTTCTCCACTCTCCTCCTCCATGTCTCCAACAGAAGCATCTGAGCTGAAATCTTTCCAAGCCTCACTGATTTTGTGACTGTCGGGAGGCTCCACTACTTTTCCTTTCTTTTTGGTTTGGTCAAGGCTACTTGAGATAGTAACATGTTGATAGATAACTCTTATGTTCCTGAGATCGACTCCCCCTTTACAAGGTTGAGGTGTACTTGTAGAGTTCTAGGCTACAAAGTCATATGTGGACTTAAAGTTGGAGTTGGTCCCAAGATTGGCTTGGCAGCGTTCAACAATATCATCACCTTCAAGGTTTATAAGTGTATTATCAACATGGATGTTTTTCTCTTGGTGATGACGGGTGTGGCTATGATGGTCTGGGGAGCATCAACATTTCTCTCCTTTTCTGTGTTTGATTGAACCTTCTTGGGATTTCTTTTGTTTTATATAGTTTGCTATTTGTTGGGGTTGTTCTTCTGGTTGGATCGAGTCATCCTCAGAGATTGGCACTGAGTGTTCCTCATGGGTGTCATCTTGGTTCACCTTCCTATTCCTCACCTAATCACCATTGTTGCTGTCATCTTTATTTTGTTTAGGTTGTCTTCTTTTTGTCTTCTTGCAATGCATGGCCATGGAAAAGGGGATGACATACTGGGAATTATCTCCTAGACTACTTGTGGTGGCTTCTTTATCCAAAACATGTGTTCATTTTTTGTCTTCGTGGCCCACCCTTCAACACTTCATGTAGATGTAGGAAAGGCTTTCATATTTGATCTTCTAGATCTCATCTCTGATGAAGACTACAAGCAGAAGAGGTTTCATGGTGTCAACCTCTACGACTATCCTTGTAAACTTGCCCCAGTTTCCCAAGGATGTTCTGGTATCGATTTTGAGGGTTTTTCCTATTAGGTCACTGACCCCCAAAGAAGTTGGTTTTTTTTCCCCAAAGAAGTTGGTTTTAGTAGAGAGAATTCATAAATCTGGGATCCTAGTCCATACAACTAGTTTCCTTTGTATGGGATCAGAGGTCCTAAAGTGTGGCGATCACAATTGAACTGATAAGTAATTATCGAGTAGGGTTCGTGGACCTCCCATTAGGACTTACACATAATCTTCATTGCAGAGTAATTGGACTATGTAATATCCATTGTCTAGATCTATGGTACAAAATTGGTTCTGCAAATTTCATAGGATGGAGAGATTATTGATGAGGGCACTATATCTGATGTTGATTCAACCACATTGATAACCAGTAAGAGCTTCCATGGTTCTAACAGTGGTTGATGATCTTCCTCCCGGATAGAGATGGAGGAGATTGCCTTGCCAGTATCTATGATTAAGTCAAAACTCTTTAGATGATCTACCGAAACAACAATCCTCATTTGTTGGGGTGTTTTGACATTAAAGGATGCATCTTTAAAGGACCTCTGGTGCAATTGGATTCTAGGTTCGACATGTTTCTGCATAGATTTTTCGTGCTAGTTTCCTCTGCATCTAGGAACTTAGTGTCTTGCATAGTGTCTAGGGGTTTGTCTTGGCTAGGAGGATCCCTTCTAGTAGCACCATTAGAGTGCCCATCGTCTCTACGATACATCTCTATGGTTACAATCAATGTAACAAAAGTTTAGTTAGAAGGGACATTTGTCTCCCCCTCCCTTAAATAGCTACCATAATTTGGATAATCAAAGGAACTATAAATACAATGTGCAACAGGAGGTTTCAAACCCGAGTCTCCTGGAGAGGATGGATTGAGCTGGACCATCTGCATTACATTGGTCATTTTTTGGTTTTTTGACCTTTAGGATTAATTGATATTTGAACTGAGCTCTTTTGATGGTGATTTTCATGATTATTTATTTGTGGATCTACAACTGTCCCTTGTGTAGGATATTTGCACCCTTAAACTATTCTTGGTTTTCACCTTTGTTTATCATTTTTGGGTAGGCATCACTTTTGTTAGTTTGCTCCCTAGCTGCTAACTAGACATATGGGTGGTCGTGGGTATCATCAAATAGGGAAGCTTTGGGGTCCTGGCCACTTCTAACAAGCAAGCTAGAATTATGGTTGTACTTTGAAGATCTCATAATGTTGGTTCTAAAATAGCGTTGTCTCATTTTATTCTCACTCACATGCACTTTAGGATCAACTTCTCGACTCTTCACCCATACTATTACTATTCCAAGTTAAACACACTTACCTTTGGAGTTCTTAGTGATGGGCTCCATAAAAAGGAGGTGCATAGTGGTGATATAGACAATCCAATCATTTAAAAAAATAGTTTATCTAAGACCTCAATTCCTAGGATGTTCTAATCTTCTCCACTTAAATTCTTGACTTCCTTGTCAAATCCTAGGACATTATAATCTCATCGATTTAAAATCTTGACGTCCTTGTCAAGACTCAACTATATGACCTCATGATATTTCCTCATTTAAATATAGATTCAGATTGGCCCACGGACACCCTACTTCTGATCACGGATACCAACATAAGGGTGGCTATTTCACCATATATAGCCATTTCCAACATGCCTAGACCGCACGATTCAAGACCGACATGCAACATGTCCATGTGGGCCCCACCTACAAGAGGGGTTATGGATCTAATGTCATTTGTAATGCCTGGGCCCAATGACCATGGATCTAGTAGAGTTTTAGGAATAACAACTATCCCCATAGACCACCAATAGTCTTAACTGTGTGCTTTGTGCTCACTCACATTCAAATCGAGATCAACTTCCCGACCAATCACCCATTGTAGTATTGCTCCAAGATAAGCACAATTAATTTTGGAGTACTTAGTGATGGCCTCCCTGAAAAAGAAGTGTACCTTGGTGATATGGGTAGTCCAATAATTCCTTTTAAGATATTTTTTTTCCAAAGTCTCAAACCCTAGGACGTTATATTTCTTTTTTTTAAGTGAAGTCGGGAGGCTATCTTATTCATCCCACCCTCTCCTTGGAAGCAAATCCAAAAATAACTTACAAGCACTAATTAAACATTTAGAATTAAATGAGGTAGTACTACTACCCTTAAAGTGGTCATTAACTAAGAGATTAAGGATCTCTTCAGTGGGTGAATAATAGCTCCTGTACTTGGTGGAGCAATGGTTTTTGTATTTGGCCAAGCCATCAGCGACTTGAGTTCCTTCTCTATGTACATGTCTCACCTGCCAACCGACTTTCTTCAGACTATGTATTTTCCATAGGGTCTTCGCATATCTTGGAGATTCCTCTATAGCTCCATTTAACATGCTAACCGCTAACTTTGAGTCTGACTCTATGGCAATGGTTTAAAGGTTATTCTAGCCCACAATCTCCATAGCTAAATAGATGCTCACCATTTCTGCCTCTATTACATCCGAGGTCATTTGGTTTATAGTAGCTCTTGCTACCCATGTACCTGCGTCGTCCCTAATCACCACTGTAAAAATAGACTTAGATCCCTTTAGTGCTACATCACAATTGAATTTGAGGGACCCCGATTCTGGTGGCTGCCACTTATGCTCTCCTATAACATGTTCTGGTTGGTTATTCTTGTGGAAAGCTTCCAATTGTGCCAACGTTTCCTTCTTTACAAACTGCACCTGTCGAGAGAACCCATCCACCTCTCCATTGAAAGTATGCTTGTTTCTGTAGGTCTAGATATGCCAACATGTTGTTAGAAACCAAACAATGTCTTCGTCATTACCTGTTAGATGAGTTTCTAGCCACTCCTTCACGTTTTGGGTGATGAAAAAAAATCTGATTTTGCTCCTTCTAGTAACTGGATCCAGACCCCCTTAGCGAAGGAGCAGTCTCACATAGCATGAATCGTTGTTTCGTCATCGTTCTTGCACCTTGGACATAACCTGTTGGTAGCCATGTCCCTTTGCACTCTCCTTGCATTTGCAAGTAGTGCCTCATGCATTAAGAGCCAAGCAAAAGTTTTGATTCTTCTCAAGAAGTGTGGAAAGGGCCCAGAGGCAAAGCATCAAGAATAGTTGCAGGTATCAAGCCACCGAGAACCTGAGGAAGTACTTTGGCATGCCAGTGATACATAATCGGGTGAACAAAGATACCTACAGTGAAATCCTAAACAAGGTTAGCAATAGGGTAAATGCATGGTCTGCCCGGTGCCTTCTTTAGCGGGAAGAATCACCTTGGCCAAGGCTACTACTCTAGCTACCTTACCCACCTATGTTATACAGACAACAATTTTGCCAATGCAACTATGTGATAGGATCGATAGAGCGATCTGAAAATTCATATGGGGAGGTTCTCACAAGACAAACCCAGTGACATTAGTATCCCGGGACAAAGTCACCTTCCCCAAGAATGAGGGAGGAATCGGTCTAAAAAGAATGAGGGAGTGGAATGCTGCTTTGCTAAGAAAACGTGCTTGGGAACTCAGCTCTAACAGAAATTCAGTATGATGCAATGCAATGAGAGACAAATACAAATGGGCACAAGCTAATCATAAGGGCATCTCTAGGCTATGAAGTGCAGCGGTGCACCCGAAGGAGTTTGTTGAAGCCAACTCTTACATGATCCCCATGAATGGAAGCAATACGTTTGTATGGACAGACAGATGGTGGCGAGGAGGGCCTTTATTGGGAGAACACGTCCTCAAGCCAATACCATCTGATTTATCTGACCTTAGAGTCGAATCGCTGGTGAACTTACAGGGGAAATGGGATGAGGAATTCCTTAAGGAATGGATCCCACAACACCTCGTGAAGGCTATACTGAAACTCAAAACACCAGTGGAGGAACAAGGTGAAGATATTAGAGTTTGGGAACATACAGTGGAAGGAGGCTTCTCTACGAAGTCTATGTATTACAAAACATCAGATGTTAGGAACAAACCAATAGAAGGGAGGTGGAAGGACATCTGGAAATATTACTTTTTTAGTAACATACAAGCCTAATCTCTTGTATTTATTTCCCATATTTTGATATTTGATAGCATAATGTCCTAAACCATGATGTCTACAACACTTCTTAAGTTTTTTTCAACCAAATATTAGGTAACCATGTTCTCAGTAAAAGAGGAATAAGACATGTTTTTTCCAAATCTTTTTTTACATAAGGTTTCAAGTGACATATTCAGAAAAATATGCCTAAAGAGTTTTAACTACTAAATAATATTTTAACATTCTAATTTTCATCAAGAGTTTTTGATCGGTAAAGTGAAGTTCCCGCACACGATGCATTTCTTGTATTCTCTTTTTTTGTCCTCCTTGCTTGTTTGTTTTTTGGCCATTGATCTCACATACAATTGACTCCCCCCTACAACACCTAATCTCCCATCCTCTTGAATGTAGTAACATAAGTTTGTATGTATGTTTTTTACAAGGACATCTTATTTTCTATCATGGATATGATATCAGGCCCTTGGCGTTCTAAACTATTTGATGAAAGATCATTTTTATGCTCATTGGGCATGGAACAAGAAAAATAAATTTTTATTATATGTTTTCTTTATTGTTTTTTGTTAATGAGAAGTGTAGGGATTTTACCTTGGAAAAAGGTAGTGGCATCATGATCGCCAATTCCAGGTGGAGGAATGATAGCCATTTCATTTTTGGTCGAGTTAGAAGAACGCCCATAATCGTGATCAAGCTCATTGAACAACATCATGTACAACTACCTTGGTGAACAGTAATGAGGCCATGATCCCCACATACAGGTGGAAGAATGATAGCCATTTCATCATTGGTCAAGATGGAAGAAGGCCCACAACTGTGACTAAGCTCATTGAACAACATCATATAAAGATCATTCTACCCAAATGGGTCGAGGAAGAACAAACTATTTTCACTCATATTGAGGTGCGCCATATGTTTCTATACTCCCTAAAAGGTCATAGGATGATCTTTCAAGTGCCTATGAAAAAGCATGTATCAGTCACATTGCTTTACTTATACAACGTCTAGAAAAACTATTACATTCATCACTGATGGTCCATCACATATGACAGTATTGATATATATATATATATATATATATATATATATCTTTAGTTGTTTTATTTCTTTAATTCTATTTTTTACTTAGTCTTATGTAATATGGGCCTAAGTATAATAGGCCCATTAGGGTTTTCTATGTGCTTCCTTGTTGTTTTCCCTCCTATTTATATGATAAGGTTGTTCTCCTTTTGGATATAGATAGATGGCTGAAATCAAAAGACACATCACAACACTTTCTTATAGTGAGAAACAAGCGGTGGTTAGCGATTGTCAGATGCTCTAAATTTCAAAAACAATGTAAAATGAAAGCTATGGTCAACTGTGTTTTTGGTAATGCCTTGGTAGCGGTTGACCCCTTGCCTGTGTTTTTCTATCTCCATCTGGGATATCGCCACTACCTTGCCAAATGTAGGATTAGACAATGACCCAGCTGAGCTATGACACTCATTGACAAACAAGATGGCAAAATTTTTACATGACTTTGAGGTCACCGTAGAACATGAAGAGGTTTACTTTATGGTGGCTTTTTAGTTGTGTCTTGTAGATCCATACCTATATAGGTTGTTGTTATATTCTCATATGTTGATCATTGTATATCCCCATATCATTTAAATTGTATGTTGGGTAAATTTTATTCATGACAATGCTTAGAGATTGTCAAACCAACCATGGCAAGAAACGAAAACAAAGACCAGACAGTAGGCTGGCAGTGCAAAGTGTGATGTGACTTTTGATTTATGTAACAACTGTTAAAGTCTAAACAAAGACTACATGTTAATGATTTGTCATTTCTAAATTGTTTTTTCAAAACTAGTTATGAAATTAAAAAATATTCAGGAGTATATGTTATATAAATTTTTGTTGTGGGGGATTTTATCCATAATTTTCATATTTATTTTTATGAATTATAAAGTAGTCTATTTTATTCGAATTTATACTATATTTTAAATAGTGTGAGAGGTATTGTATGTTATTTATTAATATTCTTAATTATATGTTACTATTATTCAAATAAGAAAATACTGCAATAGCATAGACGGGTTTGATTATAATTTGACTCTTTAGTTTAACAAATTATGAATAAGTACTTGTATATAATCTAATAATACTATATGAAAGGGAGAAGGAAGGCTAGATGCTTTTTTATTTTTTCTTAAATTGCATACTGATCCTTGTCTTATTATATAGTAAAGGTCATGACAAGGTTGCATTGAACTTTTTATCATTACTATTTTTTATTTTACTAAATTATAAAATAGTCCCTATAGTCTAATAACAATACAAGAAAGATCTTGACATGTATTGTACACAACCTTTTATATATTTTTATTATAAAGTAGTGTTTTATTTTAGTAAGGCAGAGGATCATTGAATGGTGTGGATGTAATTATTTTCTTTGCTAGAATTTTTCATTGTGTATTCTAATAGGACTATATGAAAAGACGTATGGGGTTTTGGATGTGACTTTTTGTATGGATTTTCAAAATTATTGATTTCTCCTTGTCTTACTTTATATGAAATGTCATGGCTTGAGTTACACTTACTTTTTCCATTGATAGTATTTCTTCTATTTTCTAAATTCTAATGTACTCCACATATTCTTATTTAAACTACAAAGAAAGAGTGTGAGAGGTATTGCATACATTTTTTTATATTATCGGTTATAACATACTTTATTCCAGTAAGACATCCTTTTGATATCATCGAAGTGTTTGGATAAACTGGTTAAATTAGAGATTGGTCCTTACGTATACTAAGAAATATTTAGATAGGCGATAGGAGTTGTTAAAGGTAATTTTTAGCCTTTAATTTCTCAAATTATAGATATATCCATATCTTATTATGTATGAAAGGTCATGGGAATGGTTTCATTCACTTTTTATCTGTAGTGATTTGTATTACTAATTCAACATCACTTTTCTAATAAGTTTTTTGTGTACCATCACAATGGAAGTTGACTCCTACCGCTCTATGCACTCACACTATATTGGGTCTAGAGAATGCACAAATAGGGTTGGAGGATCTAGATGATGTGGCTTTAATGATGTGAGACTATAAAGGATCTGGTCGGTGATGTTGCCAATACCTAGAAGCATGCATCATTGCTTTCATCCCATGCTTCTCTTTTAAGTGCTCTTTTTCTTCTTCCTTGATATTGTGCCTCCCATGACATTACTCAAAATAGTTTCAAAGATGTATTTTCCTTATAACCTATATTTATGGACAAGTAATTTCCTATTAATTTTGATCTTGTCTCTTCCTTAGCTTGATTAGGCAAATAAAAAACACACTTATGATCTATAAAAGAATCTATCATTGGAAAACATGTGTAATGAACAGAATATAAGTAATATATAAGTAAACACATTGATGATTTTCTCTATAATTTTATGTTCTATTTTCTAAGTTACAAAATAGTACTTGTATTCTAACGTATACTACATAAGAAAGAGTGTATGAGGTATTGTATGCATAGTTTTTGATATTGTTTTACAAATTAGTCTTTAATTCCAATAATACAACAATGGAGAACATAGAAGCTTCTAGATGAAATTTTCATTTTAATTTTGACTCCCGATAAGGCCTTTTGTATTATAAACATATTTTACATAAGGTTGTACGAAGAGTTTAATTAAAATTTTTTCTTAAGTTTTTCAAAATAGAGATTATCCCTAATTTATATGAGAGGTTCTAGTAAGGGTTGCATGCCTTTAGTTTTTTGAATTACTAATTTGACCTTATTCATCGAAGTAAAGTAGGAAGTTTGGCCAAAATGGTCCAAGAGCTCTCAGTCTCCTTCTCTTCATGCTCTAAATCCTCTCTAGAATAGGTTTCTAGTGAGAGAGAGAGTATCATTTAGGGATCTTGTGGTTCTTCCTCTTCACAAAGTTTCTCCTCTCACCATTTGGTCTAGTGGTGGACAACAGGTGGTGCAAAAACCAGAGTATTCAGTTCAATACACAACTAGTGAGTGGAGTTGGTCACTAATCCTTAGGGTTGTGCTCCATTCCTGGATCTATGTACTAATGATCACCATTCTTGATGTGTCATCTTCCCTACGGTGAGTAGTCACCAAAACCATTGCCTAATAGTAGTGTTGACCATGAAGATATTCAAGATGAAAGTGAAGAAAGGCTCACGCATCACCATCTAGAGAGAGTGTCAAGAGGAGTTGGGTATCAATGGGATTTATGTGGAGGAATAAAGTTGGAATTGTACTTCCCATCTGAAGAGGTCCTCTCCATGGAGAAAATGTCACCCCCTGAACTCACCACCCTCACTATAGGTCGGTCACACACCTTTTAATGCTGGGAAAAATGTAAAACTATCCCCTTTACGACAAAACCCCCTCCCTTTGTCCCTATTATAACCAGAGACAAGCTCATGATACATTTTGTTGTCCTATCATGGCAAAGGCCTTACCTTCATATTCTATCTATGCACTCAAAGTGGATTAAGTCTTGAGGATCTATGAGGTTGGATTGACCTCAAGTAACTGGCTAGACTCCTCGTTCATTTTAATATGTGAAGCTAGCTATAAAAACTTCAAAGATCCTAGTTGTTAGATCCCTAACCTGGTTTTATACTTAAACATACTTTTCTGATTTAATTAGGTGCCTAGTCTCTTAATTAAATTTTGATATCAATTGATTAAGCTATATTTCCAATTTTCTACAAACTAGACCAAATTTATGTACTTGTATGGACCTATATGCAACTTTCCCTTTTCTAGGGATACAACTACAATTTAACACATGTAAATTTTTCTTCCTGGTATTCTTCATAATCTAATGAAGTTAGTCTTATATGAATGCTTTGGAACCTTGTAGCATAAAGGTACCAACGCTAGATGTTTATTCTTTGTGGAAGTAAAGGTATTTGCACCTTCCCATGCTTGTTTGGGTTCAACAACTAATGGTTGTTTTGCACTCTCAACAACTGATGGTTTTCCTTGAGGTCTACAAATCTATGCGTGTACTAGATTGCAATCTAATGGTTTTCCTTGAGGGCTGCAATTTGATGGTTGCACCAATTTGCAATTTGATAGTTTTCCTTCAGGGTTGCAACTCTATGGTTTCACAGGTTTGTACTCCGATGGTTTTCCTTGAGGAATGAAACTCAATGGTTGCACTGGTTTGCATCCAATGGTTTTCCTTGAGGGATGCAACTCAATGGTTGCACTGGTTTACAAACAAATGTTTTTTCTTAAGGATTGCAACTCGATGGTTGCAGTGGTTTGCAAACTAATGATTTTTCTTGAGGGTTACAACTCGATGGTTGTACTTGTTTGCAAACCAATAGTTTTACTTGAGGGTTGCAAATCAATGGTTTTTTTGGTATGCAAACCAATGGTTTTCCTTGAGATATGTAAACTAATGGTTGTACAGGGTGTGTAAACCAAAATTTTTCCTTGAGGAATGAAAATCAATGGAGGTTGTACAAGTAGATGGAAAACTTGACCGTTGATCAATGGTATAGTAGTTTTGACCTTTGACCTCCTTTCTCTCTTCTCATAGCTATAAATAGCCCTCCCATCAGAAACCATCAGTTGATGAAGGAGGAGCTTCTCGAGGTCAAGGTCTTGCTAGATTGTGGTTGCATTTTGCTGTAGGACTTGGATCTAGCTCTTCTAGGACGGATCGAAGCCTACTTACCTAGTTCCTTGCTTATTACACATAAGATCTTCTTCCCTAATCTTGTTTTCTTGTTTTATTCTTTCTTCTATCTTCTTCCATGGAAAGAATCTATGGTGTTCCTTTCTATAAACTTGAGCATATGGATGAATAACCCTCTTTATTTTATCTTTTTCCCTAGATCTACCCCGTTCTTGAAGATAGGAGCTATCTTGGAGCTTTTGGAGTATAGAGTTTGGGTCTTTCCTTCCTTTATTCGAGATTTATTTCTATTTAGACGTTCTTCTTCACCTTAAGATGAGTGATATAACCTCTTATAAATTTCTTGCCTACTCATAACTTGTTTTATGTAAATCTTGTTCTAGGAAATCTGTAATATGGGAAAAGATGACCTTTTGTGCACTAATGAGATAAGAATGATGATGACACAAGTTCATATGCCTTCTTTCGACCCTATACACATTTTTTCTTCTGTAAGTGAGGTTTTTCTTGTACATGCAAGGTCTAACATCTGAAAATACTATTGTTATGACTTCTAAAAATGTCATATATGTGTTGTTTTGGTACCCAATGTACATAAGTCCGACCCACACATTAAGACTTACTATATAGTGGTTATAATGATTTTATTCACTATTTTGGTTCTAAAATGATAATGGGACAAAATCATAATACAAAAAGTAACTCATTCATACTTGGATTTGAACATATGAATATCTAATTCTTGGAAATACCATAACTTTTATGTCTGATGGAATTTTATGCTGATTTTTTTTGATACCTTTTTTGTGACTAGTTAAGCTCTCAATAAAATTTGAGAGGATAGTGATGTTCCTACATGAAGTTATTACTACTTTTCTTAAATGACATCTGGGGCTATTATGCACCCTAGTTTGGGATCTAGTCCTTTTTATGGATGGGAATGGATGAACATACTATGATGGAGTATCATAGAATTGATTTCATATGTTCGATATATTTGGAAGTTGTATTCTACAAATTTTTTGTAAGCATACTATATGATCTTGTATGAAAATTGGCTGATGCAATCAAGATACCTAAAAACTTAACTAATCAAGTATAACCCTAATCATGTACCGTCTGAGACCATAGAGCTATTTCAGTGTCATAACTTGCTGGATAGTGAAATGAGTAATCCCAAGAGGAGCTCAAAGTCATATAATGCTGAGTATGTGTAGGTACAGGGAGGTATATCTCTGTCATTCTAATCCTAAGGTTTTAGAGAGGTTGAGGACATGTCTCAGAGTTGATATGTGTTAAGAGCAAATGCGGTCATAACTTAGATTTGAGGGTTTATACCCTAGTTTCTAGTATCATAACCTATCTACCCAACACAAACTGATTGTTTCAGTAGTTTGGCTGATGTACTAGTATAGTTGTTACTCATACTAACCAAGGGGATGAGATCTCAGGATTCTAGACATCCTAGATCTTATATGAGGATGATTACAACTTATTAGTGGTCAAGTAGTTTGAGTGGTAAGCCTTAAAATACCTAGGGATTAATAAAATATGTAATCCTGTAATGTAGTATATCTATTAGGATTACTTAGCAGCTGACATTGGATGATGATCCTTTCTTTGTTTCTTTTAATCTATAGATGACTTATAATGCAGTAAGAGAAATCGACTTTACTATGAATCTAACTATGCATGTTCTTATGAGTAAGTTATATAATCTTTAAACCTTGTAATATTATCTACTTTATCTGTACATCACCTTTTTGTAAGCAATAGATGCTTTTAGAAGTTATATTTCTTTCTAGGACATGGGTTTCACCTCGTAGGACACCACATCTATTTATGTGATCATCAACAACAACATCATATCCATGGTATAGAGGAGGAGTAGTTTAGAGATCCGCCGAGGAAGAAGGTTGGTGGGTTGTTTAGTGAGTCCTAGAGTCATCCTTGTGCTCTCTGGTCCGGGTGGGGAAGTTTTGTAAATGTTGTATACCGACTCAAGATTTTGATAGTGTATATGCTATCTACATGATGTAAATATTTGGACAATATCTTTTGTAAATAGGTTGTGGCTGAGACCACAAAACAAATATAAAGATACCTGATATAGTTGTTTTGTTTTGCAAGATGATGGACCTTGGTGCTAATGTTCTCTAGTATGAATGAAAAAAATTATTTGGTTTTAATTCTGCACCTTTTTAGTAATATGATTAATTAGTGATCGATTCACATTTTGTTTTTGAATAATCTCATTTAGCGCGATGGGATGCCACGTTTGGTGGTATCAGAGTCTTAGGATCACTATGTATACTGGGATATAGGACTTAGGTTATTGTGTATATTCTTAGGTAATCCAACATATCTGGCCATAGTTTATGGTTATGCATATATGCTTAAAGAATATAAAGAGAATGCAGAGAATATCTTTGTGGTGATAGGAGGTGGTGGTAGGAGATCGAGAGATGGAGGAAGAGTATCTAAGATGGGGACAAGACAACCACTCTCACCTCCGTCTAACCCTTTGACCATGGCTGATCCAACTTTTCAGTCTATGTTTGGACAACTTATGACAATGATTACGCATTTAGTGGATAGGAAACCTACATCTTAATCAAGGAAACATGTTCCCAATGCGGAATCTCATGGTCCAGGGAATACCTTTGAGAGGTTGAAGTTGATTGGAGCCACTAAGTATGAGGGCACAAAAGACCCAACCGATGCAGATATGTGGTTGATAGAGATGGAATAGGAGTTTAAGATTCTGAACATCTCTGAGGAAGTAAATGTGAAGTAGGGACCTACCTTGTGAAGGGTAGTGTTGGCCATTGGTGGGCCATAGAGGAGGAGAAGAGACAATATGAAGTAGTCAGTTGGGAGGAGTTTCGACAGAAGTTTGTCTGCGGTTACTTCTTAGAGACGTGTCTGGAGAAGAAGATGGCTTAGCTTGAACAATTATACCAGGGATCGTGGCCTATTAGTGACCATGCGGTGAAGTTCATGGAGTTGTTGAGGTTTTTTCCTCACATGAAAACCATAGAGAGGGACAAGAGCAGAAGGTTTGGAAGGGTTTGAATGCTGATTTGTTAAGGACAACTCTACTTTATAGGTCCAAGAGAAGTTTTCTACATTTTTGGAGTTTATGAGGATAATAGAGAGGAAGGTTGTAGAGCAGCGAGAAGACAATACTAGGAAGAGATCTGCTCAGTTCCAAGGACCATCATCCAACAACTTTAAGAAGTCAATGTTTTCTTCACCACAACACCATCCAAGGTCGACTTTTTATAAAACAAGGACACATGAGCAACCACAGTGGTCCCCTAATAAAGGAAGAGGTTGTAGTTTTCCGCTAGTTGGGGTGAACAATTTAGGTTTAATATCTATGATAAGGTCATCTAGGCTGCATTATGATAGAAGAACTTCCTTTAAGTGCATTCAAGTTGGGCATGTGAGATTTTCTTTCCCCATGAAGAATTAGGAGGTTACACAGTAGCTAACACAAAACCAGTAGGGCTCACAATAATAATAGTACAGTAGTAGTGGAAACATAGGCCATGGATAGACATCATAGGTAGGGTCCTCAGGACTAGCAAGAAAAGGTTGAGGAAAATAATAAGCAACAACCAAATTCTATGCTATGAGTCAGCCAGAAGGAATGGCCAACTCACGAGTTGTGACAGGTCCGATGGAACTTTTTCATTCTGAATTATCTACTTCTACCTTTGTATCTATTTTAGTTGACCCGGGTATGACACACTCTTTTATCACCAAGTAGGTGATAAATAGTTGTAACTTTCCTGTTTATAGAAGGGATGATAGGCTCTTGTTAGAAACCTCTTTGGTTAGTTTTTCCATGTTGTAGGAGGCATGTCCATCTAACATTCTTTCTTTTTCAGGATGCAACATTCAAGTGGATCTTATGCCACTTGATATGCATGGATTCCATGTGATCCTAGGGATGGATACCTTGAAGATCCAAAGTTACAAAATTTTGTGATGTCGATGTGTCTTGGACTTTCCAAGGAGATAGGAAGATTCTTCCTACCTATCTTGTATCAGCTATGATAGAAAAGAAGTTGATGAGACAAGGACATGAAGCTTTCTTAGCTCTTTTAGTGGATACCATGGTAATGAGTTTTAGTTTCCAGGATGTACTTGTGGTGTGTAAGTTTAAGGATACTATTCCAGATGAGTTTTCTGGTGTTCCACCCCCTAGAGAGATTGATTTTGAAATCAATCTAGTTCTTGGAATGCAACCCATAGCTTATGCACCCTATAGGATGGCACTAATGGAGATGAAGGAGTTGAAGAAAAAGTTGCAAGAGTTTCTAGAGAATGGTTTGATACAACCAAACACTTCTCCTTGGGATGCTCCGATGTTGTTCATGATGAAGAAGGATGATTCAATGAGGCTTTGTATAGACTGTCGACATTTGAAAAAGGTCACAATGAAGAAAAAGTATATGTCGTCGAGGATAGATGATCTGTTTGACTAGTTGAGAGGTTAAATAATATTTTTTAATATATACATGAGGTTAGGGTATCATCAATTGAGGATCAAAGCGGATGACATACTTAAGACTATTTTTAGGACTAGGTATGGTCATTATGAGTTTGTGGTTATGTTATTTGGGCTAACTAATGCACCAACAACTTTTGTGGACCTGATGAACAATGTTCATACTATATCTGGATCACTTTGTGGTGGTGTTCATTGATGACATCTTGATATACTCCATGGACAATCATCATCTTGATCGACATCTTTGTCAAGTGTTGGAGTTGTTGATGAAGCATCAGTTGTTTGTTAAGTTTAGTAAGTGTAAGTTTTGGCTAACCAAGGTGTCTTTTCTTGGTCACGTCATCTTTTCAAAGGGTGTTTGTGTAGACCCTAAGAAGGTGGAGTGAGTGTTGGGGTGTGAGCAACCCAATACATTGACTGTGGTTCAAAGCTTCCTAGGTCTAACTGGTTACTATAGGAGGTTCATTAAGAGCTTTAATGCAGTTGCTCTACTTTTGACCAAGCTAAATAGGAAGGGTGTTCCTTTTATTTGTGATGACAAGTGTCAAAATTCTTTTCATTTGTTGAAAGAGAACCTGACAAGTGCTCCACCGTTAGTGTTGAAAAAGCCTAGACCAGGCTACATCATTTTTCATGATGCTTTGAAGAATGAGTTGGAATGCGTGCTGATGCAAGATGAGAAGATGATTTCTTTTGCCTCTCAAAAGCTTAAGAAGCATGAGGATAACTATCCAATTCATGACTTGGAGTTAGTAGATATGGTTCTTGCCTTGAAGGTTTGTAGACACTATCTATGTGGGGAGAAGTTCCAAAACCTTCACTAATCCCAAGAATCTTCTAGTATATCTTCGCAAAGTATTGAGCTGAAAATGAGGTCGAGGAGATGGATGAAGTTGATCAAGGACTATGAATATAAGATAGAATACCACCCTGAAAGGAAAATCTAGTAGTTGAAGGATTGATTAGTTAGTCATCATCATCATCTACATGTAAAGCATAGTTGCACTCCATGGAGGTTTCATAAGCAGGACATGTGAATATTACATAAGCAGATGAATGTATAGTTGGAGGTCTCCTTGTTGGAAGGTTTGTTGGCATAGTTATAGGAAAAGCTGACTTTGATACAACTAATCAAGGATGCATAGAAGAATGGTAATATAATATAGACGATCAGATCAAAGTTGGGTGGCGGGAAACTTGATGGCTTTCATGAGTTAAATGATGGGACAGTGAGCTTCCACAATAGAATGTTGGTTCCTGACATTGGCTGTCTAAGGGAGATGGTAGTTGAGGAGTATCATTTCTCAATGTGCACAATTCATTTTGGCATTACAAATATGTATTATAATATGAAGGATCTGTACTGGTGTCTAGGTGATGTGGTAGAGTTTGTGGCCAAGTGTCCATTTTGTCAATAGGTCAAAGTGGAGCAACAAGCCTGCATGGACTTTGCAGCCTTTGCTAATTCCACCGTTGAAACAAGATCAGATAACCATGGACTTTGTGGTTGGCCTTCCAAGGATAGCCAAATGTCATGATTCCATTTGGGTGATTTTCAATCGGTTGACAAAGTAAGCTCACTTTTTTTTCCAATCAATATTACCTACACTACACAGAAGTTGGCACAATTCTATGTTGATGAGATAGTTTGTTTGCATGGCATACCAGTTTCTATAGTGTCTGATAGAGGCCCTCAGTTTACGAGCATGTTTTGGGAGTGTCTACATACATAGTTAGGGATACAATTTAGGTTCATGATAACCTCCCATTTTGTGATGTTATCTTACTAGTTTTTTCTTAGTTTTCCATACTCTTTCTTAGATAAATTAGATAGAATAATAACCTTTCCATTTTATTGTGAATATACCAATAAACTGATATTTTCCCCCTTTCTCTTACATAAAAACACAAAAAAAATTGTAAAAGAACTCAACCGGTCCCAAGACTGTCAAGAACCCCAAACAGTTTCCAAACCATGAAGAGCTCAAACGGTCTCCAAGCCGTTAAAGACCAAAACGGACCCAAGACCGTGAGGACCCAAATGGTTCTAAGACCGTGAGGGCCCAAATGGTCCCAAGACCGTATCAAAGCCAAACGGTCCCAAGACCGTATGAAGCCAAACAGTCCCAAGACCGTATGAAGTCCAAACTCTCCCAAGACCGTATGGAACCCAAATGATAACAAGACTGTATGAAGTCCAAACGGTCCCAAGACCGTATGGAACCCAAACGGTCCCAAGACCATATGAAGTCCAAACGGTATCCAAATTGTGAGGATCCAAATAACCCAAGATCGTTCAAGATCTCCTCGAGGCCTATAAATAGGACCAAAGGGGTCCTCATTCAGGGAGATTCTGGGATGCCCAAAGGCTGAACCAATTATTGCATAGCTATTTCAACCTTCATCCATCACCCCAAGGCTGCCAGTCTAAGATCCACACTCCATCCTCAAGCTACTTTCTCTCTCATCGACAAACAAGGTGGGAAGTGAAGGATTCATCACTAAGGCAACTATGTAGAGTGAAGATAGTTTCTCTCTACTCCAAGGGGTCAACCTTCCTCCTTCCTATGCAGAGATGATGTTTTCTTTCTCTCTTCTTTCCTCCTTCTTTGTCCTTGACATGAGTGAGTAGTTCCATACACTAGGGTATGGGGAGTAGCCCCGCTACCCATGTTTTCATTTCATGCATTGTAATTCATGAGTTTGCAAGAAAGAACCACTATCTTTTCAGTTCAACACCAATCGTTTAATGAATACTAGTTGCTTGATCACCAACCTATGTTATCTATTATCTACTAGTGCAAATTGTCTACATTTGTGCTTTTAGATTTGATTATCGATTGTATGTTGGTTCTTGATGTATGTAGTCACCATATATCTGTTTTGGTATCTAGAAACACTTTTCAAAGAGTGGAGTAAACTCACCTCCAGCATTGTACTTTCATACTATGAAATGGAATCAGTTGATGTATGGAAGTACAACTTTGATAGGTTGAGGAACTCAATTTGTGAAGGAAGTGATGCAAAGTAAGTGACCATTCGTTTGGGGATGGTTGGCATTGCAATACTTCCACATTTCTCATAGTTAGCTATTTGAAAGAAAGCTAAGTCTACAAAGATACTAACTGATTAGACACCTTTTTGCAAGCCATGTTATTATGTTGCATGTTATGATCCATGTATAGCGGTGGTGAAACTTGATCACATCCTAGTGGTTTCCAAATATTGTTTACAACCTTAACTTTACTTTCCTGCCATTTAATTTGCTTTTGTATTTTAGTTTAATCATCAACCCAACTCTTCAATCCAAATATCAACTCTTAAGTATATAAATAGAATTATAACGTTTTCCATCTTATTAAATCCTTAACAAGATCGTTGTCTCGTGGATTCGACCCTCAACTGTACTACGATAAGACTTCTGTGTATGTTAGCGTACGTGGGTGGAGATCTTATTATAGCACACACAAGGTTAAACTTAGAGACTTACTATCTCTAGGATTTTTAGTGGTGCACGCAACTCCACGCGAGTGGAGGCTCCATCAAAAATTGGTGCCGTTGCCGGGGAGAAGAGAACGTTTTAATTTCATTTGTCAACTTGCTAGTTGATTAGGATTTTACATTTTACCTTGATAACTAGTTCATATCTTTTTGATTCCAACATTTTTCCATATCATCTAAAGTGTGATCTTTCTTCTACTCAGGTAGGAAACGTGTATGCAAAATCACGGATTCTCCCCTAAACCAGAGTATGACTCTGAGGTAGAATGAAAATTCCACAGACACACTAGACTCAACTGCCAACAAGCTAGACAGATGGCTGAAGAACAACGCCAAGCCGCCCTGGTGTTGGAAAGAGTCAACAGAACTATAGAAGCTCAGAGAGCACAACTCATCATTGATACACATGCTCAAATCCAAGATGAAGTTCGAGCTAAAGAGCAAGCTCGCATCCAAGCTGAAAATGAGGCAGTCACAGGAGCTGCTCAGTTATTGATCAGGAACAAGCAACTTTGAGATTATGCTGTTCCTAAAACTTCTGAGGACAATCACCTAGTCCAGCCACCACTCATTAATGCTCCCAACTTCGAAATTCGAACACAATGGATCCAAATCATGCAAGGTATCTCATTCTCTGGAAACACTGGAGATGATTGCATGGATCATCTAAAGCAATTTAAGGCACTCTACCGATTAGTACCACAAGCCAGAGCTACATCTGATGCAATTATGCTCTAACTTTTCAACTTCACCTTGTCCGGAAGGGTACTAAGTTGGTATAATTCTTTAGATGGAGAACCAATCACCATGTGGGATCCTTTGGAAGAAAAGTTTTTGGAAAAGTTCTTTCCCCCCTCATTGACTTACCAGATTAGATGACAGATCAACCAGTTTTCCCAACTTCCTGGAGAATCACTAGCAGAATCATGGGAAAGATTTAAGGAACTTCTGAGAAAATGCCCGCATCATGGAATCTCACAAAACCAGCTCATAGAAACATTCTACATAGGGGTAAGTGATGAAATAAAGAAGTTTTTGGATTCCTCATCTAGAGGAAATTTCATGAGACAGAATTATGAGGACGCCTGGAAGATTGTTATGCTCAGAGTCGAGAACCAATCTAATTGGGGAAGGTCATCCACAGGAGGAGTCCTAAAAGTCTGTAAGGCTGAAGAATCTATAGAAATGAAAGCCATTACTGAAGCTTTGAAAACCATAGTTCATAAAGAAACAAGCCCTTGAAACATCATTTGGAGAATATGACAGAAAGAAGAACTCACAAGTTCAACAAGTCAAAGCAGCTACGAAGACTTGTGAAGCTTGTCATGCATCAGATCACCCCACATTATCATATGGCCTTTTATACAATGTGATGATGAATATGCAGACACCTTAGCCACAATATCAACCAATCATTGAACAACCCGAGGATCAGCTGCCAGGGCAAGTTAATTCCATCCATACCATAATGGTTCAAGCTTATTATAACCCAGATCAACCGAGAAACCACCATGGGTTTCAGTATGGAAATCCCACGGGGACTCCCAACCTACAACACCAAACACAAAGTGGATCCTCTAATAGATCATCACCTGGATTCCAGATTAATTTTAACCAAAACGAAGGAAACTATAGAGGTGGGTTTCAAAGATTTGTCCACCCAAGAAATTCCTCTTCATACTATCAATACACTCACCCTCCGTTGCACCCTCAATTACAACAACCTTAGATTCAACAACTACAGTTGACATCTCCTCAATAATAACAACCTCAAGGACAACAACAAATTACACAGTATCAACAAAAGAATACTCGATCTCTGCCAACAGATGTATTGTCTCTGATAAGGCAAATGCTGCAATCTCAACAGACCATGCTTGCCAACCAACAAGCTCAACAGAAAGCTGTAGAGACTCAATTGGCACAAATTGTAGCCTAGTTGAAACCACCAGTAGGTACTTTCACTGGTCAGCCGGGAATAAATCCAAGACATGATCAACACAGACCAGAACAACTGAATGCAGTTACCACAAGGTCTGGTCGTGTTCTTACTGAAGCTACCAAAGCCACTCAAGAAGAAGAAGGTACAGCGGAAATCATCCCAACTACAAGCACAAGTCGAGAGGCTACAAAGGAGAAAGAAAAAGAACTAGTTCCCAAGGAACCAGATGTCCCACCATACAAGCCCAGGATACCCTACCCAGGCAGATTGAGGGAGACTAAACTGGATTCTAGATTTGAAAAGTTTAAGGAAGCAATGAAGAAGACATATGTCGATATTCCATTCCTCGATGCTCTTTTTGAAATTCCAATTTGTTTTAAATATCTAAAGACTTTTCTATTAAAGAAATACATGATCGAAGAACTTGAGACCATCAAATTAGCTCAAACTACTTCTAACATCATTCTCAACAAAATGCCGAAAAAAAATAAAAGGATCCTAGCTCCTTCGACATCCAATGTTCTATAGGAAATACCCCTTGCAAGAAAGGATTAGCTGATTTGGGGGCCAGCATATCTATCATGCCCTTTTCTATGTGTAAATGATTGGGCTTTACTGATTTGCTACCCACAAGAATGACAATCCCACTGGCTGATAGTACCATTACTGCACCTTTGGGAATTATTGAAGATATCCCAATGAGAGTAGGAAGAGACTCGTATGTTCCTTGTGACTTTGTTATCATGGACATAAAAGAAGATATGAGGTATCCAATAATATTCGGCAGACCTTTTCTTGTGACAACTAGAGCACTAATTGATGTTGATGATGGCACAATTACCTAAGGTTGGGGAAAGAAACTGTTCAATTTGGAGTCTTTGACAACCTTAAAAGTCCTAGCATCCACAAAGAAGTTTTTCTTCTTGAGGTAATAGATAAAATGTCCCAGCTAAAGCAAGCAAGTCCTAAACCATATGATGCTTTGGAAGACGTCTTAACAAATCCAGAAGCCAAATTTTCAACCAACGAACTGGTTCAACAATGTCTGCAATACCTAGAACATGCCGAAGAAGTTCCAGAAGCTAATTTTGAGGAGTTGAAATGTCTCACCACTCTAGAGACCACTGAAGTGCTCAAGGCACCTGAGATGAAAGTCTTACCAGCCAGACTCAAACACATCTTTCTCTATGAAGAAAAACTATGTTCGATCATTATCAGTTCCACTTTGGTAGATGACCAGGAGGAAAGACTCCTTATTGAGTTAAGTAAGCACAAGTAAGCTATTGGATATAAGATGACCGACCTAACCAAGATAAATCTAGCTTTATGCATGCACAAATTACCTATGGTGGAAGAATTTAAGCCATCACGGGAGCACCAGAGGAAGCTAAACCTGAATCTCAAAGAGGTAGTTTGCCATGAGGTTCTAAAACTGCTAAAAGCTGGTATTATCTACCCAATTTCCGACTCTCGATGAGTAAGTCCGGTTTAAGTGGTCCCTAAAAAGGGGAGAGCCACTGTTGTTTTGAATGATAAAAATGAACTGGTGCCCACCCGAAATGTTATCGGGTGGAGGATGTGCATCGACTATAGAAAATTAAACAAAGACAGCAAGGAAAGATCACTTCCCCTTACCTTTTCTCGATGAAGTTCTTGAACATTTAGCTCACCAGAAATTATTTTGTTATCTCGATGGCTACTCAGGGTTTTATCAAATTCCGATACACCCTAAAGATCAAGAAAAGACAACTTTTACCTACCCTTTCGGAACCTATGCCTTCAGAAGAATGCCCTTTGGGATATGTAATGCACCCACTACATTCCAGAGGTGTATGTCCACTATATTTACAGGTTTAACTGAATCTATCATGGAGGTATTCATGGATGACTTCTCAGTCTATGGAGACTCTTTTGATAACTGTTTGCTTAATCTTAGTAAAGTGCTGCAAAGATGCGAGGAAACAAATCTAATCCTTAATTGGGAAAAATGTCACTTAATGGTGACAGAAGGTGTTGTCCTCGGGCATCGGGTGAGTGAACGAGGGATTGAAGTAGACAAAGAAAAAATAGACATCATTTCAAATTTTTCACCACCAAAAGACATCAGAGGAGTACGAGCCTTCTTGGGCCATGCCAGATTTTACCAAAGATTCATCAAAGATTTTTCAAAAATAGCAAAACCTATGACTTACCTGTTAACTAAGGATGTAGACTCCAATTTTGATCAAAAATGTTTACACAGCTTCATGGCCCTAAAGAATGCTTTAGCCTCTGTTCCTATACTAAGAACCCCTGATTGGTCACAAACCTTTCAGTTAATGTGTGACGCCAGTGACTACGCTATAGTAGTAGTACTAGGGCAGAGAATAGATAAGAAGCCTTATGTGATATATTACGCATAAAAAATGCTTGATGAGGCCCAAAAGAACTATACAACTACAGAAAAAGAATTTTTTGAAGTCATCTATGCTTTTGAGAAATTTGGTTCTTATCTGTTCAGATCAAAGGTTATAGTTTACACAGATCATTCAACAATAAAATATTTGCTTCAGAAACAAGACGCCAAACCCAGACTTATTCGCTGGGTGCTAATGCTTCAAGAGTTTGACTTGGAAATAGAGGACAAAAGTGGGGTGGACAATGTCGTTGCCGATCACCTGAGTCACATTGAGGTTCAAGATGAAGACAATATACCCATCTGCAACTCTCTACCCGCATGAAGGTCACCACTGGATTTCCTTGGTATGCCGACATAGTAAACTATCTGGTTATGGGAATTGTCCATCCTTCTGCTTCCTATCATGACAGGAAGACATTTTTTCATGATGTCAAGCAATACTATTGGGATGACCCATACCTCTTCCGCTTATGCACATATGGATTATTCTGTCATTGCCTTCCTAAAGAAGAAATCACTCCAGTCTTGGAACACTGTCATTCTGGTCCTACTAGGGGGCACATGAGTTCAAAAAAGACTGCTCTTAAAGTCTTATAGTCTGGTTTCTTCTGGACGTCAATAGCAAAAGATGCACATGAATTTGTACAATCATGTAGTAAATGTTAGCTCTCTGGAGGATATCCAAGCGAAATGAAATGCCACTAACTCTTTGGCTGGAAATTGAACTCTTTGATGTATGGGGAGTGGACTATATGGGTCCATTTCCCCCATCATATGGATTCTCCTATATATTGGTCGCTGTGGATTACATATCCAAATGGACAGAAGCTATACCTACTGTATATTGTGACTCTAAGCCAGTTATTAAGATGTTCAAGGATATTATTTTCCCTAGGTTCTTCATGGACCCAACAATGGCGCATGCCGACGTACCTCGTTACTTATTGTCTGCTATCCACGTCCACAAAAGCAACCTTTTGGACAAATACTAAAGGAGTTGGATAAAAAACAACAACAAACCGCCAAGGTCCTAGAAAAATGCCAATGGGACCCTTACACTTTTGATATGGCAGAAGATAAGGGGGACATCGATCTGTTAACAGGAGCCACTATCAACAGATCATCAAAAGATATGGTGCCTCTATCTACTATACAACCAACGTTCCCAAAGCATGCAAGAGTCTTTCAGACATTGAACTCAGACTCATCATGTCTCAGCTATATGTAGAGAATGATTAGCTTGTTTTCCTTGAAGGAAATATTCTCATTATGGCAGACGCACTCCGTGAAACCATATAAGTAAATGGTACATTATCCATGAGCATGATGGCTACTTACCAATTTCTTCTAGAACAGGACTTACCTATGGTTTACATGGTGTCAGCATACATGAAGGATGATTTACTCAGATCAAAGAACTTCAAAACATCTGAAGCCCTTATTTCATATCTTCAACATACGACTCCAAAGTTCATCCTATTTCCATTCCTTCACTCTGAGCATTGGATGCTTCTGGCAACAAACTTACACAATGGAACTACAGTCATCTAGAATAGTTCTGATAGCCAATTCCATCCAAACTAGAGAGAGTATGTTGTTACAGCAAAGACACCCACAGAGAAAGTGGCGAAGGATTGTGCCAAATGACTACACAATCTTCTGGGAAAACACACAAATTCATACAACAAAGAACATTTCCACCACCCAACCTTCTGCCATAGATGTCCCCAACAAATCAGGGAATCAAACGACTATGTTTTCCACGTCCTTTAATGGATGTATACCCTCACTGTTCTTGGTAAACATGTGTAGGACATAAGGACATGGATTATTACGCTTTATGAGGGAAGTTCACAAAAAATCTTCTCCATTCTTGTGGAGCAAACAAGGGTTTAACATAACCTTAACACCCTTACCCATGTACTTCTCAACCTATCACCTTGACACTCTGAGGACAGAGTGAGTGATAAGTTAGGGGGGATTACACTGGGCAAGGGTATAAGTATCATTTTCAAACCTTCTTTTTCTACCTTTTAATTTACCTTCATTGTTTTGTACAAATTTTTCTTTTTTTGACAATTAACTTTTTTGATAATTTCTTTGATAGAATAGCTTTTGTACATAAGAAAACATTCATTTTGGAAAGGGGACACCCCTAGATAAATTAGAGACAAAGTAGTCCCCAGAAGCACTTACATAAGTAGCATTTAGGCATGTAATGGCAAATTAATAAATCACTCCCACACTCAATATTCATGCTTTTGCTTCAATTCTACATCAGACTCTCCACAGGTCAAAACCACGGCCGAAACAAACAAACACTCTCAAGGATGGAAGGGAACCAGGTAAAATCCAAATCAAGGAACCTCACAAGTGGACCACCAAGTACGAGACCAAAACAAATGCATGTCCAAAAATTATGAGGAACATTTTTCTTCTTTAAAAAAAAGAGAGGCTTGACAACTCAAATAAAATCCCTAAAACACCCAACTCCTAAGCCGGTGAGCATATGAATAAAAGCTTGAGTGTTGAATAAAAACATGAGAGTTTTTCCATGCATAAGGACCTATATAAGGTGCCAATAAAGGTCTTTCCCGACCGGTACATTCAGCCTCCCTCACAAAGGTAGATGTGACACGTCCGGTTGTAAGATCCTAAGGTTTCCGAATATATGAAAAGCTGACAAAGGTCTTGCCCAGCTAGTACATTCAGCTGCTGCCCTCAGGAAGGCAGATGTGTCACGCCCGGTAGTGAGATCCTAAAAATCTTAGACAACCCCTCCCCCCTTCAAAGGGGGAGTTACACAAAAACCTTCAGCCAACCCTCATACCTATACTAGCTTCCGGTAGGAATATCAAAGAAGTATAAAACTCCTTAGAATCAAAGACAT
This sequence comes from Alisma plantago-aquatica, assembly GCA_963693085.1. Lineage (NCBI taxonomy): Eukaryota > Viridiplantae > Streptophyta > Magnoliopsida > Alismatales > Alismataceae > Alisma > Alisma plantago-aquatica. Next base: position 136,866,171 of record OY856409.1, read on the forward strand.
GCACTGAATGTGATCAAGGGAAAGGTGGTCCCAATGCGAGTCATGCGACACAGAAGAAACCTGAGGTCCACGCAACTCCTGATACCTGAAAGAGTTAGTGCAAGTGGAAGCCCCGATAAGACTCTGGGAGATCTCTGGTTTAGAACTGAAGCAAGAGTATGGAAATCTTCACTAAATAAATTCGCCTCGCCACTACGTGCCTTAGCTCTATCCAGCTTGAGGACAAGCTAGACTCTAAGTTGGGGGGGGGGTGATAACCTCCCATTTTGTGATGTTATCTTACTAGTTTTTTCTTAGTTTTCCATACTCTTTCTTAGATAAATTAGATAGAATAATCACCTTTTCACTTTATTGTGAATATACAAAGAAATTGATATTTTCCCCTTTTCTCTTACAGAAAAACACAAAAAAATTGCAAAAGAACTCAAATGGTCCCAAGACCGTGAAGAACCCCAAACAGTTTCCAAACCATGAAGAGCTCAAAAGGTCTCCAAACCGTTAAAGACCCAAATGATCCCAAGACCGTGAGGGCCCAAACGGTCCCAAGACCGTGAGGACCCAAATGGTCCCAAGACCATATGAAGCCAAACGGTCCAAAAACCGTATGAAGGCTAACCGGTCCCAAGACCGTATGAAGTCAAATGATCCCAAGACCGTATGCAGGCTAACCGGTCCTAAGACCGTATGAAGCCAAATGGTCCCAAGACCGTATGAAGGCCAACCGGTCCCAAGACCGAATGAAGGCCAAACGGTCCCAAGACTGTATGAAGCCAAACGTTCCCAAGACCGTATGAAACCCAAACGGTCCCAAGACCATATGGAACCCAAATGGTCCTAAGACCGTATGAAGTCCAAATGGTCTCCAAACCGTGAGGATCCAAATAACCCAAGATCGTTCAGGATCTCCTCGAGGCCTATAAATAGGACCGAAGGGGTCCTCATTCAGGGAGATTCTGGGATGCCCATAGGCTGCACCAATTGTTCCAGAGCTATTTCAACCTTCATCCATCGCCCCAAGGCTGCCAGTCTAAGATCCACACTCCATCCTCAAGATACTTTCTCTCTCATCGACAAAGAATGTGGGAAGTGAAGGATTCATCACTAAGGCAACTACATAGAGTGAAGATAGTTGCTCTCTACTCCAAGGGTCAACCTTCCTCCTTCCTACATGGAGATGATGTTTTCTTTCTCTCTTCCTACCTCCTTCTTTGTCCTTGCCATGAGTGAGTAGTTCCATACACTAGGGTGTAGGGAGTAGCCCCGATACCCTTGTTTTCATTTCATGCATTGTAATACATGAGTTTGCAATAGAGAAACACTATCTTTTCAGTTCAACATCAATCGTTGAATGAATACTAGTTGCTTGATCACCAACCTGTGTTATCTATTATCTACTAGTGAGAATTGTCTATGTTTGTGCTTTTAGATTTGATTATCGATTGTATGTTGGTTCTTGATGTATGTAGTCACCATATATCTATTTCAGTATCTAGGAACACTTTTCAAAGAGTGGAGTAAACTCACCTCCAACGTTGTACTTTCATACTATGAAATGGAATCTGTTGACGTATGGAAGTACAACTTTGACAGGTCGAGGAACACACTTTGCGAAGGAAGTGATGCAAAGTAAGTGACCATTCGTTTGGGGATGGCTGACATTGCAATACTTCCACATTTCTCATAGTTAGCTATTCAAAAGAAAGCTAAGTCTACAAAGATACTAACTGATTAGACCCCTTTTTGCAAGCCATGTTATTATGTTGCATGTTATGATCCATGTGTAGCAGTGGTGAAACTTGATCACATCCTAGTGGTTTCCAAATATTGTTTAAAACCTTAACTTTACTTTCCTTTCATTTAATTTACTTTTGTATTTTAGTTTAACCATCAACCCAACTCTTCGATCTAAATATCAACTCTTAAGTAGATAAATAGAATTATAACATTTTCCATCTTGTTAAATCCTTAACAAGACCATTGTCTTATGGATTAAACCCTCAACTGTACTACGATAATACTTCTGCATACCTTAGCATAAGTGGGTGGAGATCTTATTATAGCACACACAAGGTTAAACTTAGATACTTACTATCTCTAGGATTTTTAGTGGTGCATGTAACTCCACGCGAGTGGAGGCTCCATCAATTCAGTACAACCTTTCATCTACAAATAGATGGTCAATCAAAGAGGACCATACATGTGTTAGAGGATCTTTTTAGACCATGCGACTTCAATTTATTGGGAGTTGAGATATCAACCTGAGTTTGATTGAGTTTTCCTACAATAACAATTATCAAAGGAGCATAGACATGACATTTTATGAGGCTTTCTATGGTAAACGATGCATGTCACCTCTTTGTTGGTATGAAGCAAGTGAATATCAACTTTTGGGTCCTGAGTTGGTTTAGAGAACTACAAAGAAAATCAAGGTGATTCAGTATCAATTAAAGGCAGCTCAGGATAGAGACAAGTCATATGCATATAAACACCATAGGGCATTAGAGTTCCAAGTTGAAGAGTGTGTCTATCTGAAGCTATCACATTAGAAGGGTGTGCTAAGGTTTGGTAAAAAGGGTAAGTCAGATCCTAGGGTTATGGGATCTTACCCTATCCTGGAAAGAGTTGAAAAGGTGGTGTAAAAGTTGTAGTTACTACCAGAGTTGCATAGGTTGCACAATGTGTTCCATGTTCTGATGTTGAGGAAGTGTCACCCTGATATAGAGTAGACTATATAGCCAGTGGAAGTAGAATTGAATGGGGTTGTTTCTTATGTTGAAGGCCCAATTTTAATCTTAGATAGACTTGTGCAGAAGCTAAGAAAGAAGGACATTTACTTAAGGTGTTTTGTCATGACCATGGTGTAGAGAAGCCATGTGGGAGTTAAAAGAGGAGATGCGTAGGAAGTACTCATCCTTGAATGCATAGGATTGTGGGGGCATAATCCCTATTAGGAGTTTATGCTTGTAAGACCCTTGACTTGGTTTTATTATTTAACATACTTGTATAATTTAATTGGGTGCTTACTTTCTTAATTAAACCACAAATTATGTCTTGATATTAGTTGATTAAGCTATACTTCAAATTTGGTCCAAATCGGACTTCATTTGCTTATGTTTTGCAAATTTACTTGTACGGATCTATATGAAATTTTCTATTTTCTAGGTATCTAACTACAATTTTAATACATGTAAATTTTGCTTCATGGTTTTTTTCATAATCTGATAAAGTTGTTCTTATTGAGTTCTTTGGAACCTTGTTACATAAAGGTACCAATCCATGATGTTTTTTATGTTTGGAAGTGAAGGTATTTGCACCTTCCGATGATTGTTTGGGCTCAATAACCAATGGTTGTTCTGCTCTCTCAACAACCAATGGTTTTCATTGAGGGATGCAACTCGATGAGTGCACTGGTTTCCAATACAAAGGTTTTCCTTGAGAGTTGCAACTTGATGGTTGCACGAGTTTTAAGCCGATGGTTTTCCTTGAGGGTTGCAACTCGATGGTTGCATTAATTTGCAATCTGATGGTTTTCCTTGAGGACTACAACTTGATGGTTGAATGGGTTTGGAATTTGATGGTTTTCCTTGAGGGATGCAACTTGATGGTTGCACTGATTTGCAAACCAATAGTTTTCCTTGAGGATTGCAACTTGATTGTTGCACTGGCTTGCAAACAAATAGTTTTCTTTGAGCATCGCAACTTGATTATTTCACTCGGTGTGCGAACCAATGGTTTTCCTTGAGGGATATAAAATGGTTGTTGTACTAGGTGTGCAAACTAATAGTTTTCCTTGAGGTATGCTAACTGATGGAGATTCAGATTGTACAAGTAGATGAAAAACTTAATCATTCACTGATGGTAAAGTGATTTTTGACCTTTGACCTCCTTTCTCTCTCCTCATAGCTATAAGTATGCCTCCCCTATTCCCTAAAATGAATCTTTCCACACAAAAAATGTTATTGCTTCTGAAAACCACTTGAAACCATTGGTTGATGAAGGAAGAGTTTCTCAAGGTTGATTCCTTGCTAGATCATGGTTGCATGTTGTTGTAGGACTTGGATCTAGCTCTTTTGGGACATTTTGAAGCCTTGTTACCTAGTTCCTTTATTATTATATGTAAGATCATATTCCCTAACCTTGTTTTCTTGTTCTCTTCTTTCTTATTTCTTCTTCCATGGATGGAACTAAAAAATTGAGCATATGGATGAAGAATCCACTTTCTTTTTCCTTTTTTCTTTTTTCCTAGATATACCCCGTTCTTGAAGGTAGGAGCTATCTTGGAGCTTTTGGAGTATAGATCTCAGGGCTTTCCTTCCTTTCTTCAAGATTTCTTACTATTTGGACGATATTCTTCACCTTAAGAGTGAGTGATATAACCTCAAATACGTTTCTTGCCCACTCATAAACAGTTTTATGTAAATCTTGTTCTAGAAAATATGCAATGTGAGAAAAGATGAATTTTTGTGCATTGTTTGATATACGAATGATGATGATACAAGTTCTTACACCTTCTTTAGACCCTATGAACACTTCTTCTTCTGTAAATGAGCTTTTCCTTGAACATGCATGGTATGAAATCTAAAAATATTGGGGTTATAACTTCTAAAACGGTCATATATGTGTTGTTTTGGTACCCAATGTACATAAGTCTATCCCACACTTTAAACCTTACTACATTGTGGTTCAACGATGGTGGTTAATTCTTTTATTCACTATTGTGTTGCTAAAATGAGTAATTGGATGAAATCATAATATTGAAAGTAACTCATTTGTACTAGGATTTGAACACATTAATGCCTAATTCTTAGAAATACCATAACATTTACATCCAATGGTGTTTTATGTTGAAAGTTTAGGTGATACCTTGTCTATGACTATTTAATCTCTTGGTAGAATTTGAGAGGATAATGATGTTTCTACCATAAGTTATAACTATTTTTCCTAAATGACATTTTGGACCGTTATGCACCCTAGTTTGGGATCTAGTCCTTTTTATGTCTGGGAATGGATGAACATACTATCATGGAGTAACATGGAACATATTTTATGCATTCCATATCTTCAGATGTTGTATTCTACAATTTATTTTGTAAGCATACTATAGGATCTTGTATGTAACTTGGCTGCTAAAGTCAAGATACCTAAGAAACATAATTAGTTAAGTGTAACGCTAATCATGTAGTGCCCTAAGATCGTAGAGCCATCTCAGTATCAACACTTGCTGGAGAGTGAAATGAGTGATCCCAAGAGGAACCAGGAGTCATAAAACTATTGAGTATATGTGGGTGTAGGGAGGGTATATCTTTGTCATCTAGATCCTAAGGCTTTAGAGAGTGGTCGAGGTCGTGTCTCGGTGTGAATTTTTGTTGAGAGTGACTGCTGTCATAACTTGGATTTTAGGGTTTTTACAATGGTTTCTAGTTTTGTGGCCTGTGTACCCAAGATGGACTAGGATGTTTTAGTAGTTGGGCCAATGTGCCACTACATTTGTTACTCGTACTGACCGAGGAGAAGAGCTATTAGTATTACAAGCATCCTAGATCTTATACATGGATAATTGTGACTTCACAGTGGTCAACTAATGGTTTGAGTGGTATGCCTCAAACTACCCATATCTTAATAAAATATGTAATTCAGCCTTGTAGTATATCTATTAGGATTACTTGGAACTCACATTAGTCGATGAACCTTTCTTTGTTTCTTTTAATCTATGGATGGTTTATAATGTTGTAAGAGAAATCAATTATATTGTGATACTAACTATGCATGTTATTATGAGTAAGTTATATAGTCTTTAATATCTATAATATTATCTACTTTAAATGTACATAAGTTTTCCTTAAGCAATAGATGCTTTTAGAAGTTATATCTCTCACTAGGACATGGGTCTCACCTCATGAGTCACCACATCTTTTTAGGTGATCTTCAGTAGCAATGTCAGACTTGTGGTAGCGAGGATGAGCAGTTTGGAGATATGTAGAGGAAGAATGTTGGTGGGTTGTTTAGTGACTCCTAGAGTCATACGTCTACTCTTAGGTTCGTACGGGGATGTTTTGTAAATGTTGTATACCGAATTGAGATTTTGATAGTGTATGTGATATGTACATGTTGTTTATATGTGGACAATATCTTTTGTAAACAAGTTGTGATTGAGACCATAGAATAGAAATAAAGATACATGGTATAGTTGTGTGCTTATGCAAGATGTTGGACCTTTGTGCAAATGTTCTCTAGAGTACAAATTGATTTGTTTTTAATTCAGATCCTTTTTAGTAATATGATTAATTAGTTATCGATCAATGTTTTGTTTTTGAGTAATCTTGTTTTGTGCAACAAGATGCCACAATGTCCTACCAGGAACCAGAGATCATTGACTATGTGGAGGTGGTGGTAGTCCATGGGGAGGAGGTGCAATAATTCCTAGAAGAAGTGATCTAAAATAATGGTCTACATCATCAACATGGCTTCCTAAGAAACCCAAGTTCATGTATGTATTAGAAGGACGTGGAGATCTATGGTGCATTTTGTCTTTTATAGAAAAAGGAAGGGTTTTTATTTTCCACCTTCCTCTATGAACAAGGTTGTGGCATGCGGTCCTTGAGTTTTCTATGGCCACCTTGTTCCTCTTAAGGCATTGAAAACTTCACTCAACTTGGAGCATGATCTTCTCTCCACGTCACCTTGCTGGGGGACCTTTGCCACACTGGCTACTTGTGCTCAATGTCTATTCTATAGAAGGTGGTGAGTTGTGTGAGCACGCCATCCTTATGAATAAACCTAGGGAATGCAAATGATAATGCTACTTCTAGTCATACATTGGTGGACCCCCCCTAAAAACTGAGATCCTCCAATTATGGTTTGGATCTAGTTCCCTAGAGAACTGTTCTTCCTAAATCCATGCTCAATATTAGTACATCCCTGACCACTGCTACTCATGTATTTATTTGGGGCATCACTTGTCGTGGTGCCCCTTCGACGAAAAGTGTTACTCAAGTGGTCATAGGGCGAGAGGAGATCCAAACCCAAGCCAGTGAGGCTATTATCAAACCAAAGAAAAAGATCTAGGAGAGGATGTAGTTCCACACTCCAGGATGGCTCTTCAAATTTGTGTCTACTAAAGATCCACTTTAGTAAGAAATATGAAACACTAGTATAGGATGAGGCACTTTTGTTATAAGTTGCATCTTCAAGGTCGGTGGTGCACAACCCAATCGACCCTAATAGTAGAAGACAACGACTGACATCTTCTCATCTCTTGTTGATGTAGAGAGAGGTATCCCTATTCCTAGGAAGTTCACTCCTCTTCCCATGATTCCTATAATGGGGATGAGTTTTAGGAGGTCCAAACAATGGTATCCATTTTGGGACATCAAAGAGGATGTGTGTAACATACCAAAACCTAGAACCTAATCCTATTCCAAAATTAAGAGGTTGGAGACCTTAGATCTTTGGGTTTAGCCAAATGAGGATAAATGTATGTTCATTAGAGGTTTAATTGAAACCCTAACATGTAGACATATAAACAAGGATGGCATAATACTTTCATATTAATCATAAGATCAATAAAGGATACATAGAATAAGTCACATGTGATAATGTTGAATAATATGCATAAGAGAACTATGGAGTAAATGTTACATTATCCAAATAATATAGAACTAATTAACTAAATGAGATAAAAGATATATATATATATATATATATATATATATATTTGATTTCATAAAACATTTTGGTTGCAATAATAATAATAATAATAATAATAATAATAATGAAATAATAGGTTGACTAGTATAATAATGGACCACAAATGTCAATTATGTAAAACTCTTAAAAGGAAGACAAATTGGTTAAAAATAACTTGAGATTGATTTTCTTTGGATAAGTTTTGGCTTGAAGGCAAAGTTTCACAAATTTAGGATAATAATAATCACATCTACTTTATTTAGAAAATAAAAGGTGAGTATTCCTTCCAAATATGAAATAAAATATTTATGACTCCAAAAGTGGAAAATAATCTTATATTCATAATCTACGCATTAAAATATGCTTTTGGTTGAATTTTCATTCAATTTGGGGAATATTAGATAAAAAAATGAAACTATGAGAAAGAAAGTGTGTAGAACCTTCAAATTAATAAATAAATGTACAAGCAACTTCAACATGTAAAATTGATGGAAAATTCATATCCAAGGCACTTAATGTGACATGTGGGTGAAGTTTCATTAAATTTGGAGAATCCTAGAGCCACTAATGATTGAAGAAAGATAAAACAAGATTTGCTAATTTAATGAATCAAAAGTCTTCAATAGGTAAATCTAATTGCATAATCGAAATCTACATGCCTTAATTGGCCTCTGTGCAAAATTTCACTTAATTTGGATATTTTTTGAACCCTTTTGAAGGAGAGAGAAAAATTACATAAATGCATCTTCACCTTATTCGAATTCAATTAGGAAAGTATTTATTTTGTCACACGACTTATTTTTTGATCAATTCTTTATTTTCTTGCATGCTAGTGACCTAGACTATTGGATCCATGATCCAACAGCTCCCCAGCTGTCCTCTACCTCATGACGGATCAGGTAACAAGAATTGTACACACACAATACCTTCCAATCGAGATTTCTCAGCCTACACTCAACCTTTTCTAGCAATTTTTGCTCCTATGAATTTCTTTTTAGATTCCACATCGATTGATCCCTTGATCTAGCCCTAGAACCCTATAAATTGGTAACACCCAATGCAGCCCTCTCCACCATTTTTCACAAGAGAACACCCTATGTGCCTCGTCCTCTCCCGAGTGGCCTGAAACCATTCTCGGCCTCCTTGCAACTATCTTTTGTCTTCAATTTTCCCGGATACACTGCCATAGTGCCCGACCTACTTGTTTCCTTCTATGAACTCTTGTTGCGATGGATAGGTGGCGTTGGAACTCAATTGCTCACTCAGACACGCTCCTGGTATCTCCCGTTATCCTTTCACATCTTTCTTTGGTCAACACCATGGTCTGTTTTGGCAGGTCATGTAGAGCACCTATATGTGATGTTATCCTGAGAACTTTTTGGGTTTGCCATCACGTCTTTGGATCTGTGATTCCAATTTTTGTTCATTCATGTTTGTTGGCTTCAGAAGCAGATGTATGAGCATTTGATTTGTTGGTTTCGTGTATTTGTGACTATGATCTTCTTGTGATTCCACTGATCTTCGGTAGAGTTTGTCGACCCAGTGAAACTATGCACCATTAGTCTCGAGTTGAGGTTCGTCGACTTCATCTTGATGTCATGAAGCTCAGGAGGTCTTCACTTATGGTCGAGTATGTACGAGGAGTGCATTGTGGCCTCTCTTGGATGGTCGTGCTGCAGCCATGGTGAGGGATCAGGATCGGGGGCAATACTCACGAGTGGTTTCCCTGAATACCCTCATTTTTCTTCAGTACTTGATTTTTCTCCATAGGGGTATTTTGGTTTTTTCTCAGTCGCTTGTTCTTTCCCACATTGATGTGAGTAGCCAGGTTGTTGGTGGGGATGGTCGAGTTGGCCCACTCTGATTGGACCAACTTAGCACGTGTGCCCTCTCTCTTTTCCATTCTCGTGGGTGTATGCTGACATGGATTTCTCTGATTCACCAAATTTTGAAAATTCATAATAAATTATATATACTGATAAGAAAATTACAAATAAATAGTCTATAAATTTATAAAAATATAAGATTTCTTACAGTGTTAATCTTGTTTCCTGAATCTGATGTTTTATAAAAGGTGATTGTTATTGAATTTACCTAAATAGATAATAACTTGTAAAATTCATAACTAACTATCTATATGTCAGAAAAATATAATAAAATAAGTTTTAAACTCAAAAAAAGATAATCTAAAACATGGCATGGTTTTGATAACCTAATTCACTAATAGTAAAAGGCAATTTTTATGGCTTTGAATAATTAATGTAAACCTAACCCTAATTCTACATATATTCATAACAAATGCTTTGGAGACCTAGTCTTGGATCTAGGACTGACTTTGTACTATTTAGATTCTTAGTGATGTATGTTTGCATACCCTATGATTCCTTTTGAGAAATAACCTACTTTCTTCGTTCTCTTGGTCCTATGGACAATAGCCTACACAATGTCTTTTTCTTTTGAAAATATGCTCCATGTGAAGTACCTTTTATTTGTTACTGATCTTGTAATCATGTTATATGATTTGAAATTCTCTTGGACTCTTCCTTATACATTAGTCATGGTGGAACATTCTTTGGTGATATATTCTCTTTTGACCACATTCAAGGTGGATGTTGATTAGGATCATGTGATCACACTTTATATATATATTTTTGGATGTTCTCATCTCTCTTATTTGGTTCATCATTGTTTATTCTTTTGTTATGCATCATGTGGTGACTAATATTATAATGTACATGTGCTTTTTATGTGGATGTGAAAATTCCCACATATGAATGTAGATGTGAAAAATCTTGCATATGAAAATATTTTGGGCAGACATATTTTCCTACCCATGCAGATGTTGACAGACCCTGCCACCCCATATTTTAGGGCATATGTATACAAGACCCTGCTCACCCCAAATTATTTTTTGTAGATGTATTATTTCCTACCTACATGTTTATATTGTCTAGTATTGTCACAAGTGAAACACATGGATTCTTTGTTTTTATGCTTTGTTGTTATTTGTCTCTTTTATTGAGATTCATTTATTTTATGCCCGATTGGGTAGTCCTTTTACTTTTCTATGGGAAGCCTTTATTTTATGTCCTTATCTCATTATATTGCTCAATTTCCTTTTAGTATGAACGTACCAGCTTTTTGCTGATGTTATCTTTTCTTTTCCTTTTGTGGGGTACGCTTCCAACCTCAGGAATAGGTCAAGGAGGAGACAACCAGGTTGGACCAGGACCAAAACAAGTTTAATCAGATATTTTTGGAAGACTTATTGAAGTTGTTAGGTGATCCTCAACTAGTCCCATATTTAGTTAGTTTTTCATTTATATCACCCTGCATGGAGAAAGTCTAGTGATGATAACAAGCTTTGTAATGGTTAGATACATATTTATATTCCCCTACTGTTTTGGTGTTGTGATACATACATGTTGAATAAATTGGTTATCATCCCTTTTGAGAAAAAAATTTATGTTGGTGTTTGGCTTGGGATGTTGCCTTTTTATTTTTGTAGGGAGTGGTTCCCTCTGGGATCCCACTCATTACATCATGGTATCAGAGTCAGTTGTTGTCAATTATCTAACTATTTCAATCTTGTCTCCCTTAGGATGTTTACCTTTTTCATAGGTTTCTTATACCTAGTACCCTTGCCTTGTGCAGGAAAAACCTCATGGCGGGAGATAACTCCACTATTGATAACCTGACCAGCTATGAGACACCCAAAACCCTAGGTTTGGGATGCCAAGGATGGATCCTCCCTTTACCACTCCATTAACTCAAGGTACTACTCCAACCAGGAGGGACCATCGGTAGATTAGGAAACCCCAGCCTCTGTTGTTGTTGGTGCGAGCATAGTCATCTCTCATGAATAAGAGTTGGCCATGCTTCAACAACTTTTTGCCACAACTATGACATGGAAGATGAACAACCTATATGTTCCTGAAAAGCCTAAGGAATATTTGATAATGGAATTCATGAAGATGCAACCACCCTCCTTCAAGGGTGAAGGTGAAATACAGATGGTTGAAAAAGTTGATGACTGGGTGTTAGCCATAGAGAGGACTTTTGATGGTATGGCATGCCCTCCACACCAGAAAGTTAGATTTGCATCATATGTTCTAGATGGACCTACTCGAGTTTGATGGAACGAAATTCCAAGGACTAGAGACATCTCAACCATGACCTTAGAGAAGTTTTTGGTGGCTTATCGTGGGAAGTACATCTACATTGCTACACTAAAGAAGAAGGAAGCAGCGTTCTACAATTTGAAGCAAGGTTCCCTGTCTGTTTCTGCATTTGTACAAAAGTTTCTACTATTGGAATGTTATGCAGTCAGTTTGAGTGAGGAATGTAGGGCTGACCTATTCCTTCAAGGACTTAACAACAAGGTGGGTCATGCTATTACTCCGCAACTACCCTTGACCTTTCAATAGATAGTGGACAAGGCCTTATCTGTGGAGTCATATCTTGGGTTCCATACGCACAAGGAGAACAATCATAAAAGGAAGCACCCTGAAGGTGATCGACAACTTGAGGACCCCATTGCACAAAGAAGGGATAGGGTACCAATATGTCGTCGTTGCAATGAACCATGATATGTTTTCCCTGAGTGCCCCAAGCTTCATAATGGACAAGCTCCAGCTCAACAACAAGCACCTCATCAGAATAATGGCAACAATAATGGTAGAGGACATGTGGAAGGAAGAGCTGCAAGAGTTTTTGCTTTAGATGGTGAAGAAGTTCATGAGGAGGAACATGAACAAGGTGATCCATAGTTCTATATTTAGGCTTTACAAGTTATGTTTTCTTTTTGCATGATGCTTTTGTTGAGGATGTAAGGAAGTTTACTGGAACCATTTGTATCTAAGAAGTAGTTTGACTTAATAAGATGAATCCTTTTAAGGGGTGGTAAATAGTTTATGTTTAGATTTTTAGGACAAAATCCCTTTGAGGGGTGGTATGCTGTAACATACCAAAACCTAGATCCTAATCCTATTCCAAATTTAAGAGGTTAGGGACATCAGATCTTTGGGTTTATCCAAATGAGGGCCAATGTATGTTCATTAGCAACTTAATAGAAACCCTAACATGTAGAAATATAAACATGGATGGCATAATATTTTCATATTAATCATAAGATCAATATAGGATACATAGAATAAGTTACATGCGATAATGTTGACTACTATGCATAAGAGAGCTATGGAGTAAATGTTACATTATCCAAACAATATAGAATAGAACTAATAAACTAAATGATTTGGTTGCAATAATAATAATAATAATTAAATAATAGGTTGACCAGTATAATATTAAACCACAAATGTCAATTATGTAAAACTCATAAAAGGAAGACAAATAAGTTTTGACTTGAATGCCAAGTTTCACAAATTTAGGATAATAATAATCACATCTATTTAATTTAGAAAAGAAAAGGTGAGTTTTCCTTTCAAATATGAAATAAATATTTAATGACTCTAAAAGTGTGAAATAATCTTAGATTTGTAACCTACACATTAAAATTGCCTTTGGATGAATTGTCACTCAATTTGGGGAATATATGACTAAAAGATGAAATCAAGAGAGAGAAAGTGTGCATAACCTTCAAGTAATTAAATAAATGTACAAACAACTTCAACATGTAAAATTGATGGCAATTTTGTATCCAAGGCATTAATGTGACTTGTGGGTGAAGTTTCATCCAATTTGGAGAATCCTAGATCCATTAAGATATACCTCTTAACGGTTACATATCAACACAATATGATTATCATCCCTTCTATTGATATGAGTGAATAGGTAAGACTACCTTATTAAGGGTAACCCTCCATTTTTTCCATTATAAACCCATATCACCACACCACGATGTCACCCAGAACCATTGGATGTTTAAAAGGTAAGACAATTGGTTGTTTACATAAGTAAACACCTTGGATAAACTACCTATGAAGTCCTTGATTTGTGCTCTAGAAAGAGTCACCATCTAACCCTAGACATCCCTTGATTAACAACACAAAAAGTTCCATTGAGAGTAGGGTAAAACCCACAATCGATTGTTTATTTAAAACAAGCCATCAATTGTCAACAAGTAAGCTCCTTAACATGAGAAAAGAGAAAATGAGATTTGCTAATTTAATGAATGGAAAGTCTTCAAAAGGGAAATCTAATTGTATAATCAGAATCTACATGCCTTAATTGACATATGTGTAAAATTTCACTCAATTTGGAAAACATTTGAACCCTTTTTGGAGGAGAGAGAAAAAATACATAAATTCATCTTTACCTTATTCAAATTCAATTGGGAAAGTAATTATTTTGTCACATGACTTATTTTTTGATTGATTCTTTATTTTCTCACACGCTAGTGACCTGGACCGTTGAATCCATGATCCAATAGCTCCCCATCCATCCTCTTCCTCACGACGAATCGGGTAACAAGAACTGTACCCAGACAGTACCTTCCAATCTATATTTCTCAGCCTACACTTGGCCTTTTCTCATGATTTTTGCTCCTATGAATTCCTTTTTAGATTCTGCGTTGATTGATCCCTTACTCGAGCCCTAGAACCCTATAAATTTGGAAACACCCAATTCACCCCTCTCTACCATTTTTCCACAGGTGAACACGCTCTGCACCTCATCCTCTTGCGAGTGCCCTGAAAGCATTATTGGCCTCCTTGCAACTCTCCTCTACCTTAAATTTGCCTAGATACCCTATCATAGTGTCCAACCTACTCATTTTCTTCTCCAAACTTCGGTGGTCATTGCGGTTGATAGGCATCATTGGAACTCGATTGCTTGCTCATACACTCTCCTGGTAACTCCCTTTACCCTTTCTCATCCTTCTTTACCACACCGTGGTTTATTTTGGCAGGTTGTTTAGATCGCCTATATGTGTTATTGTCTTGAGAAATTTTTGAGTTTTCCATCGCGTCTTTGGATCTGTGATTCTTTATTCACTCATGTTCATTGACTTTGGATGAAGATCCTTGAACATTTACTTCCTTGGTTTCATATGTTTGTGACCATAATCTTCTTGTGATTCCACCGATCTTCGATAAAGTTTATCAACCCGATGACTCTATGCACCATTGGTCTTGAGTTGAGGTTCATCGTCTTTGGCTTGATGCTGTAAAGCTTAAGAGGTTTTCACATGTGGCCGAGCACATCCGAGGAGCGAATTGTGACCTCTCTTGGATGGCCGTGCTTTATCCATGGCAAGGGATCAAGAGTGGGGACAATCCGCATGAGTGATTTCCCTAAGTACCCTCATGTTTCTTATGTGCCTGATTTTTCACCATAAGGGTATTTTGGTCTTTTCTTGGTCGCTTGTTTTCTTTCCGCACTGATGCAAGTAGGCAAGTTGTTGGTGGGTCCTACAGAGTTGGCCTAAGATCTGATTGGGCCACTTCAGCATGCACACCCTCTCTCTTTTCCTTTCTCATGGGTATATGCTGACATGGATTTCTCTGATTGGCCAATTTTCGAAAATTCATAATAAACACTACTATAGAAACAACAATCAACATCGCTTTTAGAGGTGTCGGTTATTTACAAAAACCGACGTTGTACACCTTCAACATCGACGATTTAAGAAATCCAACATCTATGTTTGAAGACCAGCCAGACACGAGTATCACTTTTAATTCAGCGTCGGCTGAAGAAAAGAAATTGACACCTAAAATAGCCCGTGAAATCCAATTTTTTTAGCAAACAAAATTGCCCCCAAAGTGTCACATACAAAATCGATGTTTTACCTAATAACCGACACCTAAAGTAGCCAAAAATTGCATGCAAAGTTCCAATATGGGCGCCAGTTTTCTTGGAGTAACCGATACTGATAATGGTTCCCGCCAAAAATTTTAGGGTAAAGTTTGTCCAATTGAACATCGGTTTTTAGTAGCAACCGACGCTTATTCCATTTAGGAGTCGGTTTTTTAAATAACCGACACCCATTGTTAACTTAACACCACCCGCTCAAGTAGACTCTCCCCTGTCTCTCTATTTCATTGCCGAGAACATAGGGCTGGCAATTTGCGATTCTCCTGCCGCCGTCGTCGTCGCCTGCTTGCTGTGCTCCTGCCACTGTCTCCTGCTGCCGCGTGCACCGTCGCCGCTTTCTACCACCGCCGCCTGCTACCACTTCTGCTCCTACTCCTGCTCCTGCTCCCAGTTCCGTCCTACTCCTGCTCCTGCTCTCGATGCCCTTTCCTACTGGTCCTGCTCCTGCCATGCTCCCACCTGTCGCACGACCGTGGTCAAGCCACCGCCGCCCGATGAAGCCTCCACCCCTGCTCCTCACATCGTCGAAGCTCGATCCTGAGGTCACGGGAGGAGATTCTGCACCGTCGGAGCTTGAGCCTGAGGTCACCAGAACTAGCTTCTTCTTCCCCTACTGCTAGGTAGGTTACATATCTTGATTTTACTGATTTCCATCAACTGATTAGTATTTACTTATCTACTGATTTGTATCTACTCATTTGTATTTAATTATCTATTGATTTGTATTTATTATCTACTGGTTTTTATTCATTTATCTATTGATTAGTAATAATGTACTATTTTAACTTGTCTAATTCTCATGCTTGACCTAATTCAGTAAATTTTGATGCATGTTGAAATAAGATTCAAACTTGTCCATTCTAGCATCCTAATTTGATTTGATTATGTGCTTTGAACCTTTGAAACATTCGTGTTAAATATACATTGATGTTTAATGTCAAAATTAACTCACATGTGGGTCTTCTAAATGATTATGTGAACTCCTAAATCAATAACATATATTATTCTTTGTGCACCCCAATACCTTGTGAATCATGTATGCACCATAAGGTGATTAAATGCCTAAATCTTGACTTGAAATATGACCTA